>OZ025303.1:141189415-141789415 GCA_964019185.1 Maratus speculifer
GTATATATATATATATATAGAACCTGCCATTTGAATTTAAATTGTGTTTGTGAGCAAAAATGTATTTAAAAACGAATCAGAAAATCCAATGATTTTGCTTTGCCGAACTGTCCCGTTCACATAGAAAGCAAGGCATTTTTGTATACACAACTTTTTGTGCCAATAATATTAATGTACATATGAAGTCACTGTTAAACCATTTGTCTATCTCATGCTAAATACAATCAGATTGTATTCTAAAAGTCGTTAGATAAGTTCGCAAACATCCACAACAAGTATACATTTACATTATCTGTGACGATTACATGATGCTTGTTCTCGGCAATGAATCTTAGAAATCACCTCTGGTTGATCGCAAACAAACTATACGTGATAGAAGAAAACTAAGAACAGTTGTGAAATTAGCATAGAAAAATACTTTAAAGGGGTGCATTGGTTCTTAATCATCTGATATGTAGACTAGTGTAACTTTTACTTACTGTATTTTTTATTTAAGAGTTTTAATTTTATCACATTTTTTATTATATACAAGTATGATTTTGTTATATAATGTACCTATTTGTAGAGTTTTTTCTATCATTTCTTTTTTACTTATAATTTATTGAAACTCTGCTGTAGATTTCAATTTGTCAGGAAAGTACTTCTATGTCTTGCAAAAATCCATTATTGGCATTCCTATTAATTTCCTTTTTTATAGGGGATTCCCCTATTTTAGCCACATTAAACATACATATTTAAGTAACATAAAACCTTATCAAACTTTTGGATGCATAAATATTTCTGGTAATAAAAGAAATGTCAACACATTATCTTGCGTTTTCTGTTATTGAGGAAAGTCAGTAAAATTGAATTTATTTTTTAAAATAAAAATCTGTGAACTGCCCATTAAGTTTTTTTTATTAGTCTTCAAAACACACTTTGAGTTGCTTATTTATGCAATTAGATGAAAATTGAAGGGGGTACATTGGGGGAAATCAGCCATTGAAGTTGCCCCTTTTTTTACTTAAAAAAATGACAAAAAGTCATTTTTGACAGCATTTTTATAAAATGAGGTTCACAAAAATCTGTTTAAATGAAAGTTTACTTTATTCTGAACAAAACAAAAAAAATTTGAAAGCTCTAGCTTAAACCTGAAAGAAGTTATGGACTTTTTTGTTGTCACATGTGCTATTCAAAATGGCGGCAAGTCGGCCATCTTGGGAGCTATTTAAAAGCTCATAACTCACAAACCGTTTGATCAATTTCAATATAATTGATGTTTTTGGAATCAGCATTAGAAATTCTACAAATTCACTGAATTTTATCAAAATTGGTGATGGTGGGTGCCATGGTCTGGGTGATCTGACATGGAATGACCCATATTGAACAAGCCTTCTCCTTTGTACTTGGGATTTAAAAAATATGCTAGAAAATGAAATGGTTGCATGGCATGGGCCATTCTTTTTTAAATTTCTGCGGTGTGAGGTTCTAAACTTTCTTCTTTGAGCAATGATAGCCATACATGGCATGCGTCATCAATTGTAGCATCGTCAGTTTGTAAGCGGTTTAATGATTCGGCAATTGGTTTCAGTTGTAACATTGTATTTTTGGCCTGCTTGTATAGATGATAGTTATTTATAAGATTGGCTATATCTCTGTCTACATGTTGTTCATTTTCTTCAGTTATTTTTTGATATGCTTGTCTATTGCACAGAAAACTTTCAATGCAAGTTACTTAGCTATTCCATCTTGTATCTCCAGGTAACTGGAGTTTCACTGAATTCGGAACATCTTTCAATAATGCACTAGGTATATGGTGGTTGCGGAAGAACTTTTGAACTTTAACTATATTTTGTAGCACTTGAGTTGATGTTATATCTTGTCCTAATAGATTTAAATAATGAGCATTGCATCCATATACTATTAAATCATTATCCTCTTCATACAAGAGTTCCTTTGCCTTCTCCATAACTTTAGCATTATCAGTAACAACAGCTTTTACATCACAATTGAATGTTTCTTTTGCTTTTGTAATAGCCTTTTCTTTCACAAAAATGGAAATAAAAGCATCCCCTCTCAACTACATATGTAGTATTATAAAGAATTGCTTATTATTATTGCACAAATTTAACAGTAACAGAACTTTTTATGCTGCAGAGATATTAGAAAAGTTTGAACTTTTTTTCATTTACCAAAGAATTAAATAGAATGTTAGTAAAATATATAGTGAGATATTTATTCATATGTTTAATAAATGTGCAGTGGTGAAATGTGGATTTTTTTTTTTTTTTTAAGGTTTTGGACACTTTAATACAGTTTTGTACACTTTAGTACAGTTTTGGACACTTTAGTACAGTTTTGGACACTTTAGTACAGTTTTGGACAGTAAAACCCACGTGTCCTGTCCAAAACCGGTTTTGGGCGTCCAAAACCCCAACCCTGAACTAAACTAATGAGAATTTTATTTTAATTTGAAAAATTATTAAAGCGAATTTATGCAAAAATATTTATTTAAAATTTTAAATATTCGGTTGCCGAATAGCAAATTTTTGGTATACACTTTGACTGAAGCTTCGGTATTCGGCAAAAATCCTGCTTCAGTAAATCTCTCATTAAAAATAACAAAAAACTGTTTTAATTTGAGGATACAATAATACTGTTAAAACAGCAGAAATATGCACAAAAGAAAATGCACCAGAAGTTGTGCAGACTTTAAAATTTTGAGATTTCCGGTCATTACTTTGTTTACATTTTTTAAACTGTAACTTGAATTTAATTAATAATGCAATTGAAGTTATAATGATTACAATATAATAAAATAAGTAAAAATAAAAATTTAGATAATTTTAAAAGTGATTTAAATATTTAAAACAAAAAGTCAAGTTATGCACCATGTATGATTAAATGTTCATTATAAAGATGAAATCTATTCTTCCTAAATTATTCAATGAAATTTACCTCATAAAGGTACATTACTAATTCACATCAAAATCATAAAATAAGGAAATTTTATTTTAGGTTTATCAGACTTAATAATAAAAAAAGCTTTATTAATGCATAAATACAGTTGGCAAAAAGATTTAGATTACCAAGGATATCAGCAATATCTTGAATTTTTTCAGAAATAAATTTATTCTTCCTTCATGAAAAAATATGAATTCAGTAATAATAGCAAAAACTACAAATTATATATAAAATTGAAAAAAATCAAATTTTGTCCTGAAATGAACGTTTTATTGGTTATATCCGTAAATTGTGTGGATTTTAGGGTTGCTGATATGAGAGAGTGTACTGTATTGATTTTTTATAACAATAGAAAGCGATTAAAAGTTTTTGTTAGTAAGATTGTATCATTCAAATACATAAAGTAGAATATAGAAACAGTTAAGAATCCCCACCAGGACTAAATGTTTTACATTCATGACTGCAAGCTGTCTCTATAGTTTCCAAATAGTAACCTTCACTTAATCAAAAGTTTACTCAGGGTTCCCAGCAAAACATGACTGGTGAATTCCCTGACCAAATCTCAAAAAATTCTCTTGCGAAATGGGCATACAGCAAAATTTGCTATTTATTTTCACAATTTTTTGCCTGAATTAGCAATTTTTTTGTGCAATCATACTTCAAATTTTTTTATTTTGTTTTCAATTGTTTGATGGATTTTGTGATTTTTTCCCCCAAAACTATTTGATGAATTTCATGCTATTTTTAATCCCCCCCTCCCCCCAAGACTTTTCCATAATTTTTATGAAATTATTTGTAAATTTCCTGACTTTTCCTGCATATTTTAAAATTTCCCTGATTTTCCATGACTACTTTGAAATTCCCTGATATTCCATGATACTGGGAACCCCGTCACTGTAATTAAATCACAAATTAAACCATTGAGAAATAGTGTCAGTTCTGCAACTCACAGATTTGACATCCCTGCTGGATAAGATTAATCACAAGTTAAATCATGAAATAATTTAACTTAAAAAATAAATATTTATAATAGTTGCAATAGTGTAAAAATCTTCTAAAATATTTTTGTTACCAGTGATGCACCATGTGCGCATATTTGTGAAGGGTCTTACAGAATAGTCTTACAGGATTTTTATATTGAATGAATACAAAAGTGATACATTTTCTACAGATACATTGAACAGGTCTTATTTTTAAAAGAAGGATCAATTTTTAATTTTTTGGAAGTGTGTGTCCCAGATACCTGCGATTTCTAAAACCAAAGATGTCACTACTTACATTAAAAAATATATTTTACAGTAACAAAACATATGTTAAAGATGATGCATTTCACATCCTGATAGTGTTATTTTTAGGGTATTTTTTTTGTAAATATTAATAATTAGAATAATTTGAAACTCAAGATTAAGAAAAGCTGAAATTATAAAAGACAACTAAATCAGTACTAATTAATTAATTTTCTTCAGAAACACATCACTTAACTAATCATTTATGGAATTAAATTCCTTTATTTTTATAGTTTTTTTCCAACCAAAAGATACAAACCTTATTTAATAACAATAAAGTAAAAGCAAGAAAAATATTTATAAACTGATATTCTCAAAAAGTTTGTGTTCAATTAAACCAGAAGAAACGTAATAGGAGAATTCATGATTAAGTAATGTACTGACTAGTACAAAATTAAATTGATTATAAATTGGTTTTGTTACATATAATATAAAAGATTTTATCAAAAATATCTGAAAACTCAATATATTAAATCATACAAAAACATAATAACCGGAAATATTACTAAACAAGAAAATAAAGGAATCCGGGATTAACTACCTATAACATACTATGTTACATAGAATTAATTAGTTTACAAATGAACTACAGAAAATTAAAGGTACAAGATTTAATCAAGGATGCTTCAAGATTCGTTGCATTAAATCATGCAATAATAAAAATCATCCGAAAAATTACGAAAGCTAGAAAGTTAATCGGGTTCAATGCTATTGACAAGACGCTATAATTGCGTCACCGCTGAGCATGTCAACAATGAACAAAAATAGACATAGTAGAGAAAAGTATATAAAAATGGATCAATAAAGCCTAAAAAGTTAGAAAATCTAGTGCAAAATTTAATGTTTATGAATATTATTTTACTTTACCTATAATTCTAAGACAAAAATAAGCTTCATATGTAACAAAATTTCGTCAGACATACAACACGGCAAGATTGATTGCATCAATGTTACCCCGCATATCCAATCACAGCACAGCTAGCATAAACAAGAAAAAAGACGAGTCCGTGAAAAAAAAAATTACACGTGACGTAGAAGTGAATGACCTACTGAATTTAAAAAACGGATTCTGTTGGAATATAAAAGATAGATGATTTGAAAACATATTATATTAAAGCAGCCGTAAAACAAGTTGAAGATTATTTTAAATTTTCAAAGTTTTCGGTCATTCGAAATAGTAAACACCGTTTCCACAGCGAATGCCAGACCCGAACTAATCTAAATTTTTATTTTGCAATTTTATCACCAAGTTTAATTAAAATCTATAAGTACAAATACTATATATATCTTTAAATGGTCGAAAATATGCTAATAAAATTGATCATAGAAAGCAAAATTTTTATTAAGTAATGAAATCATTTGACCGAAAATGTTTCACGATTAAGGTGGCGCTTTTGTCGTACATCGAATGTCATCAAGCCGGGAAATTAAAATATGAGTTTGTTTTTCTCAGTTATTATTTTTTAAATTCAGTTTTACAAAACAAAAAACAACGTTCACTTTGTTTTTGTTTTCCAATTAATTCGTAAATATTTTATTACCGTTTTTAAATTTTTATTTTTTAGTTACATAAAAAAAGTTAAGAGTTAAAATACTGCAATAAGACAATAAAATTCTTTCTTTCATATATTTTTAGTCTCACAACTTTACGAAAAAAATTCGATAACATGAAATTATTAAAACAATTTAAAATATTGATAATAACTATAATTATTTAAATGCAACGAGAAACTTTAAAATTTTACCCAAAGATGGCAGCACTTTGGATAAAAGATGGAATGCATTTAGATAAAAAAAAAAAAAAAAAAAAAAAAAAAAAAAGGGGGAGTGAAGAAGATAAGGAATTTTGTCCCATAATTTCTAGTATTAGTACTTTTACTAATTTGTAATGTATAATAAAAATAGACATAGTAGAACACAATTTTTAATCCTCATTAATTGGTCAAAAGACATTTAAAAATCCAGGAAACCCCCCCCCCCCCCCCCCAAAAAAAAAAAAAAAAAAAAAAAAAAAAAAAAAAAAAAAAAAAAACAGATTTTAAACGTTAGGTAGAAGATGGGAATAGTCACTGAAAGTTTAAATTCCCTATTTCTCTAATAATTAATAAGTATGTATAAGTATGTATATACCTTTAAGTATGTTTATATTCTTCTTCTCAAATAATTGAAAACATAAAAATACAAAGAAAAAAAGGAGCTAAAAATTTCTTATCTGAAAAGTTGGTTCTCTAAACTCTTTCTTACTATGCAATAATTTTTTTTTTCTTTAAATGTCATTCATTTATTTAAAAAAATCTTAAATGGATGTTGATTAAAAAGAAAAGGAAATTTGTTTCACTTAACAGTTTAAGAAATATAATTTGCCACTTCTATTTCTTGTTATCTCCTGTCAATTCTAAATAAAAGTAGTAATAAACAATTCACAAGTATTTTTCAATTCATTTGCTATATAATTTATGTAAAACTTTAAACACCGATTTTTTTTTATGAATTTTACCTTTAATGGGAAAAATGTCATAAAGCCGATTTATTAAACTGTTTAAATTTGTCTATGGGGGAAAAAAAGAGGAAAACAAAGAATTTGTTTTTAGATAAAAAAATAATTTTTAATTTCTTATCTCTTAGTAATTAATTTTTCAAACTTAGATATGTACAAAGAGTGATAATTCTTTTTCTAAATTTCTTTCACATTTAAATATATTTATAAATATTAAATTTTTGTTGATGAGAGAAAACATAAACATATTAGTGAAATTTATTGAACACTTTATCATGGTATGCAGCGATTACAAGCCTTTAGGACTTCCCGCTTCTCTAAATAGAATTTAAAATTCCACGGGACACCTATTTTTTAGAATAATAATAAAAGAAGATAGATTAACATTGAAATTTTTTGTAATGAAATAATTTATGTTGAGCACCACTGATATCAATCTGTATATAGAATACAAATATTTAGTGCTGCCATCTATTAACTTTTCAGAAAACTATTTAAGTGCATCTCTCCTTTTTTGCTCAATTATAGGATAATAAAGGAATTATATTTCCAATTTCTAAAATGTTTTGATTGCTTTTTTTATAATTTAGAATCTGTACTTGTAGACTTTTTGATTGATTTTTGGTTGAAGATTGCATAAATCAAGATCATAAACATACGATGTAGCCAATTTTAATAGATTTCAATTGTATGAATAATCTTTTTTTTTTTTTTTTTTTAAATGAAGCACTTATAACACTCTGTTATTATGTTAATAAGTATATAAAAACATACATAATAAAAAGAATATTGCCCAGTTAAACTGATGGCATTGAGCTCCCAGGCTACGCATACTAATTGTGCATTACAGCCTTATATTTTCAAGGGTTAATTCTTTTCGGAAAACAAAGTAAGGAGAGGAAACAGCTCCCCCCTTTTCCACTTTTTATACTTAATCATTAAACCCTTAAACTAATCAGGGACATGCTTTATCACATAAAAAATCTATATCCAAAAATTCAGAGCAAATCGGAAAATTCTTAATAAAAACTTATTCGTTTAATTTAAGAGGAGTTATCCCCCCTCTTTTATACTTAACCATTAAACTTCCAAAACTATTCAGAGATTTGCCTTATCAGAAAGAACATCCAAGATTAAAAGCAAATCGGACAATTCTGCATAAAAACCCATTTATCAAATTTAAAGGGGGGGGGGGGGTAATCGCAAGGGAAGCTCATTACAGAATGATCCTAGATCTAAATTTTGAACAAAAACTGATAATTCTGCATGAAAAACCCATTTATATCAATTAAGGGGAGGGACACGACCCCCCCGTTCTCCTCTTTATATTTATCCAATGACCACCTAATATTAATCACGAAAGTGCCTCATCAGAATGATCCTACATCTAAATTTTCAACAAAAACTGATAATTCTGCATGAAAAACCCATTCAATAAATTAAGGGGCATTATCCCCCGTTCCCCCTGTTATACATATCGAATTAACACCAAAAACTAATCAGGGAAGCGCTTTATAAGAATATACATATATCCAAAATTTCAAGTGAATCGAATATTTTTATCATGAGTTATCGCGTTACGCACATACATAACGGACGGGCACATAAGCTCCCAGGCTTTGATAGCCTGTGAGCTAATAAACTAACTTGGTTTTAAAAGCACTTCGTATCGGGGAAAAAAAAAATCTAATTGATACAATTGAGAATTATTAAAATCCACTGAATAATCCTAAGACTGACCTACACAGTTGTGTAGTAAATCTTAAGGAAAAAGAACAAGCCAGAAATTGCATGTTAAGCGTAGGAAATGTGGTTCGTTCGTACTATAATAAAGTTTTATAAACATTTAGATCGTGTTGTAATAGTATGCAGCACTTCGGATTAGTATAGGAGGTGAAATCTTTTGTGCGTCCCTGTAAATACTATCTCTTTCTATTATACAGAAAGTAACTTGTAGTAAACCTCAGCGATGTATATCAATTTCGTAAAATGTGAAATAGTTAATTATAGTTAAATCGTTCCTCAAACAATGTTTCCCCCTATACCTTTATTCATTGGAATACTTTTGTGCGGCCCCGTAAATTAATAACAAATATTTTTTGTTACACACATTCTACAGAATGTATATTATAGTATATACTTCATAGTTGTATATCAATTTTATTATGTTCTAAAGAGTGTAAAGTCATTAAAATGCACTTAATGTACTTGAAACCATTTTTTCCCATTGGTCGTAATGTAACGAAATACTTTTGATTGCCCCTGTAATTAAACTATGCATCCAATTTTCATAAAATTTGAAATAAATGGGAAAAATTATATAATAATTATATATTTTAAATTTAAAACAATTCGACTGGGTAGTTTTTGCTTCGTTATATGCAGACAGACTGACTGAACAACGACTGTGGGTGTGTATTTACATGTATTTACATAATAACATGTAATTACATATCTACATAACTACATGTATTTACATAATAACAAACAACGCAACTTAAAAAAAAAAAAAAAAAAAAAATATCTTTTTTTTTTTTTTTTTTTTTTTTCGATTTAAAGCCGTACCTTCACTAAACATTTGTGTAAATCCCTCCTTGACGTAACCTGACACTGGAAATTTTTTACAATATTTTTTTCTTAATCAAATACGATACTAATAATTAGGATTAAAAACAAGACTTTTAATTTTTATGAAAACTATTCAGGTAGTAACCCTTTATTTACGGACGGTTCTTATAAATGCCATTAAAATAACTTATTATAAAATTCGTTTAATACGTAAATTCGTTGTAATACTGTTTAGAATGAGTTACAGATACGTTACTCCGTTACTTTACCTTGTTCCAAAAGCATTATTGGTTATACAATACAAAAACATTTTAAAAAGAATGATTTCTTTTGCCTTTGTATCTTTTCAGCTCTTTTGGAGCTGAGGGAGGGGGGTGGGTATTTTTCAATGCGGAAATATTTCTATATTTACATTGTAAGTGTGGTGGTTACTCCATACCCCCCCATATGTTTAGTTTAATTCAATTTTATTAGCCATTTTATTTCATATCACCTTCCTTTTTATTAATGTTCTCAATTTAAATTTAATTTCGGTTTCGCTTATTTTCATTTCGTCGCCTGTAATGTTTTCTTTCTTGCTTAGCTTTCGAATGTTCCAAGCCGGTAAAATTCTGTTTGAAATCATTCCTTCCGGTTTTAAATTTGTTCGAGAACATTCTCGCTAGTTCTTTTGGGTGGAACTTCCGTTTATTCGGACACACCCCTAACCTATCAAATTAAATTTCACAGGTGACGTATTTCAAGCCGTTAAGTACATGGCCACCGGCTTTGGCCTCCCCTCTTAAGATGGTTATCAATTTTATTCTTATTAGTTACATATTTTTTCATACTGTATATTGTAATTTGGCTTATTTTTTCCTCACCCCCTTTTTTGCTCACTGCCAAATTGGCGTATTTTGCATTTACAATAACCCTTTCTCTTTTTCCCCTGGGCTCGCGGCCACCTGCGTGAGTTGCGCCGATAGACACCTGCTGTGATGGATGCAGTCGTATGATTGAAAGTTTTTAGTGTAATTTCGGGGCCGAGGTGCTCCCCCGTTAACGAAGGATGGAACGGTTTTTTTTTTTTGTTATATTGAGATTATTACGATGCTGATTTTTAAGTGCGGCAAAGAAAAAGTGCTGCCCTCAAAATGCATCTAGGAAAGTGATGTTGATTTCTGTTAAGCAACGAGGAGCAAACCTTTTGTTTCAAAGGATCCTGAAAGTATTTTTGTTGTGTACTCTGTTTGGATATGCGTATTAAATAAGGTGACGTCGTGAAGCCTTTTATGTGTTGCTCTATTGATGCCACTTTTAACTAAAGAAGGTTGTCGACATGTTTATTCTAAATAGTTTTATTCTTCATCTTTTCGTCTAAAATTTTCGTCAAATATTTATGTGATTAATTCTTCAATTATGCTTTTATATGTTCTCAATCCTCTGAAAAAACAAGCAGAGGTGAAGAACGTGTGCTTTAAGAGGTGAACAGTTTTCTTTCATCAGGTGAAGATATTTGATTTTCATAAAGTTTTTACTTCATTATTTTGCCCAATTTTATATATATAATTTTCGAATACCCAAGGGGCGTTATGAAGAAAATATTGGTTTGTATCTATGCAATATGAAATATAATATATTTTGTTTTTTTTTGAAAGTTCATATTATGAAAGTTGCTCTTTTTCAAGAAGAAATAATATTATATTCTCCTTTTATGTCATGAGAAAATTTATAATTTACATCCTGTTGAGATATCTAAATTATATTATTGACAAAGAATTTTTATTGCTTAGAGATAGCAATTGTTGTGATTAGCATATATTATGATATGGTTTTTCTTATGAAGAGAGAGATTAATATGTACGAGTCAAAATAATATAAATATGTGAAGAAATATTTATTCATAAAAAAAGTAAAAACAGGTTCTTCATAAAATAAAAATAGTTTTTCTTCAAATTTTGTGTGCATAATAATTTTCTTGTGCCTATTGTCTGGATTTATTTGTCATCAACAGCCAAGGACTTGACAGGTAACTTTTTTTACCTTTTCAATTTTATATTTTTTTAACTTTATGTTTGACATTTTATGTCATCATGGATAAAGAATATTTTTATTGTTTTTTTTAAGTGAAGTAAGGATGGTCACGTAGGTCGTTTGCAGGCCACCATTCTCCGCGATGTGCTGTCATTATCACGATCACATTGGCCTAATTGTGGGTAGAGGCAAATAAAAAGTGCTTTCTCCACTTTCAAGCTCATACATAACACTTAATTTCCTGTGGTGCCGTCACCAAAGCGTGTCCAACATTCCATGACCATCCATTTTTCCTTTGCCACCATCGTATTTTTGTTATATTTATACATATTGTCGTCATTATCTTCAGTTAATTCTTCATTATTTTTCAAGTTATTTTCTTCATACATTAATATTATTAATTATATTATTATTGAGAGTGGTGCAGTAATTAATTGCAACATATTGATTCTATACTGAAATAATATTTTTCTGGAGCAGTGCATGATATATATATAACATAATTTTTCCATATATATTTTCTTGTCTTGCTATATTTTGCAACTAATATATATATGCATTATTTAACGGAGGTACTGGTAAAAATTATTGTTCATGCTAAGATAAATTATTCTTCTTGTCATACATATAATAATTTATGTTTTGAGCCATATTATATATAAATATTTACATAAAATATTTGGGTCTTATATTCTTCATATGATACTAATATGTTAGTATACGTTTTCTTCTTTTTTTTTACATATAAAAATGATGTATGAAGTAAATGAAAGTCATCAATATTTTAAGTAACGGGTCAATTTATATATATTGTTCATCATAGGACCTGCCAAATAACCAAATTTATCATGTCATATATTGAGCTCTTAGATTAAATTTTTCATCATGCCTCCAAAAGCCAAACTAAATATTGCAATCCAACCTTTCGACGGTAACCCTCAGACTGTAGAATTTTTCTTCGATCAATTATCTGACTTACAGGAACTAAATAACTTTACAGACAAGGAACTTTTTGTTCTCTTTAAATCAAAACTTGAGGGCACCGCCTTACTCTTCTTTCTGGAAACTCAGTCACAGCTCAAGAACTCTAATTTTGGTGAAATTCGAAAGGCATTTATAGACTATTTCTTACCCACAAAAAAGTCTGTTTCTCTAAAATCTTTACAGAACTTGACCTTAGATTCAAATGAATCAGTTAAAAATTTTGCTTTTCGGTTGGATAAACAACTTCGACTTGCTTATCCAAAATTGGATCTTTCTGCTCTTAATTCATTAAAGTTTACTCATTTTCTTGAGGCTTTACCTAAGCAAATCAAACGTAAAATCTTAGAAGAAAATATTACGTCCTTCGAATTAGCTCTTGAACGAGCAACTTTTCTTCAAAATATTTATGACTCTCCCCCTAAAAAATCTTATGAAAATTTTAATCAAGCCTATTGTATCGATTCTGAAAATGTCCACGATAATTCTAGTAATACTCTTCATAAAACTCCTATAAAGCATACGAAGGATAAAATTTATCACAATTCTCAAACCAACTACTCTCCTTTACAAACTCAAAAGGACAGTTCTCATACTTCTCGTAATTTTCAAAGAAGACCTAGGACATTTTCGCCTTCTCCACCGAGACAAGAGGCTACAAATAAACGTAACAATAATTTTCGTCATCAAAACTTTCACCGGAAACGTCCTTATCAACCAACCTTTGACAAATATTCTCACAAAAAAAATTCTACATCCTTTTATCACAGACGAGATGTTGTGCAGTGTGCGTTCTGTGGGAAATTTAATCATCGTATGGACTCATGCTACAAATTCAAAAACATTATTGGTAATTCTAATCAAAACTCTTCAACTCAGGTTTCGTCTCACCCTTACAGAAAGAAAAGCCACACCTCTTCTTCTTCTGAAAATAACAATGTTTATCATTTAAACAAATAAGGGAGACTGGTTCTACTGACCGCCTTCTCTCCCGTAATTCTCATTCAGGGTCAGTACACTTTAACATCAACAACAACAAACATCAACAATTGGACAAACGCTCGTCAGTCACTTTAGTGTCATCCACAGCTGTCCAAACTTCTCCTATGACATCTAAATTTAACAAATCTTCTTGTTCATATAATTCTTTGCCTTCCAAACAAAATTTTCAAATCAACGATGACATACAAGAAAATCATGTCATATGCAGTTCTTTTAACAACTCTTATGTTCTTCCATGCATCCTAATAAATGTTCAACATAATGAAATCGCCACATTAATAGATACTGGATCAAGTTTATCTCTCTTGGATGAAGAATGCTTTAATAGCATTAAATCCAGGCTTCATTACAAATTTTTATCCAGAAATGTATCAGTTTCCACCATAAATTCTAAGGTCTTCTTCAAAGGATGCATAGAGATAGCATTTAAAATTGATAAATTTTTTTTTCATCATGTATTTTACCTTACAAAAATTCAAAATGTTCACTTTCAAGCCATACTTGGCTTTGAGTTTATTAACAAACATTCTATTACTATTTCTCCAAGTTTTAAGTCTATCCTAATTAAGGACAAACACATTCCTTTTCAAAGTTATAATGAATCTCCTACTTGCTATTTTATGAATTCTGAATATAATTATGTGAATTCAAATGTACCATATTCTCTTGATGCACACAGAATGCCTTCTTATGAAAGGCCTATATCAAATAATCTAACGAGTGATACTTACATTGATAATACTTGTGCAAATTGTGATAATTCAAGTTTGCAGTTGTCCAACAATTATACAACCTATCCTTATTGTTATAATGTTCAAAATAATGGTTTGTTTACAAATAGTATGGCTCATTCTGCTATGAATTTTCATAATCCTTATATTGATGGTCATTCTACTTATTTTTCTAATTATTTTCCAACTGATTATGCTAATGTGGTGAATTATGTGTCTACTAATGATAATAATATTCCTAGCAAGAATTTCTCAGCTAAGAATACTAATGATGATAACTATTTTAGTGAAAAGCAAACTCATTTAAATTATGGTAATAAAGTCTTGGTGAATTCCAACATGGTACAATTACTCAATAGAGAAGTAATACCTCCTAATTCGTTTGTTTATTTACATGTTAAGTATCTCAATCCTCCATCTGAATATTTTGTTTTCAAACCAAATTTAAAAAATAAAGGTCTTATATTACATGAATCATTGCACTCAAAATCTTCCATTCAAAATGATTTATTTTTGGTTGTATGTCAGAATGTTTCAAAGCTCGATATTCATTTAAATAAAAATTCAATTATTGGTGAATGTATCAATGTAGATGAAAAAGATATTGAAGAATACTCTTTTGATTTAGAATTTGAAAACGAATATTGTACTTTAATTTTGCCATCTGAAGAGATTAAGAGAAAACGTATTCAAGAATTATCTCCAAATGACTTTGATCTTAAACATTTACCTCCTCATGAAAGGGAAGCTTTAACAAAATTATTATGTAGTAAAGCGCTTGCCTTTTCGAAATCTCTTGACACTTTAGGTCATACTGACCTGGTCAATCCTCAGTTTACCATGTTAAATTCTCATCCAGTAAAAACATTACCTTTTCCTGTACCTCAAGCACTCGAGCAAGAAGCTCTTGACCAAATTGATCAAATGCTGAAAGCTGGCATTATTGAGAGATCAAATTCATCTTGGGCCTGCCCCATGCTTCTTGTTAAAAAAAAGAGAACTGATATGTCTAAGCCTCAAAAGTATCGTTTGGCTCTTGATTTAAGATTGTTAAATTCCATAATAATTCCATCTTCATATCCTCTTCCTAGAATTCAAAATCTATTGGTGCAGTTGTCAAAATTTAAATATTATACAACTCTTGACTTACCCTCTGCATATTGGCAGATTGCTGTACCTAAAGATATGCAAGATAAACTTAGTTTTACTACTCCATGGGGAATTTTTACCTATTTACGTTTAGTATTTGGCTTGAAGACGGCCGCCAGCACTTTCCAACAATTAATCGACTCTGTGATTCAATTATCTCAGATTGATTCCTGTTATGCATATCAAGACGATATAGTAGTGGGCGCTAATTCATTTGAAGAAATGACCATGAAACTCACAAAGTTATTAGACACCCTTATTGCTAATAACATTACTTTGTCTCCTGAAAAGTGTACCTTTATGCAAACTAGTATTAACTTTTTGGGTTTCCAACTTACAGATCATAAAATTCTTCCTATTACAAGTAACATTTTAAAAATTACTTCCTTTCCAAAGCCTAAAACCAAGAGGCAAACAAAGAGTTTTATCGGCTTGTGTTCATTTTATAGATCAATTATACCTAATTTTTCTAAATTGATTGCTCCTCTCATCGAAGTCACCAAACCTAAAAATAAGTTTTCTTGGAAATCTGAACAAGAAAATGCATTTAAAGAATTACAGGACATTTTCTTTCATAAACCTATGCTCAATCTTCCTATCTGGAATGAAACATTTTATGTTAATACAGATGCCTCAAAAACAGCAATATCAGCTGTTCTTATGCAGAAATTTGATGGTGAACTAAAACCTATCTCCTATTATTCTAAAACTCTATCTCAATCAGAAAGACACTACCCTGCCATCAAATTGGAACTTTATGCCATTTGTTGTGTTGGGTTCTTTTTAATAAACTTCTGCTACAGACCATTACATTAATTAATTGCAACTTCTGCTCAGCAAATTAAACATAGTTATTATGGAGCAATAAATATTCTTCAGCTTTATTAAAGAATTAAAGTGAGAACCGGGTCAAATTTCCAATCACATGAATCCTGTTGTAGATTTAATTAAATAAATTAGATGCTCATATAAAAAAAAGAATTAATTAAGTTAAGATTACACCAGTTAACATTAAGAAATCATTAAGATAAATAAACTAAAAGACAAATTAAAACGATGAAAAGGATAACCACAAATATTATTTATGATTCTTTAAAATTTAATGAATACAGGTAAATAACACAGCAGGATTCTCAATCTGACCCAGTCTCAAGTACTCAATCTTGATCTGCAGTAGAACCCAACATTTATCACCGTTGATTCCTGAGATATTACACTCATACTAATAATTTAAAAAGTCAAGATTCAGTTTAACATTACAAAAGAGAAAAGAAAGACCCTGAAATCCTTCTTATTTTCAAGAAGGCAAAGAAAGATATAATTTTGAATAAATTAAAACACTAGGAGTAATAAAGATAAACACCCCAGAGATCAACAATGATATTTTGGCCAATTTCGTATAGTGATTAGTATTAAAAAATTATAGTCTTGTAAATTTGTTTATGTAGAGATGGATATAATCCCTATAAAATTACTTTAAATTTATGAGTAAGAAATCAAATGAACTATTTACTTCTCTTATAAACATTTAGAAGAATCTCTACAATTTCAAAAATTATCACTTAATTATACTAAATCAATCCTGTAATTAAAAGTTTAAAACTTTAAATAAAAAAAAAACTATTTTAGTCAAGACTAAATGCAACTAGGACTTTAACTATGAGTTAAATGATCACTTAAAAAACTAAATTTCACCACAACATCTTAATAGTGAAAAGAAAACTAATAATAAGGTAAGTATTCATCATCTCTAGTCAAGTTTAACATTAATTTCTAAATAAAACAATATGAAGTACACATTCTCTTCCTCTCCCTTTTTTTTTTTTTTTTTTTTTTTTTTAACTTTTACTAAACAGAATGAGAGTATAAGACATGTTGAAATAGTATGTATCAAAAACAACTTGTTTTCACATAAAAAAAAAATCTCTTTTATTTAATCAAATAATAATCACTCTCACTTCGATGAAAATACAACATATGTTGAAATGAGACTTACTAATAACTATTTTTACTCAATATTAGGTCGACAGTAGTTAAGTTGCGTACATTAAATAATGGGCAAGAGCATTTATAAATTAGTAAGATTCTTAGGGATGTAAAACATCCGATAATATGTACACTTATTTATAACAACTTATAATAACATATTGTGAGTGGCTTACCTTCAAGCTCCAAGTAGTATATATTTTTTTTTTTTTGTATCACAATATTTTTAGATGATCCTGAGATTAGTCGACATTACCGCTTCCCAGTTCATTAAAACTACCATTCTAGTCTCTTTTCAAAAAAAAGGCGACACAGGCTCAACACTCAATTCCAGTTCCTAGCGTACAAGTGATTAATGATTTCTGTATATATTCTACTGTGTCTCTGGAGTACCCGCAGTTTCACGTCTTCTCGAATTCTGCTAATGCGTGTGCATTATCTCATGTGAAGCGCACGAAGTCCTCTTGGGAAGGCCACTTATTCTCAAACTTCCGCAAACTTCCTTATTCTCAAACTTCCACTATTTCTCAAACTTCCGCATACAGGGGGTCGAAGAAGGGTAAAAATCCCGGGAGAAAAAATCCGTTCTCCTAAAATCATTCGGGGTGTTCGTCGAGAAATGAGGCACAAAAACGCACGAATTCCATGTCAAGTCAACAGGAGCGACACTCCAATGTTTTCTCATATCAAAAGGTGCTCTCGAAATTTCGACTGATTTGCATCAATCAAAAAATGCACAGATTCACTACAGCTTGACAGACACGAGTTGACAACAATTTCATCGCCAACTATCTCGGTGCCAGAACCTTCTTCTGCAGAATCAAAATGTAGAATGATGAATCTTAAACGAATTCTTCTTACACATCCTCCACGTAAGACTGCTAGCACGGAGCTATATCATCCCTCCACCGAATTGCATACTCTTCTCTAGTTCTGTATTTTTCTGCCGTAAACCTCCCTCACCCCGATTGAAAATTAAAAAATGGGGGAGGGAGTGAAGGACGGGACTACTTCTTTTTACCTCCTCTTCGTAAGACTGCCAGCAGGGAACTATATCATCTCTAAAACCGAATTCCACACTTCTCTAAACAGAAAAGGGGCATCAAAATACTAGGAAGGCTTACTGCCTCCCCCTTTCTCTCTTCGACCAGGGTCTATCTCATTGGCCAAAGCCACAGGCACCCTCTCTCATGACCAAATATGGTCATCGCTAATATCCCCTACTCTCAAACAGCTGAAGTTTGCACCTGCTTGCAGACCAGCGCTCGCCGATAGCCGTGAATAGGCACTCTTATCTCAGATCATTCATAAAATTTTAAGGGTCTGGGAAAATATCTACTCCGCCTCAAATGACAGTCAACGTTTGTCATGGGTTATAAAATTTTAGGGTACCATTCATTCACGTACGCAAGCAATAAACTATGCGTGTGGGCCAATTTTTAACAAGGCTGAATATATGTCCTTTACAAACAAGCCAGAAGCTACTCTTCTTCGAAAAAAATTAACAAAGGACCACTTTACTCAAATAGTACAATTATTCCAGGGCAGTAAAAGCATTCATACGAACGGGTGTTATTTACGCTAGATAAGGGAATGGGAAACTTTCACTTTCATTCACAACAATGCCTTTATTCTCGTGAGAACGATCATAAAAATAAATAGAAGAAAAGAAATGTCCAGGGTTTTCGCTACTAAGAAAAAAAAAAGAAGACTAATTTTAAATATGGGATACACAAAGCATTATAAAAAACCGTATTAAAAATATCTTAACAAGAGTACTTTTTAAATTTGGAATATTAAAATAATTTATACAAAAAAAAATATTACTAAAAAAAAAAACATAACAAGAGCTCCCCCTCGTTGAAAAAAAAATAAACATTATTAGTTTTGAACAAAAACAAGAATTTTATTTTTTTAGCTAAATGACCACATAAGGTCAGTTAAAGAAAGTCCTAAAAAAATTTAAAATTAAAACCAAAATGAAAGAAAAGATTAAATAAAAAAAACAATGCAGTACCCCGGTTGAAAAGTAGGATAAAGATAATCGCCTAGAACAGATCAGACGACGACCCGAAAAGTAGATAACCTATCACCCTACTAAGCTACCACACCAACTCTGCACACCGGAAATGCTAAGTTGAAGCTTGGGCAAAACATCTAGAAGTTAAACATATACTAGGGCTTAAGATGCTAATAAAATCTACACTATATACCTGGCATACTTTAATTAAATCTCCACATCTGCTATACCGTCAAGAATACCAACACACTGGGATATCCCTATCTGCTAACACCTCTGTAAAAAGAAAAAAAAAATCCCTAAAAAAAAATTTCCACAAGTAGAATGCACGGAAGAGTTGTCCAGAGAATAAAAAGATTAATAAAAAAAAATTTTTTTTTTTTTTTTTAAATTTTGAATCCTGTGAGCAGGATAGAGCCAAAGGACCGAAACAATCAATTTCTGAAAAAATACAATAGATATACTACTTGCCAGCTGTAGGTATCACAAATATATACATATAATAGCACGATAACATTTTGTATACACATACACAAAACAAAAATAGCAATAACCTTTCAGTACATCTATAGGGTACACATAAAAAAAAACAGTACTAATACCTGTTTATATTCAGTGGCATAACATGTGCATATAAACAAAAAAAAAAACAGTTCAATGACTTGTAACGGTGACACAGTATTACATAAGTGTATGGGCATTTTATATCACAGCATTATAATTATATAGGTTACCTTGTGTAGCCTAGACTGATATTTATCTGCCTTAGTTATTATCAATGGGTAAATATTCCATAAACTAATAGTAACTAAAAAAAAATTCATAAGATGCTACACATAATATTTAAAATGAACTGATAATTTCACAAGAGAGTTCGCCAATTTCATTGACAAGTACCACTAATTTTTTTTTTTAAAATACCCAATTTACATAAACAATGGGTATATTGTTAGAAAAATCACATGAAATAACAAAACAGACTATATAAACAAAATATATACATATATAATACACATAAACCAGATAATATATCTGTGGGCTGTGGGGTGTACACTACCTGTATCTTAAATCCCCACTTCCCAAATAGAGAACTAATACCAAAAATATCCAAAAAAATACAAAGTTAAAAGAAATGCAAAAAAAAAAATAAAAATAAAAGATGAACTACATTCCTAACAGTACCTATACTATATACAAAAGGGGCAATAGGAATACGCAAGCATCACATGTACTGCTACCAAATCTCTACTCCAAAATTTCCTGACCCGAAATCTCTCTAAGTCCCCAAAATTAGCGCTAAAACCCGCTAAAAAATAAAAAAAAAAGAATACATATAGGGGGCGGAGCACTTACACGGTCCTAATCTATCGAAATAATCCATAAATCACCGAGAGAAAACACGGAACTGGCGGAAATCCACATTAAATAACAGCGGAACCAAAATCAAAACAAACGATATCGAGGCTCGAAAATTACTTAAATTTTAGCTAACTCGCGCATAAAACCTTCCTAAAATAACTAAAATCACAAGCATTTATATACAATCAAAAAAAATAAAGTTAAACCGCCCTACAGTTTATAATTCGGTCGCGAATCCCTTTTTCGAAACGCATACTCAGTTCTCGGAATTGAATAAGATTTGTTTCGCCTAGATAAACAGACGCCACTACGATCTCGCGAACGACTCACGCGCCCCGAATCATTAGGCGTTCCTACCTGCCTTACTCCCTCACAGTTATCAGCGCTCGCTATTACCGTATTTTCCCGTGCTTCTGAGAGCAACCCACCAACCGTTTCCTCGCTACCCTCTTGTCGCCTGCTCGTAGATTGCACTGCAGGTTGGCTGGTTCCTTGACATGGAATGGGAGGGGGAAATCTATTTATGAATCGATTCCTTTTCCTTCGCGTGGTGAACTCGAATTGAGAATGATTCGAATCATTCGTAGTTGGTATCAGAGGTTGGCGTTTGTTTTGGTCTACAATATCGTCTCCATTTTGCTCATTTACACCTGAAATATGCCTATCTTTAAATAAAGTGAGGCGGTCTACATGGACAATTTGAGTTTTAGACGGATTAGCAATTAATGCTATCTTAAAATTAACTGCACTAAGCTTCTCAATTATAGTAAATGGTCCGTTATTTAATTTTGACAATTTTTTCGTATTGCCAGCAGTGATGGATGGGTTAAATAACCACACTCTATCGCCTACTTTTAAATCCTTAACGACTGCAGATTTTTCTCTGTACCTTTCCTGGCTTTCAGACACCTTAACTAAACTATCATACACCTCAGCATATACCTTTTGGAGTGCGGGTATTAATAATTCACAAAAAGATGGGGCGTCGTTATAGCTAAATCTTGGCGCTTGCGAAAATAGATTATATGGTAGATTTAAGTTTCTGCCATATAAAACTGCTGCGGGGGTTAATTTAGTCGAAGAATGCACAGCCGAACGCATCGCTAATAGGGCAAATTTTAGCTTAGTATCCCAGTCTGACTGGTTCTCATTTACAATGTGACTGAGTGCGTTTTTTAAAGTTTTATTCTGCCGTTCAATCTGTCCATTCGAGGCTGGGTGAAAGGCAGATGTAGTTATATGTTTAATACCGAACATTTTATATACATGCTCAATCGCTTCCGATACTAAATTTCTTCCATTATCTGTCGCAATATACACAGGAGCGCCATAACGCGAAATGAAATCGGCAAGTGTATCTGCGATAACATCAGACGTGGTAGAGCTAACGGCATAGGCTTCTGGCCATTTAGTAAACGAGTCTATATACGTAACAATATGGGTGTTACCAGAAAACGTGACCGGTAATGGGCCAATTAGGTCTAGATGAACTTTGTTCATGGGAAATTCAGGTGTAGGCATCCGTTGAAGGGGTGCCTGTTGATCTGGTTTATATGCTCTCTTCTGCTGGCAACTAATACATGATTCTACTAGATGCTTGACATCGGCCGACATTCCGGGCCAGTAAAAGTGCTCCCGGATGCGGTCAATCGTTTTCTTAAACCCTTGATGACAAGCCGCTAGAGAATCGTGTGTTAGAGCGAACACTTGCTCAATCATATCCCTAGGAACTACTAATTTAATAGGGTTATTTATTACACTTGAATCTCTGGTGTCCTCACATACGAGAATATCATCTCTAAAAAAAAACTTCATGTATTTAGGTGCTATATCTATATTTTTGTCTAATTTTCTAGCTATTTCACAACATTTCTTATCAATTTTTTGTAATTCACTGATTTTCTCAATTAAATTTGAATGGGGAACAAAAGTAGTTTCTTTTTCTACTTGAATACAAAAATTACTCTTACTAATCTCAGGTGATTCATCAATTTTAGCAAATCTAGATAGAAAGTCTGCTACACTATTGCATTTCCCTTTAATATATTTAATAGTAAAATCAAAATCTGAAAGAGTACATACCCATTTGGCTATACGTGAAGTTGGGTCATGAATCTTTAACATAAAAGTAAGTGGTGCATGATCAGTAAAAATGTTAAAATGAGTGTTAGCTAGATAACACTTAAAATGACTAGTCGCCCAAACCAGAGCGAGAAGTTCTCTCTCAGTGGCAGAATATCTTGTCTCTGCACCTTTTAGTCGCCTACTGGCAAACGCCACTGGATGAATTTTATTCTCATCATCCATTTGTGACAAAACAGCACCCAGCGCTTCTCCACTCGCATCTGTATATAGATAAAATTCTTTAGTGAAATCAGGCAGTACTAGGCACGGTTTAGATATTAAAGCCTTTTTTAAATCTTCAAATTCCTCCTGGGCTTCTTTTGTCCAGGCAAAATGTCCAGTTTCCTTAGTCAAATCTATTAAATTTAATGCCCTTTTTGTGAAATCAGGTATGAAACGCCTATAGAATGATAGGGTTCCAATAAAAGACCTGACACCTTTACGATTAGTAGGTGGTTGCAATTTTTCTATTATCTCAATATTTTTATTAACTGGGGATACTTGCCCGCTATTAATTTCAAAGCCAAGATACTGGATTTTATTCGAAAGAAAATTACATTTACTGGGCTTAAGTTTCAGTTTATGTTGTCTAAGTCTATCAAATACTAATTTAAGTTTTTCAAAATGGGATTCTACATCGGACGAAGCAATGACAATATCATCTATATACACTAAAATTCCTAGATTTCCTAAATCTCCAAAAATGGCATTCATTAGCCTCTGAAAACTATTGCCTGAATTGGACAACCCAAAACAATTTCTATTCCACTCAAAAAGACCTTTATGCGTGATAATAGCAGTTTTATGCCTATCTTCGGGTCTTATGACCTGTTGAAAAAAGCCACTAGTTAAATCTAGTGTTGAAAAAAAATTAGCTCCACTTAACGCATCAACAGAGTCAGTAATGTTTGGGATAGGATATGCATCTTTGACAAGATTCTTGTTAAGTTTACGAAAATCAACTGCTAACCTATAAGAGCCATCTGCTTTTTCTACAAGAATAACTGGTGAAGCAAATTCAGACATAGACGGGGAAATAATTTCAGCTTGCAGTAAAATATTAAGTTGATCTTCCATTTCCTGGCGTAATTTATATGGGACTCTATAAGCTTTGGATTTTACAGGTTTATCAGAGGTTAAATTTACAACATGGGGTATGGTATTACAGCCTGGTAAGTCTAGGACAGAAGCTGCAAACACATCTTTATTTTGGTCTAAAAATTCCTGCATTTTAGATTTTAAGGGGGGGTCTAGATGGCTTAAATCAATATCAGAGCTCCAAGTGAGATCCGCGTGATCAAAGTCAGCTATTGGAGTGGTTAAATTTACATTACAAGTTATATTATTATTATTTAAGGTTATATTAGATTTATCTACACATTTCTGAATTTTAGCAACATAAGTATTTTTTCCTAGCTTAACAGTTTTATTCGAAAAATTAGCAAGCGAAACAAAAAGGCCATGTTCTGGGGTACAAATGGCTCGAGAAATAAGAAGCCCTTGGCTTAAATTCTTCGCTAAAGGTTCTAATATTAGTACATCTTTATCTTTTATAAAATTATTTCTATTACATTTAACTTCAGCTATTAATTTTGACTGGGGGGGAACAGAAATTCTCTCGCATAAAATAGCTAAGGAAGTACTTTCACTATTTCTGTTATTATTGTCAACAATGCCTAACTCATTAGTCTGATTTTCTCTATTTACTAACTCATTTTCATTATCCTCAGATATGTAAAAATTTTCATGAACATAGATTGAATTTTCCTGTACAATTTGACTCGCTGATTGCTGGCTAAGGTCTAAAGGCACATTATTCTCATTAATTTCACACTCATTAGTACTTGAGTTACTCCCTGGTATACTTCGCAAACAAAAAACCTGAGCAATTTCACTTTCTGACTCTTTCGCATTAAATGTTATGCTTGAGTCTACCCTTTCCTCCATAATGGGATACATATTACCCTGAACCGTCTCATTTCCACTACTCAGATTCCCAAATTTTTCTTTTACACATTCCTTACTCTTTTTGTTTACACTTTTCCTAGGAGTACTCTTATTACTACACTTACTTCTCTGTTCACTATCAGAACTTTGCCTGCCTTTAGATTGCACATTACAAGTATTTACATAATTATTCTCTAAATCTATACTATTTACACTGATACTATTTACAACATTTTTTTCTCTAGAATTTTTCACAGGTAAAACATTTGACATATGACTCTCTACTATTTGCTTACACTGCGTTTCAGTAGGGACATCTAAAACCACATTGTTATTTTTACAATTAATTACAGCCTGATATTTACTTAAAAAGGGCATCCCCAAAATTACACTAAACTCATCGGCCAACTTACCGTGGACAATAAAAAACTCAGACTGGCATAATAAATTATTAAATTTAAAATTTAAGGAAATTTTATGGTTTAAAAGCACTCTCTCGCCAGTCACCGTTAAAATAGGGGTGTTGCACTCTACAATTTCATAAGAATCTAAATCATTAAGTATTGTATTACTTAAAATATTTATAGCAGATCCTGTATCACACAGCGCATTAAAAAACACATTATTTACATTTATGGCGACAGTAGGTAAATGATAAGACTGGGGTGAAAACATACTAAAAATAATTGGGAGGTCTAGAGGCCTTGATGGTGACGATTCGACCAAATCGACACCAGCCCTTACCTGTTTAAAGAATTGTTTTGATTATTCGCTTCACTAATTGAGCTTTGAACATTCTCGCTTTCTATATTTACACCATTATCATTATTTCTATTCCCTCTACCTCTGTAATTATTATATCCTCCCCTGCGATTTTGGTGGGACTGAGAATAACTACCCCTACCTCTTCCTCCAAAATTCTGAAAGTTCCCTCTATTAGCATTTTGGTTTTGTGGACAAAATCTGGCTATGTGTCCAGTTTGGGAACACACGTAACAGATTACTTCTCTATACTGAGGCCTCTCAGTAGTGCGAAAGTCTCTTTGCTGATTGCTACCCTCTAAAAATCTCTCTAATTTACTAGTAAGAGCTTCTACCTGCTCCCGCAGTTTACTAATCTCCTGCTCTGACTGATTAGGGTGACTTGGCTGGATAGCAGCACACGCAACACTTTGCTGGGCAATTTGGGGGAAAAAAGGGTTCATATTCTCTACCTGCATGTTATATAAAGGATTAACACTCTTTAATGCTTTTTCCTCAAGGAGGGCAAATTCTAAAATTTCAACAGGTGTCTTAGGGCACCTAGTTATAACTCCTCTTCTTATCTCAGGAACTAAATTGCTTAATAACATAGAATGCAGTAGAGCTTCCCTGCTTTTATCAGCAACATTCTGTTCTACACCTTCGACTACTAATGCTTTAAGGGACAAATCATATGCTCTGTCGTAAAATTCCTGAACAGGCATATGGGGATTTTGTTTAAAATTCAAAAATTGGGTCAAAGCAATATCAGGGGCTAGCTCTTGCGTATATCTCTCTTTAAGTACTTTAATTATTTCTTCAGTTCCCTTAGTGCGGTGCAATTTATATATCCTAGCAGCATTCCCACTTAATCTACTTAGTAGGGCAAATTTTTTCTCATCCTCTGACCAATTAAAGAACTCGGACAACTGCTCATACTTTTCTAAAAATGCAGAAAATGAGCAAGAGTTGCCTTCGCCACTAAAAGGGGGAATAAGACTGACATTTTCGATTAATGCGCTCTTTTTCTGAATAAGAGCGAGCTCCTTGAAATGCTGATTTTCTGTCATTTTTTGGCAAAACTTCACACCGAATTAAAAATAAAATAATAGAAAATAAAGTAATTTAACTGCTACTTAATTCTCAGATGCCCAAGAAAGAGAGAAAAAAAAAAAAAAAAAAAAAAAAATAAATAAAAATACATAAATACATAACTTATATTGGCATATAATTCTCTCAGTAAGCCCAAACACTCATTTAAATGTACAAATAACAGTAAAAATTTCAAATTAAATAGTTTTTTTTTTTTTGAAAACCCGGTAAAATTGCTTAACTAAAAAAAAGGCATTTGAAATTAGTAAGCTATGTACACCCCTATTACTTATGCACAATATACACTAAAATAATCAAACATAATACACAATAAAATCACAAAACACATATATTTTCATTTCGTTTCACTCTTAATATAGTAAATATATATCAAAATTCAGGCTATTGTTGTAATAAATAGGCTCTACTTCATAGTACTATTTTTATACTTATTGTGACACAATAATCAGGCTTTTCACACACGGCATCATTTATTTGTCACAATAACCAGGCTTTTCACACACGGCGCCATTTATTGTTATTGGGTTCTTTTTAATAAACTTCTGCTACAGACCATTACATTAATTAATTGCAACTTCTGCTCAGCAAATTAAACATAGTTATTATGGAGCAATAAATATTCTTCAGCTTTATTAAAGAATTAAAGTGAGAACCGGGTCAAATTTCCAATCACATGAATCCTGTTGTAGATTTAATTAAATAAATTAGATGCTCATATAAAAAAAAGAATTAATTAAGTTAAGATTACACCAGTTAACATTAAGAAATCATTAAGATAAATAAACTAAAAGACAAATTAAAACGATGAAAAGGATAACCACAAATATTATTTATGATTCTTTAAAATTTAATGAATACAGGTAAATAACACAGCAGGATTCTCAATCTGACCCAGTCTCAAGTACTCAATCTTGATCTGCAGTAGAACCCAACATTTATCACCGTTGATTCCTGAGATATTACACTCATACTAATAATTTAAAAAGTCAAGATTCAGTTTAACATTACAAAAGAGAAAAGAAAGACCCTGAAATCCTTCTTATTTTCAAGAAGGCAAAGAAAGATATAATTTTGAATAAATTAAAACACTAGGAGTAATAAAGATAAACACCCCAGAGATCAACAATGATATTTTGGCCAATTTCGTATAGTGATTAGTATTAAAAAATTATAGTCTTGTAAATTTGTTTATGTAGAGATGGATATAATCCCTATAAAATTACTTTAAATTTATGAGTAAGAAATCAAATGAACTATTTACTTCTCTTATAAACATTTAGAAGAATCTCTACAATTTCAAAAATTATCACTTAATTATACTAAATCAATCCTGTAATTAAAAGTTTAAAACTTTAAATAAAAAAAAAACTATTTTAGTCAAGACTAAATGCAACTAGGACTTTAACTATGAGTTAAATGATCACTTAAAAAACTAAATTTCACCACAACATCTTAATAGTGAAAAGAAAACTAATAATAAGGTAAGTATTCATCATCTCTAGTCAAGTTTAACATTAATTTCTAAATAAAACAATATGAAGTACACATTCTCTTCCTCTCCCTTTTTTTTTTTTTTTTTTTTTTTTAACTTTTACTAAACAGAATGAGAGTATAAGACATGTTGAAATAGTATGTATCAAAAACAACTTGTTTTCACATAAAAAAAAAATCTCTTTTATTTAATCAAATAATAATCACTCTCACTTCGATGAAAATACAACATATGTTGAAATGAGACTTACTAATAACTATTTTTACTCAATATTAGGTCGACAGTAGTTAAGTTGCGTACATTAAATAATGGGCAAGAGCATTTATAAATTAGTAAGATTCTTAGGGATGTAAAACATCCGATAATATGTACACTTATTTATAACAACTTATAATAACATATTGTGAGTGGCTTACCTTCAAGCTCCAAGTAGTATATATTTTTTTTTTTTGTATCACAATATTTTTAGATGATCCTGAGATTAGTCGACATTACCGCTTCCCAGTTCATTAAAACTACCATTCTAGTCTCTTTTCAAAAAAAGGCGACACAGGCTCAACACTCAATTCCAGTTCCTAGCGTACAAGTGATTAATGATTTCTGTATATATTCTACTGTGTCTCTGGAGTACCCGCAGTTTCACGTCTTCTCGAATTCTGCTAATGCGTGTGCATTATCTCATGTGAAGCGCACGAAGTCCTCTTGGGAAGGCCACTTATTCTCAAACTTCCGCAAACTTCCTTATTCTCAAACTTCCACTATTTCTCAAACTTCCGCATACAGGGGGTCGAAGAAGGGTAAAAATCCCGGGAGAAAAAATCCGTTCTCCTAAAATCATTCGGGGTGTTCGTCGAGAAATGAGGCACAAAAACGCACGAATTCCATGTCAAGTCAACAGGAGCGACACTCCAATGTTTTCTCATATCAAAAGGTGCTCTCGAAATTTCGACTGATTTGCATCAATCAAAAAATGCACAGATTCACTACAGCTTGACAGACACGAGTTGACAACAATTTCATCGCCAACTATCTCGGTGCCAGAACCTTCTTCTGCAGAATCAAAATGTAGAATGATGAATCTTAAACGAATTCTTCTTACACATCCTCCACGTAAGACTGCTAGCACGGAGCTATATCATCCCTCCACCGAATTGCATACTCTTCTCTAGTTCTGTATTTTTCTGCCGTAAACCTCCCTCACCCCGATTGAAAATTAAAAAATGGGGGAGGGAGTGAAGGACGGGACTACTTCTTTTTACCTCCTCTTCGTAAGACTGCCAGCAGGGAACTATATCATCTCTAAAACCGAATTCCACACTTCTCTAAACAGAAAAGGGGCATCAAAATACTAGGAAGGCTTACTGCCTCCCCCTTTCTCTCTTCGACCAGGGTCTATCTCATTGGCCAAAGCCACAGGCACCCTCTCTCATGACCAAATATGGTCATCGCTAATATCCCCTACTCTCAAACAGCTGAAGTTTGCACCTGCTTGCAGACCAGCGCTCGCCGATAGCCGTGAATAGGCACTCTTATCTCAGATCATTCATAAAATTTTAAGGGTCTGGGAAAATATCTACTCCGCCTCAAATGACAGTCAACGTTTGTCATGGGTTATAAAATTTTAGGGTACCATTCATTCACGTACGCAAGCAATAAACTATGCGTGTGGGCCAATTTTTAACAAGGCTGAATATATGTCCTTTACAAACAAGCCAGAAGCTACTCTTCTTCGAAAAAAATTAACAAAGGACCACTTTACTCAAATAGTACAATTATTCCAGGGCAGTAAAAGCATTCATACGAACGGGTGTTATTTACGCTAGATAAGGGAATGGGAAACTTTCACTTTCATTCACAACAATGCCTTTATTCTCGTGAGAACGATCATAAAAATAAATAGAAGAAAAGAAATGTCCAGGGTTTTCGCTACTAAGAAAAAAAAAAGAAGACTAATTTTAAATATGGGATACACAAAGCATTATAAAAAACCGTATTAAAAATATCTTAACAAGAGTACTTTTTAAATTTGGAATATTAAAATAATTTATACAAAAAAAAAATATTACTAAAAAAAAACATAACACATTTACAAAGGCATAACTGCTTTTAAATACTATATTTTTGGTCGACCCTTTATTCTACTATCTGATGCCAAACCACTTAATAATTATAAAAAAGCTACATCACCTGCTGATATTACTACTCGTTGGATGTTAGAACTGTCAGAATACTCATACACATTCCAACATGTTCCAGGCAAAGAAAATGTCTTGGCAGATTTTCTGAGTAGAACTCCTCACATTCCTACTGAAGATCTCAATAATAATCCAGATCTTATTTCTTCACAAGAACCTCTACCTATTGTTGATAATCAAAACGATTTACATAATGACATTCCTCACTTTCCATGTGGTTTAGTCGACAAAATCCACCATACATGTCATCTTCAGAGTGATTCTTCACCTTCTAATAATGATAATAACCAAGATCCTTTATTAGAAATTCTTGATCACACCATCTTCTCTGAACAACAAAAGGACCCAAAAATCAAACAAATTTATGAAGATCTTAAAAATAACAAAAAATCTAAAAGTTTAAATGGCTACTATATTAATCCAAGTAATGAGTTACTTTGCTATAATGGTCATTTCTCTTCAGAAGATATCGAGCTACACAAAGCTGTTTTACCTCTATCACTTCGAGCAAAGGCCTTAAGAATTGCTCATATTACTCATACTGGAATTCATAAAACCATTGTTAATTTAAAGAAAAGATTTACCTGGAAAACCCTTGTTTCAGATACCATTAATTATGTCAACTCTTGTGAAATTTGTTTAGTAAATAAGAATCATAAAAAAAAACACTGCTCCATACCTACCTGCACCAATCCCAACAGCTCCCAATCAAAAGGTCTCTATGGATTTACTCGGCCCATTGAGAAATCGTCAATATGTGTTAACAATGATAGACCATTTTTCTCGTCATTTAGAATTATATGCCTTGAATAATATCAGTGCTGAGTCAGTTACAAAGGCTTTATTGCATTATATTTCCACTCATGGAAAACCTGAATTAACTCTTACTGATCATGGTTCTCAATTTACTAGTGATATGTTTGCATATTTTAACAAAAAGCTTGGCATTAAGTTGGAACATAGTTCTGTAGCCCATCCCCAAGCTAACGGTTTAAGTGAACGTGTCAATTCTCAAATAAAATCGTCTGTGAACACAATGGCTTCACAAGGATGTGATATACCAACTGCTCTAAAAATTCACCAATCCATATATAATGCTACACCTCATCCAGCTACAAAGTTCTCCCCAAATCTTCTTCATTTTGGCAGAGAAATAAATGATATTTATTCCAATTATAAATCTCAAGTTTCATGGAAAATTCTCAACACTGCATATGAAATTCATAAATTGATGGATGTTATTGAAAAAATATACTATCAAGCTTATAAGAATAACGAATCATCTAGACAAAAGGTGTACCAAAAATCCAGAGAAAAATTAAAGTTTTCCAACATCAATGTTAATGACATTGTTTATGCAAAATTTCCTACTGTGTTTAACAAAAAGATACAAGGCCCATACGTGGTCAAGAAAATAATTTCTCCTGTGCTCATTCAAATTCAAGATCCCAATAATAGTCATGCTTCACCAATGTTGATTCACACTAATCGAATCTTGAAGCTTCAAAAGAGAAATGAAGCACTGCAACATCCTTCAGTTTCTTCAAAAGGTGCATCACATGATCAACCAGCTGTTGATAATGCATCCTCCACTCCTGTGAGACAACACTCTTCTATTCAAGTTTCAAATCATGATGCAGCTTGTAATACTTCTCCTCAAATTCTTTCTTCTTCTAAATGCCAGCAAACATCTTCATGTTCCAGTAAATCGGTACTGTCACAAGCTCCTCCTGATAGCACTCATACTGGTGCTAAAAGCAAATCCACTCAATATAGAAGTTATGATCTTCGTCCTCGCAATCATAAACTACATAAAAAATAGACTAACTCTCTTTTTCCTTTTACAGGATGACTTTTGCTTTGTAATATATTCAGTCGAAGCTAGCCGCACTGATTGTCCAGCAAGAAGAATCGCTATGTAATTTTTTTTTCTTTTCTCCAGGCTGCAGGCAGCTGTTATTATTTTTTTTCATTTTATTTAAGTCTTCTTCTCCCTGGTACAACTCAACGGTCATCCTCGGGATGTATGTATGAATTTTAATAGTTTTATTAGTTACTGCATTTATCTATAAGTCATAATTCTTACAATATATACATATAATCTCATGTATGCCATACTTTTAAATTTTATAAGGTCTTTAATTACAATAGTTGAAAAAAAAAATTGAGAAAGAATTTGTCTTTGTTAGAATATGATGTCAGTATTTAAGGTGATTTTTGACAAATGTGCATTATAATAAGAAAAGTGAAATTGTAATTCATATAAGGTAAACATAAAGATGAGTACTCATCAAATTATTTTCTCTATTGTGTCTTCTCTTTACAATGCATGCATGTTTTAACATTTAACCTTTTTTTAAAAAAAAAAAAAAAAGAAAAGAAAGTGCATGATAAACTTATATATACTAATATTTCTTCTCTTCTTGTTGAAATATAGAAAGTGAATGACTCACCATAAGTAGTATATAATATTTTTTTTGTATACTTTTGAGTATTTATACTTTGGATCCAAAGATGTTGATTGAGGCATTATATATATATTTATCCAAAGATGTTTAATGAGTCATTATATATATTTATATAAAGCAAATTCTTGATTTATGACAAATGCAAAAGTGATCACTTACTTAATTTTTTTTAAAAAATGTTTGAAAATTTACAAGTAAATATGTTCTAGATATCTTCTATATAGAAATTTTGACACAATTGATTTTTCTTTGTAAGTTGACATTATCAAGTCATATATAAGACTGACATATTCATATAAGTTTCTTCCTTTTTTCGGAATATTAAACATCTTATGTTTTATGTTTATTTTGAATGAAGTATAGTATTAAAGGTATTTATGCAATTATTGTCAATTTATATTGAAAATGTTTAAGAATATTCCTTTATGAGAGTGTAAAAATTCTCTCTTTGAAAATTATTATATTCACTTTGAAGATATTTTTATTGGAAAATAATATCATGCTTTTATTACCATTCTTTTTGCAACTTATTAATTTTATTTTCTGTGAAAATGTGTTATTGAATAATACTAAAGTTTATTCATTTAAGATTTATTGAAAGCTTAAAAGGCTATGTGGTGATATAAGAAAAATTTTTTTTTATGAGAGCCTAACTAATCTCTCTGCACCATTTATATATATATTTTTATTGTTCAATTTTCAACTTACAAATTCATTCAAGTTATCATGTGCTATTTGAAACCATATATTTTATTGTATGATTCATATACAGTTATAGTATATTTCATTTTTGTTCACAACTGAGAATATAAATATACATATTATTGTATAATCACATATCGCGACATATGTTAAAGCATTCTACTGTTATAGTGCATTTTGCACAGCCTAACAAGAGACTCGTTAAAGTTAAGGACTGTTTTTCTGCACATAGACTTTAATTTTTTTTTATAAGATAGATACCTCTGGAAGAAATTTTGTATATCTTTCATGTTAACATTTACTACAGTTGGTATATTTTCATAAGGATTACTATCATAACAGTAATTATTTTTTTTATTGTTTAAATATCATGTACAACAATTATGTATATTCTTATAACTATTTCTGATATATTTATTTTGTGTAATTATTTAGTATATTTGTACATGTGTTAGAAAATATTGTCTCGATGAAAAATTGTCATTATTGTCATCTCACCAATATTTTCTTTTGGGGGACCCTGGGTAATATGTGGTGGTTACTCCATACCCCCCCATATGTTTAGTTTAATTCAATTTTATTAGCCATTTTATTTCATATCACCTTCCTTTTTATTAATGTTCTCAATTTAAATTTAATTTCGGTTTCGCTTATTTTCATTTCGTCGCCTGTAATGTTTTCTTTCTTGCTTAGCTTTCGAATGTTCCAAGCCGGTAAAATTCTGTTTGAAATCATTCCTTCCGGTTTTAAATTTGTTCGAGAACATTCTCGCTAGTTCTTTTGGGTGGAACTTCCGTTTATTCGGACACACCCCTAACCTATCAAATTAAATTTCACAGGTGACGTATTTCAAGCCGTTAAGTACATGGCCACCGGCTTTGGCCTCCCCTCTTAAGATGGTTATCAATTTTATTCTTATTAGTTACATATTTTTTCATACTGTATATTGTAATTTGGCTTATTTTTTCCTCACCCCCTTTTTTGCTCACTGCCAAATTGGCGTATTTTGCATTTACAATAACCCTTTCTCTTTTTCCCCTGGGCTCGCGGCCACCTGCGTGAGTTGCGCCGATAGACACCTGCTGTGATGGATGCAGTCGTATGATTGAAAGTTTTTAGTGTAATTTCGGGGCCGAGGTGCTCCCCCGTTAACGAAGGATGGAACGGTTTTTTTTTTTTGTTATATTGAGATTATTACGATGCTGATTTTTAAGTGCGGCAAAGAAAAAGTGCTGCCCTCAAAATGCATCTAGGAAAGTGATGTTGATTTCTGTTAAGCAACGAGGAGCAAACCTTTTGTTTCAAAGGATCCTGAAAGTATTTTTGTTGTGTACTCTGTTTGGATATGCGTATTAAATAAGGTGACGTCGTGAAGCCTTTTATGTGTTGCTCTATTGATGCCACTTTTAACTAAAGAAGGTTGTCGACATGTTTATTCTAAATAGTTTTATTCTTCATCTTTTCGTCTAAAATTTTCGTCAAATATTTATGTGATTAATTCTTCAATTATGCTTTTATATGTTCTCAATCCTCTGAAAAAACAAGCAGAGGTGAAGAACGTGTGCTTTAAGAGGTGAACAGTTTTCTTTCATCAGGTGAAGATATTTGATTTTCATAAAGTTTTTACTTCATTATTTTGCCCAATTTTATATATATAATTTTCGAATACCCAAGGGGCGTTATGAAGAAAATATTGGTTTGTATCTATGCAATATGAAATATAATATATTTTGTTTTTTTTTGAAAGTTCATATTATGAAAGTTGCTCTTTTTCAAGAAGAAATAATATTATATTCTCCTTTTATGTCATGAGAAAATTTATAATTTACATCCTGTTGAGATATCTAAATTATATTATTGACAAAGAATTTTTATTGCTTAGAGATAGCAATTGTTGTGATTAGCATATATTATGATATGGTTTTTCTTATGAAGAGAGAGATTAATATGTACGAGTCAAAATAATATAAATATGTGAAGAAATATTTATTCATAAAAAAAGTAAAAACAGGTTCTTCATAAAATAAAAATAGTTTTTCTTCAAATTTTGTGTGCATAATAATTTTCTTGTGCCTATTGTCTGGATTTATTTGTCATCAACAGCCAAGGACTTGACAGGTAACTTTTTTTACCTTTTCAATTTTATATTTTTTTAACTTTATGTTTGACATTTTATGTCATCATGGATAAAGAATATTTTTATTGCTTTTTTTAAGTGAAGTAAGGATGGTCACGTAGGTCGTTTGCAGGCCACCATTCTCCGCGATGTGCTGTCATTATCACGATCACTTTGGCCTAATTGTGGGTAGAGGCAAATAAAAAGTGCTTTTTCCACTTTCAAGTAAACATAACATTATATTTCTTTTGATGCCCTGACCAAAGCGTCAGCTCAAACACAACAGTAAGAACATTATATTTGTACATTTTATAATTCTACAAAATACTAAGAAAACAATTAAAAATAAAAGATTTGAGTGGGGGTTATAAAAATTGCACAAAATCCCTGTAAATTCAAATTTAATTAATCCTTCTAAAATCCTTCAAATATTTATTAAATGATTATGTGAATCTTTTAATTTAGTTTAAACAATTTGCGTAAAATGCTTTAGAATGTAAAATTTTCATGAATTCATAATGCGGTAGAAAAAGGGTTAAAGAGGTTAACTAATGTTTCTGACGCTTGTCAAATTCAATAATGAACAAATGGCGGCAGCTATTTCGTGTCATTGTTTAATTCTGAAATTTTCTTTTTCGACAGGGATCTTTGCAACTTCGAGGGGGGATAGTGTGGAGTTCCGCAGAGCCTGATTATCTGTGTCTAGGGCCCAATGCCTATGACCTTTTAGAGGGCCCGTCAAAGTCAAAACGATAGATAGAATTATCTTTAGAGAATATTTGGAAGTTATTAGGTACTAGGTAGAACCCGTCAAATTTTGACGAAAGAAAATTTTTAAGAAGGAACCGTTTCATTGATTTATAATAAACCTACAAAATTAGTTATCGTAAAAAAATGCACCTTATATTGGTAAGTCTAACTCTGAAACAAATCGTATTTAACTTAAAGTTAACAAAATACTACCTCCATAAGCTCAGTTGTAGAAATTGCTAAAATTAAACTTTATTCGTGCATGTAAGCAGTAAGAAATATAAAAAATCTGTTATTATGATAAAATTATCAATTAAGTCTCTTTTGCTAGAATTCCAAAATGAAAAAAAGCAAAATTTATTCCACTTTGACTTCATCATAGAATTTTTTCCCTGTGAAATCTAAACCCTACATCATTTTCCCCTATCAAAATTTACAAATGCACATTTCGTATTTGTATTCATCTTTTCAAAAATTTGGTATCTTAATTTGATTATTTTTATTCAAAACTCTAAATCTCGATGCTAGTTGATGAAACAGATATTAAACTATTGATATTCTTTTATGTAATAAATCAAAATTCACCAGGTTTTGTAAGAGACGATATTTTTGAAATTCACAGCATGTATTTAAATTTCAATTTTTTCCCTTTTTCCCTTTGCTTTTTACTCTATGGCTTTTAATAGAAATGGTAATGGAGGAATGAGGTAGGTGAAATGGAAGTATTATGTCTGGGGGTGATGCTAAAAGAGTAAACTTATATTAAGTACAATTAAGTACCAACAAAACCACGTACTTTGATGCGCCTATCAATTGAAACAGGTTTAAACCCGTATTTTTTTCTTTCTTTTTACTTACCCATCATACGTAGTATAGGGTAAGTCTTGCAATTGTTTTGAAAATCGAAAAATTTTTTTGACCGATTTACACGTTTTAGATAGTGGAGATTCCGAAAAACATATTTTTAGAAAAAACATTTTGCCGTCTGTCTGTAAACGCTCTATCTCCCGAAAAAAATTGAGATAGAGACTTGAAATTTTGTATGTAGTTAGTATGTAAGTATGGGACGAAGCCTATTTAATATCAGCAACCTCGATTATCCGGAACTTTTTTTTTTCGGACTCTCGAAATATTCGTTCTGATGAAAGGTACATAAAAATTTTCGAATTTTTTTGTTCTAATGCATGGACGTAAAAGGCAATAAAATAACACACATTTTGCATACAGAACGAAGTCGATCGGATTATTAGTTGCCGAGATATTTGTAATCCTGTTTTCCACATTCTTCGATTTTTCATGACCCTGTGTTTCATTCAAATTTCAATTCAGAAGTATGTTTTAATTGGAAATGAGACGCTTAATCCGGCGCAGTTAATTGTTAGTTAATAGACTTATTATTTTTGGAGTTATAAGGATGTTTCTTTTACGCAGTTCGGTACTACTTGAGTAGTTTGGCGTTTTATATAATTTGTCGAAATTGGTAATCAGCAGTTCTTTAATATAGCATTACTATGTATATTAATAACTATGTATATTAATTGCTATGTATATCTATGTATATTATATGAAATTTCAAATTTCAGAGTGTTGCCATTCGCAGAATGACGCATGCGTTACGCACAGATACGTTTGGCTTTTATAATATAGATAGATATTACAATGCAGTTTCCAAGTTGACAAATTTTCTTTCTCTCTCTCTCTCTTTTTTTTTTATTTTATTTTTTTTCTTTTTCGTTTTTGAGAAAATAACAAAAAACCAATTTTTAATAATTTGTTTCTAAATTATTTACTCATTTTACGACCCCCATCCACAGTGGGTCCAAGGCCATGGCCTAGTTGGCCTGTGAGGTAATCATGCCCTGGAGTGTGTGTGTGAGAGAGTGAAGGTATTAGCATTTTTAGCCACATCGGAACCGAGAGATCTTATACAAATTTTATTCGGCTGACACCACATTTTTTCCTTTTATTTGTACTTTCCAACAAAGTTGAAAAGTGCTTATGCATTCGGTTTGTCTGTCCGTCTGTCCGCGCTCTAACTATCGTAAATATACTCAGATTGTAATAAAATTTTTGGACGTTAATGACGATTACCCGAGCACGAACCCTATTGAAAATGAAGTTTCTACCATGATTAATTTATTTACAGTGACAGTCAAAAGATTTCCAAGTCAAAAGTCCTATGGGGAAAAATTGTTTCAAATGAATTTTAACGTTTATAACACTTTCCAAAAGTTTGAAAATTGGTTATGCATTGTTTGAAAAGTGCTTATGCATTCGGTTTGTCTGTCCATCTGTCAATTTATCCGTTTGTTCGCGCTCTAACTCCTGTAAATATACTCGAATTGCCCTCAGGGACATCGCTAAGACTTTTTATTAATGGGGGAGAGGACCTAAAATTGCCAAGTCAAATTTCAATACTTGCCAACTCATTTTACAATTTTGCCAACTTACCACAATTAGAAAATGTAATATAGCCCTTATTTGTTAAAAGGTTGATAATATTCCCAATTAGTTTTGTAATTTTTGCCAATTCTATCAAAAATTGAAAATATATTATAGTTTTTATTAAAATTTTAAAGAAAATTTGCCAACTAAGTTTGTGAATTTGCCAAGTGTAACAACATTCACGAATGTTTGGGGGAGGAGACTCCCCCCCGCCCCCCCCCCCTTTAGCGAGGCCCCTGATTGCCCTGAAATTTTTGTATGTTATTGACGTTTAACCTAAAACTACACTAACCCTATTGAGAATGAAGTTTCTACCATGATTAATTTATTTACAGAGAGAATCAAAGATTTTCCATTACATTATGGCCTATGGGGAAAAATCGTTTCAAAGGCGTTTTAAAGATGTTACACCCTGTCAAACATATTAAAATTTACATGCATTTAAGAAGCGCACTAAAATATGCATTCTATAAAATATAGCTATTATTCATTTACAATACCACACAAAAGAATTCCATTGGGTAATGGTAAAGGGGGAGAATAGTGTACGACATTTTAAAAATATATTAAACTGTTTCATGTATAACAAAATTTATATGTCTCTGAGGCTTAATATTAATTATACGATACTGTCTTGCATAATATGAAATACATTGCATTTACATGGACACACAAAATATTTCAAATAGCATATTCCTTCCGACGGACTGCATATGTTTCCGATGATGGCTGATGGATGGATGCAATACATTTTAATTATGATACATGCATTTAAGTTTCACTAAATCTTTGTACATTATAAGGGTGTGTATAAATGTTATAGTTGATATATAGGGCTACCCAAAAGAGAAACTTTATTGAGTATGAGCGTAAATTACTTAAAGGTGGTTCTTAAATAAGGTGTACATTTTTACGCTGAACTGCATTCAATATGCAAAGAAATGCTTGCAGAATATAGATAAAATGATATACAGGACCACGCAAAGAATTGTGTACATGGACATCTATGAGTGGTAATTTATAACAGTGTGATTTCAGTTGTTTTAAGATTGTTTTAGTTTAAAATGAATTTTAGCTTCTTACTTGCGTGTAATAAAGGTACAAGGCAAACTACAGGGCTGAACAAAAGTTTTCAAGTATGTTTCCCATTTATAAGTGCAAACTGCTCAAAAAGAATTTTTAAGCTTTTTTTTTTTTTTTTTTTTTTTTTTTGCTAAATTAAATTTTCCTATTATATAATATGTATATCAACTGACAGATCAAATACAGGGCTGTTCAAAAGTATTGGAATGCATATTTAGCTATATACCCTTATTTCCCTAATTAACGATGTTTTGTTAAAGATTTCATGAAGTGTTGGAAAGTGCTTCATAATATATGCTTAGCGCATGATTTTTCTTACTTGTTTAAAGTTACTTTTACTTTAGGCTGTTCTCAACTGCGCTACTCAACAAGCGCAAAACGTTTTGACATATTTACAAGTTAATTTTTTAACGGAAAGATACAAAATTGGAAGGCCTGATTATGGAAGCGATTTGGAATCGATCTCAGTTTCTATTCTATGCTAATTAAATTACCTACGGAGTTATAAACTATTTTGATCACGTGATCACGCGTTTTTTTAACACTTTCCAACAAAGTTGAAAAGTGCTTATGCATTCGGTTTGTCTGTCCGTCTGTCCGCGCTCTAGCTCTCGTAAATATACTCGGATTGTCAAGAAATTTTTGAACATTAATGACATTTACCCAAGCACGAACCCTATTGAAAATGAAGGTTCTGTCTTGATTAATTTATTTACAGGCACAGTCAAAAGTTTTCCATTACATTACGGCCTATGGGGAAAATCGTTTCAAATGAATTTTAAAGATATTACACCCTGTAAAACATCTTCAAATGTATATGCATCTACAAAGTGCATTAAAATATGCATTTTCTAAAGTATGCAGCGAAAAGAATAGTTATTATTAATTTACAGGGTCATACAAAATAATTCCAATACATAATAATAAAGGGTGGAATTGTTTGAGACATATTTTAATTATGATAAAAGATTTCATATATAATCAAATTAATATACGTTGCTGAGGATTAATACGAGTTATTTCATGCATAATACTAGTGAATAGCATTTACAGGGACATACAAAAGATTTCAAATAGTATATTCTATCCGAATTCTTGTATATTATGGAAAATGGCTGTTAGATGGATGAAATGCATTTTTAATTATGATATACGCTTTTAAATTTCACTAGATGTATGCATATTATATGGTTTATATAAATGCTAATTGGTACACAATTTAGATATACTGGGTTACACAAAAGATCTCGGAAAGGTTACTGAATATGAGCATAATTTACTTAAAGGTGGTTTTTAAGTATGTTATGCTTTTTTACGATGAACTGCATTCAGTTTAGTAAGAAATGTTTGTAGAATATAGATAAAATGATATACAGGGTCACGCAAAGAACTGGATACATGGTCGCCTTTGGATGTTAATTTCTAGAAATTCGATTTAAGTAGTTAAAGAGAATTTATTTTTAAACTAAACTTTAGAAAAATACTTTCGTGTATTAAATGTATTATGTATTTTACAGGGCTAAACAAAAGTATTCAAGTATGTTTCCATCTATCAGTATAAATTGCTGAAAGAAAATTTTCAGCCAGTGAGGCGTTTTCTTGCTAAACTAAATTTTGCCTTTATATATCAATATATCAACTGACAGATTAAATACAGGGTTTTTCAAAAGTATTGGAATACATATTTGGATATGAACAACAACACGTTATTTCCCTGGATAACGAAATTTTGTTAAAGATTTCAAAAAGTGTTGGAAAGTGCTTAATATTCTATGTTTTACGCATGGTTTTTCTTACTTGTCTAGGTTTCTACTGGGTTTTCTGCTTTCGTCGGAAAACGCGGTTAAAATATAAACTTTGACGGCTTGTTTTGGAAAACCTATTGTGTTTGCGATAAAAAAAAATAAGCAAAAAAATAAAAAATAAAATAAAGTTGAGATACATATTTTCGAAATTACAGAAAAAAGAAAAAAAAAATAACGAAATTGTAATTTAACAAATTTCAACGATTATTTGGAAAATGATATTTTCAAATACTAGAATATTAAAGACTTATAAATAAATCCTATATTTAAATTAATAATAATAATAAACATAATTTTTATGATGACCATAACATGTGCATTTTTATTGGATTGAGTTAATCAGACTGACCTCTGAACGCCTCCTATTATGTACGACATGGATTAAACATTAATATTCCTAGATTCATCAATAAAATAAAATAAAATAAAATAATAAATAAATAAATAAATAAATAAAATAAAATAATTAATTAATTAAATTTTAGTTTTATAATTTTCGGAATTGCAAATTTTTAAACTTCTAAACATTGAACATTTAACATTTTTACACCGTTGTGTAGAGGAAAAAATGCACTTTTAAATGAAATTTGTTTGAAAGCTTTATCACAATTTGTTTTCAAATTATTATTATTATTATTATTATTATTTTGTCATCCTGCACTGTTAAAAAAATTCTGAAATTCACGAACATTTTTTTTCTGAATTTCACAGAAAAGCTCCCTTTTAACAACAAAAGAGTATTTTCCGTTACAAATCACAAAATTCCATCATAGTTCCTGAAAATAACGAAACGGATGGAAATAAAAACAAAAAACTGAGACACTCCGTTGTGTGGGGAGCTCCATGGCGGAGTGGTCCAGGCACCACACCGCTAATCGCCTGCGAGCGCAGATTGTGGGTTCGAGTCCCATCGGCGCCATGGAATAATGAAACATACAAAATTCCTTTTAAATTACATTTTTCTGTTAATTTTTCTCTTTTTTTCTTATTAAAAATCTTTTAATTTATTAGCCGAAAAATAAATAAATAAAAAAATAAATAGTGTACGACAACTGCAAAAAAAGTCTATATATATATATATATATATATATTGAAAAAAATTGTTAATAAAAAATTTTGTATTAAAAAACAACAAAAAAAAAAAAAAAAAAAAAAAAAAAACAGTGGTTTTAAATAGTGATTTTTTTTAAAATTTAAACTATTTGAAAAATTAAAAATGATTTTAAAAAATAATAAGTATTATCCATCAGTCTAAAATAATCCGTTTACAAACATTCTAAGGAACATATCTGAAAGAAAATCTTTAAAAGGCACAACAGATTTTCCCACTAACTCATAAAAGACATACTTTGTACCTTTTAGCATCAGCAACTTTGGCTCAGTTCGTAAGAATTTGTTCCGCAATCCGAGGGTCATCCCGAGTTCGATCCTGAGAACGGCGTGAACTAAATTATCCAAAATAACAATTAAGTAAGATAACATAGCAGCTTAAAATCCCCCGGTGATTTCGAATTCTTTGAAGATTAATCGGCAAATCATTTTTAAAAATTATATTAAATTATTACTATTATAAATCAAACTTTGTAACGGAAAGTTACTGATTCTTACACCGGAGTTTTCCCTTCTTGTATTTCTTGTATTTCAGTGGCCGAGAGGTACGGACCTCTCAACTGGTAGACGGCAGGTGCTGGGTTCGAACCCAATCGCGGCTGTCGGCCTAACCGTTCGGAGTTTTCGTGGTTTTCTTCGAACCTTGCGTAAATACGGGTTAGGTTCCCTTAGAAAGACCCCCACGAAGGGCACTCCCCCCCTGGTCCTATATCCCTAGCGCAGATAATCGGACGACAAAAATAAACCAAACCAAACCAAACCCTTCTTGTATTTCCCACAACGGAAAATCTACTAACGGAACGGTAAAAGTTCGGCTACTATTGCTGCCGGTAGTTTCACCTGGAATTAACAGATTTATTTTTAACAGTGTGGTAACTAAAGTATTCCATTTTTAGGTGCGTTCGTAATTATGCAAATACGTAGCACCTATTGTTGTCCCTCCAGTCCGTCCGTCTGTCCGTCTGTCTGTCTGTCCGCATATAACAACGCAAAAACTACCCAACTGAATCGTTTGAAATTTAAAATACATAATTATAACATAATTTTGTCGAGTCATTTCAAATTTTATGAAAATCGGATGGATAGATCAATTACAGGGACATTCAAAAGGATTCCGTTACATTACGGTCAATAGGGAAAAAAGTTTTAAATGCATTTTAATCGTTTGCAATTTAAAACATATAATTATTGCGTAATTTTGTCGAGTCATTTCAAATGTTATGAAAATCGGATGCATAGATCAATTACAGGGACAATCAAAAGGATTCCGTTACATTACGGTCAATATGGGGAAAAAGTTTCAAATGCATTTTCATGATGTTACACTCATTCGAACATGATAGAATTGGCATGAATCTATGAAATATATACTAAAATATGCATTCAGTACAATCTGTGATGCAAAGAATTTTTATTATTAAATTACAGGGCCACACAAAAGTATTCCATTATATAATGCTATACGGGGAAACATGGTTTGGTACGTGTTTTATTTATATTCAACTATTTCACATTTTATGAATAAGATATACGTTGCTGAGGTGTAATAAAAATTACTTCCTGCATATTTACAGAAATGTAATTATTTCGACTACTATACTGTATCCGGAGTATGCTCTACTATAACAGCAAGATCTAAATATTTTTAAAACTTCGTTATCGTACGAACGCACCTCATTTGGTACGTTCACGTGCAATTTCCAACTTGTTGAACATTAAACATGGACCAATCAGAAAACGAATAAAATGAAATAAGTTGCGGAATTCAACCAATAAAAACATTTAGATATACTTCAGATTTTCAAATTCTCTACCGAGAACAACAATTATTTTCCAAATAGTTAAAAAAAAGAAAGATGAGTGCGATTAGATTGTCTCTGAATAACAACACCTGCTAGTAACATGCATTTCCGAGCAAAAACAAATAAAAACTTGTGTCACAAAGTTGCCCTTTTTGATTTAAGAACAAGCTTAAATAATCACAAAAATGCTCTAGTTAAAGAAAGCAAATATCCCTTTTTTTTTTTACTCGTACCAAAAATAAATTCTGTATGCACATTTTGAAGATACATAAATGCACTGATGATTCCGAATGAGTAAAACCATTACCAAATACAAAAGTTTTCCGAAGGAGACATTTTAACCCTTTAACGTTCATTGGTTTCGCCACGAAACCACAAAATTTTAATTCCGATACGCAACACTGACACCGGTATTTTTATCGAAAAATATCCCTTTTATTTTGTATGTGAAAAATCACGTTTTCTTATTTAGAAATATATTTGTTCTTAATTACCGGTGTCATTCATTTATTTCGACATCTTAGCAATGAAAATGCTATGATCGTTAAAGGGTTAATGCTGCAGTTGAGGAAGTTCGCACCTTCCGGGGGGGGGGAGGAATCAAAATCTGAATTTATCACAATTGGGGTTATTTTTCCAAGAGATTAATGTATGAACATGAAGTCGGGAATTTCTTTAGAGCCTTTTTTGTTTTAGTTCCAAATATTACCTGTAGATGGCGATGCACTATCTCAAACAGTACAACCACTCAAAACAACCTTTCACATTCTAAAAACAAATAATTTTTTTCGAGTTTTGATCGCTTAACAGAATAAAAATTAAAAAACTGGGGCAACTTTGATTAACTTTCATGCGTTAGTTTAGCGTTATAACAGTATGAGTGAACCATCTAGCGGGGATATTTGGAACTAAAGCAAAAAAGCATAACAAAATCTTTCCGTACTTGACACATTATTTTCTTGCAGAAATAATTTTAATTGCTGTCACCACTTATTTCTTATTGACTTTTAAAATTTTGTTTTTTACTTTCTGTGCAATTGAAATGGAAACATTACAAACAGATGCGGAAACACTACAAATAGACCAGGAAGTGGCAACACAGACAATCAATCATCTTACCAAGGTTACTGTGGCTAAAATTCTAGAATTAGGGGAAAGTTGATTCGCATATTAAACGAAATCGGTTTACCAAGTCATATCTTGGTGGAAAATTTCTAAAAATTAGATTTTAGCACCTTGACTCATAAGTTTATTATTGTGTTTACTTGCTTTCAGTTTCATTTAAAATATAATTCTCTGAAAGGATAGCATTTTAAATGAAAGAATGAAATTCGAAATATGCAACGGTAATAATGTTTGGTGATTTTTCCTCTGCGCCCGGCTTACATAAATATACCAAGTTTTTGATTTCTCTACTAGAATCTACCGATTTGGCGAAGGATTGACCGAGTAAATTAAATTTTCAATGAAAGTAAAATAGTTAAATGCTTAGCATTACATAGGGGAGACATGTAAAATTTTTCCTTTTCTCTTTCAAAGTTCTTTAGAACAGAAGTAATACCGAAATTGTGAAATTTCGTCTTATTTTTCTAGCACTTCCTCATAATTTTAACCAACATAAACACTAGTACATTAGCCAACCGGAGTAGGAGTAGAAGTCGTTAAAATTTCCGGAGTCGGAGTTGGAGTCGGCCATTTTTTCAACCACCTCCACAGCCCTGCATTCTTGAAATTCCAATGTGTTTAACATTGTAGAATTTTATCAAAGAAAATAATTTTTTCAATTAAAGCCTCAATGTGGCCGATTGACAACTACATGTTTTTTAGCCGTAAACTATACTTAAAATATGACTTTTTGAAGCATTTTTCCCATGATTTATTTAAGAAATGAAAGCCGCAAAACATTAAAAAAAATCAGGCATTAAGGATTAATTTTGTTTGAAATTCATCTATCTTAACTATTGACTTTTAGCGTATTTTTTTGTCAGATTATCCTGTGTTGCTATGCAATGTGCATATTATGCAATTTACAAGACCATTTCACGCTTAATAAAATCAAATTTACAATATCATATATTATGGTACAAAAATGTAATTTTTTTTTCTTCTAAAAATAAAATCTAAACAAGTTTTGAAAGAGCAAATAGATTTAATTTCTTCCTAATTTTTATACTTTTCCTTCTACTTTCTGTTATTAAGGTATTCTTTAGAAATTTCATCGAAATGATGATAGCTTTATTTCTTTTGAATTTTGATTTAAGAAATAAAATAATAACAATATCTCCTTCATCAACATAATCAATTAATATTTTTGCATAACTTTTTTTTAACGGTCTTTTTTTTTCAAGAAATCAAACGTTTTCACAAACATGGAACATTTAGTTGCATGATGGGAATATTACAAAATAATGTAAATAACAGCATTCAAAACTCTTGATGAAAAAATTTAAATGAATGTCTTAATTTCGTTAGGGAAAAAAATAGAATCTGTATCTTAAAATTTGGACTTTAGCGCATTAATTTGTCATATTCGTGCTGCCATGGTCATTATGCAATTTACAAGACTATTTCATGCTTAATAAAATCAAATCTACAATATCGCATATTATGTTGTAAAAATCTAATTTTTCATTTTCTTCTAAGAATGAAATTTAAATAAGTTTTAAAAGAGGCAAATAGATTTCTATTCTTCTTTATCTTTCGCCTTTACCTAGTATTTTTCATTACTAAGGCATTCTTCAAATATTTCATTGAAATGATCTGCCTTCTTTTGATTGCTTTATTTTTTTTTGAATTTTGATTTCAAGAAATAAGATATTAACAGTATCTCTTTGTTAATTTAGCCATTTAATTACTTTCGTATAACTTTCTTACAATCTTTTCCATAAACTAAGGGGTCGTCCATTAATCATGTGGGGCTCGAGAGGGGGGGGAGGGGTCCATAAAAAAATCACGAAACATCACAAGGGGGGAGGGGGGGAGGTGTAGTAATATATCACGAGTATTTATTATTTCGGCAAACGCGCGATACTGAACCGAAAAGCGGCGTTTCATGTATTTATTTTTTCGTCAAACGCGTACAAAGTCGAAAGCGGCTTGTAGTGTGACCTTGATTCACCGTTGGCAGGCAACGAACGAAGTGAAGTTCCCGCGAGAGAGATTCTCTGCGTAGTGCGCGAAAATGATGACGCCGAGTGGCTTGATGAAACCGATGTTAATCTTTAACAAAGCACTGTGCCTACAACTAACTTGCGAGATGCTTATCCAGTTATTGGTGTTGAAGAAAGTCTTGCTAATCTGTGGTCTGAGGACATTGTAAATTAAATTATGTTTATGTATTACAACAAAAAAGTTTTTCGCATTTCTTTCATTATTTTTATGTCAGTCCAAAACAACTTGCAACCTGTCTGTTTACCTCTTAAGGTTATTATTGTAGTTTTTTTTATTTTCTATAATAAAATTTGATGATACTTGAACCTGTATTTTATAATAAATATTCTAAAAAAATGATTCTTTGTAAGTACTAAAAAATACACGTGATGTAGTGTTGGGGGGGGGGGGGGTAGTCTTGAACCTCACCATGTATCACCAAGGGGGAGGGGGGGGGGTTAAAAATGCCAAAAAAAACATCACATGATTAATGGACGGCCCCTAAGCACAAGAAAAATTGAGTTGTATGGAAATATTACAATATAATATAAATAATAGCATTCAAAACATTTGATCAAAGAGTCTTACATTGATGTCTTAAGTTTGTTATAAAAATATTCAAGAAGCTAGCTACATCTTAATTTTTGGCCTTTAGCAAATTAATTTCTTGGATTCTTTTGTGTAGCTATGAGAATTACATAATTTAAAAGACAATCTGAAGTTCAATAAAAACAAATTTACGACATCATGTGTTTTAAAAATCCGATTTTCCATTTTCTGCATAGGAAATAAACACCAAATAAATCTTAAAAGACAGAATATGATTTCATTTCTTGCGCATTTTTTTCTTTTTCCTTTTCTTTTCTATAATTAAGGATACTGCAGATATTTCATTGAAATGATCAGCCAGTTCTTTCATTTTCGTTGTTTCAAACCATTTTCTAGATTTAACTCTTTTTGTTGTAAACGAATTTTTTCTTTCAGTTTGTGTATCTCTCATTTCGGAAACTTTGCGTCTTTTGAATCTGGACTTAGGAACTGAATCCTCAACTGTACGATTTTTGAATCTGGACTCGGGAAATGAAGTTACAACTGTGCTTCTTTTGAATCTGGACTTAGGAAATGAAGTTTGAGCTGTAGATCCTTCTATAATGCTAATTGGCGGAGTCTCGAACAGATGAATACTTCCACTGTTTCTTAAAATGCTCGACTCACTGACGTAATTGTTTTTTTTCTTTCGATAGGTTGGTTTTTTAAGAAAAGATTCCCATTTCGAAACTTCTTTGTCAAGTTTCGAGTTTATTTTTCCCTTTTTTGCATACGTTCTCTTAGCTTTTATTCTGATTATCTGAAAGCCATCCGAAGAACAGCTTTTATTCCTTTTTTCAGATGATCTAACTGGTGATAAGGGTTCGAAAAGAAGAGGCAGTTTCTGGTTGGCAGTGGCTGGACTATCGAAAGGCGTAGACGTAGGCTGAAATATACCTATATTTTTTCCTTTCCTTCCCTTGTCCGTCACAATTCGTTTAGAAATTATCTTCTTTTTAACCGAGAAAGGTTTTTTAAATATTTTAACGGTATCAATTACTTCTTTGCTTGAATTACATTGGATGTTGTCAGAATCTAGTCCAAGCCCTTCAACAGAGTTTTTTGCTTCAGCATTGTTTGTGTTCTTTTCTTGTTCTTGTCTTCCTTCACGTTTTCTTTTCGATTTTGTAAGCAGTTCTTTTCCATTTTCTACGTTTTCCCCCTTATTTTTTGCTTGCAAATTGTCGTGAGTGCTTCCAGCTATATGCGTACCAGAGCACATTGACTCATTAAACTGTCTCTCACCCAAAGAGTCTGTTTCATTTACAAAATTATTAGAAATATTCATATCTTTTCTCTGACGTTTTGTACGATTTTTAGAGGTTTTCCCCTGTCTTTCATCGTCATTTCTTTCTGATTTTATCTTACTAGAATCAACACTTTCGACGCAAGCATTCTCGGTTAAAATTGTACTTGATGAAGTTAAACGTCCAAAATCAATATCCTCTTCCTTTTCATCATCACGATCTATTGTAGCTTGATTTTTTCTACATCTAATACGCGTTTTGGCATGTTTTTCATAAGTTTTTTCACCAAACTTTCCATATAGGTGTCGACCAAGGCTTACGTTACAAACATGTTCGGTTTGTTGCTCAATTGACGTATTTTGAAGCTCATGTGTTTTAATGATTTTGACATATTCTCTTTCTGCATCGTTACTTCCATGTTTATCTTTTCCATATATATATTTATTGACAGTTGAACTAGAACGTCTTTTAACATCAGAAAGTTTTGAATTTACATTGGATGAATTAGAAATCTTTGAAAACCTCAACTTCATAGGACAAAGAAGTGATGCATCTGAAAACCGTGACCTTCTCTGTGATTTCAGAGGCGTATCGGGTCGTCTTCTTTTACTTACTTTTTCAGATGACTTAGAACAATTGTCGTGGCTGTCTGTAATTGTGGGACTTTCTGAGGGATTTTTCCAATCAAATATAGACGGAGATTCAATAACAGAATGCTTTGTTGCTGTGCATTTATTTCGAATAGAACTTACATTTGATAAGGTCTTAAAGAACACAACTCCTTTATTGTTGTTGAGCGGAGTGCTTGTTTGCTTTACTCCGGCTCTTGGTGTATTTCTGAGCTTCATAATTTTAGTGTTTTCCTTTGCATATATTTACAGGACACTGGAAATAAAAATAAATAATTAAAACTACAGTAAAAGGATTACAAAAAAGTGATCATCCATCAATTACGTCACTCAAATGTGATACTTTTACCCCTCCCCTCTCCAAGCTCATAGATTGTCAAAATCGAGTGATATTCTGTACAACTCCGCTCCCTTGTATGAGGTCACATTTTTTTATAACTGTTAATTTAGAGCTAATAATTTTGATCAAAGCAATTTTGCGATTATTATTTACATATAAGGAAAGGGCATATTTACAAACATGCACTTCTATTAACCAATCTACCGCTACATTTTTGTTACAGTGATCATTGCAGGAATCGTCTTGGCGACGTAAGTGAATAAAATCATAGATCTGGTAAACTTAGACCAATCAAATTTCCAGAGCTCATGTGTATGGCAGGAATCGGTTGCATGATGTTTCCATCCACCCATTTTATTATGCTGAAAAGAACTCATCTTCAGGATTGACAAGTAAAGATGGATAAGAAATCTCCTCAATCACAGGAAAAATTTTAACTACATCTTCGCTACTTCATCATATTATTTGGCGACTTTTTCTTAAAAAACGTGTGATGAATTTCCTGATTAAAGAAAAGTGATTTATAAAGGAGTTAATGTATTTTTAAAACATGTAAATGTTGCATAAAAAAGTGCAAAAAACTACAAATTTGCTGAAAATTTATTAAAAATTAACTTTTTTTTTTAAACAGAAAAAAATATGATATCTATATTATAAAGGTCAAACGTATCTGTGCGTAATGCATACGTCATCTTGCGCATGGCAACACTTTCAAGTTTTAAATGAACTTTCTTGCTACTAAATTTTTGCTACTAAAAAATTTTAAACTTCTAAATGCCACACATTTTCAATTTTTACACCATCGTGTAGGGGAAAAAAAGTACTTTTAAATGAAATTTGTTTGAAAGCTGTACCTTAATTTGTTTTTGAAATATTAATTTTTTGTAGCTTTTAATACTGCTTTTCTAATTGTGGCAACATGAATACTCCATTTCTATTAAAAGCAAAGGAAAAAAAGTGAAAAAAAATTCATTGCTGTATCTTTATGTTGCCACTTTTCTCATTAAAAGAAAAAAAATTGAAATTTAAATATCTTCTGTTATAAAACTCGGAATTTTGATTTGATGAATTTTGATTTAATTTACAAAATTTTATTTACACATAAAAGAATATCAACAGTCTAATATCTGTTTCAGCTAATAGTATTGAGACTTCAAGTTTTTAATCAAAATGATCAAATTAAAATGCCAACTTTTTTTTAAATGGGGAATACAGATGCGAAGCATTTGTAAATTTTGTTATGATGAAAATGATGCCGGGTTTAGATTTCACGGGAAAAAAATTCTATGATTGAGTCAAAGTTGAATTACTTTTGCTTTTTTTCATTTTGGAATATTAGCATAAGAACTTTAATTGATAACTTTATCATAATAAAATATCTTTATTATTTTTTACTGCTTACATATATGATTAAAGTTTAATTTTAACAATTTCTACAAGTGCGTTTTATAGAAATGGTATTTTATTAATTTGACAATAAATATCGTTTATTTAAGAGCTAGACGTATTAATATAAAATGCATTTTTTACTAAACTAATTTTGTAGGTTTATTATAAGTAAATGAAACAGTTCAGACTTAAACATTTTATTTCGTCAAAATTTGACGGGTTCTACCTCGTTGGTATAACTGCCAAGATCTTAATATTTTTACATTTATTAAGCAGTTTTCAGTTTTTTCCTTACAAAATGGAGCATAATTCGTACGTTATCTGAAAACCAAGAATTTTTTTCAAAATAATTGTTATAAACTGACTTTGCTTTAATCTAAACAAAAATTTTCTAAGAAATAAAAATCATGTATCAAGCATATATTTTTTGAAATACTTTCCAACACAAATTAACAAAACTTCGTTGTTTAAAAAGGTTTTTTTTTTTTTTTTTTTTTTTAAAGCAAAAATTTTAGAAAAGACAACGCATTTAAAATCAGATTACGACAATGACCATCCATAACTGGGAAAGTAGTCCAATTATTTTGTGTAGCTTTGTTTTTAATCAAGAGATTTGAATACCTTTTACATAATATGCTAAACTTAATTTAGTATGAAAATAATGCATAATTGTTGAAAATTCATCTTCAGAGATTTCTACCAATATGAGGAAATATTACTTTAAATATTTATTACAGCCGTGTATATTATAATTATATACATATGTATATATATATTGAGCTAAAGTTGAGCCACATATTGAGCTAAAATTTAATTTAGGCTAAAACATGGCTAAAACCACTGAAATCACATTTTCAGACATTATCATCCCGAAAAAGCTGTGTTTTCACATCTTTGCATAGCCTCTGCATATCTTATACTATAATGCGAGCAAAAATTGTGTGTGTGTGTGTGTCTGTGTGGGTAAATTTTATCTCAAAAACGGCTCTAACGATTTTCACAAAAATTTGGATTTCACCATTTTCGGGCACGAGAAAGCCATTGGGCTAGGTCACATGTTCGAGAAAATTCGATTATTGGGTCATTTTGGGTCATAATGGGTCAGGATCAAGCTATTTATATCTAGAGAACGGCTGGATCGATTTTAAGGAAATTTTGTATCCAATCGTTTTCTGGCACGAGAAAACTATTGGGCTGGGTCACATGTTCGAAAAATTTCCATTAGTGGGTCATTTTTGGGTCGTTATGGGTCAAGCCATTTATATCTAAAAAACGGCTCTAACGATTTTGACCAAATTTTATATTTTATCGTTTTGGATTACAAGAAGACCATTGGGTTAGGTAACATGTTCGAGAAAATTCGGTTAGTGGGTCATTTTTGGGGTCATTGTGGGTCATGCTATTTTTATCTAGAGATTTTCTCACGCAATTTCGACTAAAACTTACATTCTATGGTTTTCGGGCATGAGAAAAACAATGGGCTAGGTTACATGCTCGAGAAAAAATTTTAATGGGTCATATTGGGTCATTAATCAATCTGGGTCAAGCTATTTATATTTAAAGAACTGCGTGATGGATTATAACGAAATTTTGTATGTAACAGTTTTTTGACATGAGAAAACTAATGGGCTAAATCACATGTTTGACAGATTTCGACTATGAGGGTCATTTGTGAGTCATATGGGTCATAATGGGTCATGGTCAAGCTATATCTAAAGAACAGGTGGATCGATTTTAACGAAATTTTGTATGCAACATTTTTTTGGCACGATAAAATCATTGGACTAGATTACATGTTCGAAAAAATTTCGATTAATGGGTCATTTTGAGTCATTAAGAATCTGGGTCAAGCTACTTATATTTGAAGAACGGCGTGATGGATTATAACGAAATTTTGTATGTAACAGTTTTTTGACATGAGAAAACTAATGGGCTAAATCACATGTTTGAGATATTTCGACTATGAGGGTCATTTGTGGGTCATGATGGGTCATAATGGGTCATGGTCAAGCTATATCTAAAGAACAGGTGGATCGATTTTAACAAAATTTTGTATGCAACATTTTTTGGCACGATAAAATCATTGGACTAGGTTACATGTTCGAAAAATTTCGATTAATGGGTCATTTTGGATCATAAAGGGTCTGGGTCAAGCTATATATAATTAAAGAACGGCAGGATCAATTTTAACGAAATTCTGTATGTAACAATTTTTAGAAACGAGAAAACTAATGGACTAAGTCACATATTCGAGAGCTTTCGATTATAAGGGTCATTTGTGAGTCTTAATGGGTCAAGGTCAAGCTATATCTAAAGAATGGGTGGGTCGATTTTAACGAAATTTTGTATACAGCATATTTTTGGCATGAGAAAATCATTGGGGTAGGTCACATGTTCAAGAAATTTCGATTAGTGGGCCACTTTTGAGTCATTGTAATTTTATCTAGATAACGTTTCGCGCAATTTTGACTAAATTTTGTATTTTATCGTTTTCAGGCACAAGAAAATCATTAGGTTATGACAGATTTTTGAGAAAATTCGATCAATGGGTCATTTTGGATCATAAGGGGTCAGGGTCAAACTAACTATATCTAAAAAACGGCTCAATCGATTTTATCTAAATTTTGTATCTAATGTTTTTCGGCATGCTAAAACTAATGAGCTAGGCCACACGTTCAAGAGATTTCGATTATAAGGGTCATTTGTTGGTCATGATGGGTCATGCTAATTTTATATAGAAAATGGTACTCACCATTTTGACTATACTTTGTATTATATCGTTTTTGAGCAAGAGAAAACCATTTGGCTTGGACACATGCTCGCGAAAATTCGATTAGTGGGTCATTTTGGGTCTTAATGAGCTAGGGTCATTCTAATTATATATAATGACGACTCAATCAATTTTACCTAAATTTTGAAACAAAACGTTTTTTGTCATGAGAAGACTGTTGGGCTGAGTCGCACGTTAAACAAAATTATATTAGTGGGTCATTTCGTTTTATTGCTGAATTCTGTCAAGCTAATTTTACCTAAAAAATGGCTTAAACGATTTTGATTCAATTTTATATTCTACTGTTTTTGATTACCTGAAGACGATAGAGCTATGTCACATGCTTGATCAAATTTGATTAGTGACTCATTTTGGGTAATACGGGTCAGGGTCACGAGAATATGGCAACACCCAATAACTTGGTGATATTTGACAAAATATTGGCGACATATGGCCAAAAAATCGACTATAAAAATTACGAAAACCAAAACAGGTATTTGGAGCCAAATGAAAGAATGCCTCCAAATTTGGCTATATCTAGCAAAAAATATTGTCTTTCAGAATGTAAAGAATTTTTTTATACATTCTTAAGAGGATTCGAGATGCATGGTTAAACCAATCAGAGTCGAGCTAAAAAAGTGATTTAGATCGATGCCCTTTCGTTGTAAAATTTAAAATAAAGTAAAATTTATAAACATGCGCATAAAAACATAGTTTTCTTCTTGATTGTTTTTCTAAATAAACAACATGTTTTACAGTAATAATACCGAGTGAATGACACAGTGAAGATACTATATCGAGTTGAACACAAAGTTAATTTTGACCGAGCTAAGCTCGGTCTCCCCTGCTAGTGATTTTATTTATATTTTGCAAGTATCTCATAGTATACTAAATAGTCCAAGCGCAAAATTCAGTAAAGACCTGCCTTTGAGCCATTCACGCTGACAGGGCTCGCTTAAAAAAAAAAAAAAAAAAAAAAAAAAAAAAAAAAAAAAAAACATGTTTTTTTTTTTTTTTTTTCCTAAATCCTAATTGAATTTTTTTCTTCTAAAATTTAGATTTAAAAAGTACACTGTAAAAAAAAAAAAAAAAAAAAAATCAACAGGTTATTAAAAAGTTTTTAGTAAATTTGTATTCCACAGAATTTTTTAGTAACCATTACAAGCTTTTTTTTTTTTTTTTTTGCAAGTGAAACAAACATTTCTTTTGTAAACTGAACAAAATAATATTTTGTATAACTAAGTTAAAACTTTTTAGTATGAGCCACCAAGTAAATTTTAGTAATAGCTCCAAAATTATTTTTAGTTAATTAAAAAGTATATTTAGACTTCTGAAGCGGAAGATTTTCGGAAAAGTCGCAATAGATGGCAGCACCAAATATTGCTACCTGCTCTATTTTGACATGTTTCTAAAGGGGAGGGAAAGTCCAGAGATCATTACCCATGATAACTGCTACGACAGGATTTTCATGATCCCTTTATTTAACGCGTACTTCCATTGCATACACTCGGTGCGTATTTGCTGTGATGGCGTCCAGCATCGAACCCGGGTACTTTCAGCCTAGAGTTCGGTGATATGACCACTAGGATATCACGGCCACACCAAGTGAGTTTTAGTTTTAGCTATTAAAAATGCAAAACTATTAACTCAATTCGTTGCTAGCTTTTTAACCGACTTCAAGAAGGAGGTTATGATTTCGGCCTGTATGTATTTGTTGTTTACTCATAACTTCCCTAAATATGAACTGATTTTGAAAATTCTTTTTTTGTTTGAAAGTGTATGATGCTCTTGTGGTCCCATTTCAATTTCATCAAATTCTGGTGATTAGAACTTTTTAAAAAACAAAAACATTAAAAATTCAAATTCTTTTTGAATCAGTCGTCCAATTAGAAGCATTCATTTTTCAGTCTATTACTCTTATACCGATACTCTATCTTTTTATTTCAAAATACAAAATAGAGATATTCTATAAAAGCGATGGAGTGACAATGCAGCAAAAGTTTCAAATTTTTAACAGAGTATGTAATCACTCCACCATTTGTATAGATCTCTATTTTGACCAATGACAATGCTCCATCCGTCTGTTGATTAGAACTTTTTAAAAATAAAACTTTAAAATTCACATTTTTTTCCCGAGCAGCCGTCCAATTAGAAGTGTTCCTTTTTCATGCTGTTACTCTTATGCAGGTTACTCTTATGCAGATACATGATCTTGCAAAATTTTGACTGGACTGGATTCACTTAGATTTTGCTCTATTGCGAAATGTGATTGACCAATAAGAAAATTTATTTACTTTAAGCAACGACAATTTCTCAAAAAATGCAGACTTCTAATTGGTCAATCTGTTTTCTTTAATAGCACGAAATCTACTGGATCCCACCCAAGTTCTCTTTCGTTGTTAGCCCAATGATATTGGCCAATTAGTAGCCTGCATTTTTGCGAACTTTTCGCTGTTTACTTCAAACAGTGAAAAGTTTGCAAAAATGAAGACTACTGATTGCTCAATCTTGTTTCGCTAAATAGTGAAAAATTATGGATCATAGCCACCGTTGCAGAGACGCCAGTTCTTTCCAAAGTGCGAAATCTTAACTGGATCAATTCGCGTATACACCAAAATGGAAAATCTACATCGATGCTTATCGACATCGGAAATAGGTGCCAAAAAGCTGAAAATCCGCATTTAAAATACCTATATATGACAGAGCGCAAGTGCCTGTGTATCAGGGTCCTTTTTATGCCGGATGCTCAAAGAAATTAAAGTGCATTGCTTTGTATATCGACACTGCCTTGAGATTCAGACTCAGTTATCGAGTTAAATATCGGAATGCTTCCAGATTTTCTTCTGACGGAATTCCTCGATATCAATGTTGTAATATACGGGGATATTTGATAGGTTAAGTCGAGTCTAGAGAAAAGAAAATGGCGAAATATTTTGATGAGCTTGCCATTAAAGTGAAGCTAGTTAACTTCTTGCTCTCTTATAATAGTACTCGTTCATGCAACTACTGTCAATCTTTGGATTGGTAAATTTCCACATTTTGTGTAGTTTGAAAAACTGTGTCTGTCAAATCACAGTTTAAACATACACTGTTAAAAATATAAAACTTTTACTGCATCGTCACTCCACCACTTTTATGGAAAACGATTACTTCACTGTATTATGGAGCATTCTCATTGGTCAAAATAAATATATTTTATAAAAACTGTGGAATGACGATGAAGCAAAAGTTTAAAATTTTTAACAGTGTAGAATGTTGTTACTCTCATATGGAGGTAGTCAAGTTCCTGTTATTAGATTCGAACTCAAAATACAAGCACCAGTGCTCATTTCTGATGTCGTTATTGATGAGATGACTGCAGATTATTTATTAATAGTGCGTTTTTGGTAGCATCTTAATTTTTAGTTTTTATGACTGAAAGAAGAGTATTTTAATATATGTACTAACGTATTGAAATACTTTACTCTGAATTAACTCGTGGAAGCACTTTGACGCGCTCTGATTGTGTAAGGACACTTTACTGATGGTTGGTTGGTTGGTTGATTTTTGTCGTCCGATTATCTACGCTAATGGGATATAGGACCAGGGGGAGTGCCCTCCGTGGGGGTCTTTCTAAGGGAACCTAACCCGTATTTACGCAAGGTTCGAAGAAAACCACGGAAAACTTCGAACGGTTAGGCCGACAGCCGCGATTGGGTTCGAACCCAGCACCTGCCGTCTACCAGTTGAGAGGTCCGAACCTCTCGGCCACTAGTGGGGCCTTTACTGATGGATTTTCAGCTTTTCGACGCTCTCCTTCGATGTTCGTAGATTTCAGTGTGGACCTTAAGATTTGTTGGATGTAGTAAATTTCCGAAGTGCGAGATCATTCCAAAGTGCTAAATCTTAACTGGACAAGTTCTCACATCCAATAAATCGGAAAGCCACATCGATATCAACTGACATTGGAAGTACGTGCCTACAATATAAAAATCCACTACTATACGTGTTGCTCCGGATGAAAAAGTATTTCCATAAGTCAACGCACAATAATGCGCATTGGCATGTGATGCGAAATTGTCTTCAGATTCAGATATGGTTACCGGATTAGACATTAGAATGATTTTAAATTTTATTCAGGTAAGATTCCTTGATATGCAAATGACGATACACGGGATATATTGTTTAAGTGAAATGATTCTGGACAAAAGCGAGTCACTAAGCATCTTATTGAGTCGACCATAATCGTCAATCTTGATAATTTTTAAAACGCATACAATCCAATTCTTTCATGATATTATAATTAAGATCTGTAATAGAAAATGCCTAGCATTGCTATACTTTGGACAAAAACGTCTGTTGAAGAAGTACCTGGGCATCGAATGTTTTCACTCTCAGATAAGGGCAGCTAAGTTTTAGTTATCAGTTTGAGATTCCTCATACATCATCACTGTTCCTTTCCCATGCCTTTATGGAAATTAGATTGTACTGTTTGTCTGAAGAAGAATAGCGCGATTTTTCATAAAATATTTCTTTTTACTTTTTCTGACTGAATGTTGAATAATTTTGATTATACAGTAAAACCTCTAAATAACGGACATCTCGGGAACGCAGAAATTGTCCGCTATTCGGAGGTGTCCGCTATTGGGAAAACGTCAGAGATTGAAAAATCGCTAGGACATGCTTAATGTTTCATTAATTGACTTTTGTATGTCCTAAAACCTCTATTATGTGATTAATCGGAAATTAAAATTATTTTTAAGCGATGAAATTGAAATAAAATTGTGCATACCTATATCCATTGTCTATTACATTCTTATGAAAAAAATTTGTTACAAAACTTTACTTTTGCTTACGATTACATGTAATTTGTTTTTCAATATGACGTTATTGGTCACAATAGAGCTCTAGACGGGAAGGGGGGGGGGGTTGCTCTTTTTGACCATTAAAAGCATAAAATCTCAAAATCTTCTGGGGTGACATTTTGATGCATTTGAAGATGTCCCACCCGGGAAACCCCCTGAATTCAACACTGAACGTAGGTGAAGAGAGGGGGAGGATTTTCATTAGCCCACTCTCTACATTTATCTGTGATCACAAAATTTGTGACACTCTACCTTGATAAATATAGAGGCCTTTTAACTTTTTTTCTTTTTTTTTTCTCGTTATAAAAATACTTTTTCATCCTTTATCGCCGAAAGCAGTGTCCGCTATTCTGAATGTCCGTTATTCAGAGGTTAAACATACAAAAATTTAGGTTTTGGGAGTGGGGATTGGAAAAGTGTCCGTTAAATAGAAGTGTCCGCTATTCGGGAGTGTCCGTTATGGAGGTTTTACTGTACTAGGAAAACACTTTACTATACATTGATATATGGAGTCATTCTGCTGTGCTTATATATGTAAGAAATCACTTTGCCTCTCTGTGATGCGTAAGATCACTTTACTTGATGGATTGTCAGCTTTTCCAAACCTATTTCTCAGGTCCATAAGAATCGATGTGGACTTTAAAGTTCGACGAATTCAGTAACTTTTCGAAGAGCGAGATCTTATCAAAACAAGTTACCACATTCTAAAAACATAAAGATCCACAAAGATACCAGCCGACATTGTAAGTTGTTCTCGAATAGCTGAAAATGAAATAGGAAATTGACCAGAAAATTGAATACATCAAAGTCCAGGAAAGTTCATCAGTTAGTCATCACGTTTCAAAGACGTATCATATGTCAGCACACATAATTGACAATTACAGTATGAATAACTAAAAAGTAGGAAATAAAATACGCTTTTTTTCAAAAAAAATATCAACCTACTTCAAAAAAGCGCTAAAAAGAATTAAATAATTCTTTAAAATTCTCTAATGACAAAACGTTGTCCAATAAGCACACATCGGATATCAGGTACCGGCATAAAAACGGTTAAATTTAATATATATAATTTAATACCCACTAAACATAGATTTTAGAGAGAATATTTTTTACAAGAGATGAATTTACATATTTATGATTTAATTTATTAATATATGCATATAAAAAGTAATGAATTACTTTTTAAAGTTGGAGCCAAACTGTCTTAAATATAATAAGAATTGTGAATATATTGTGCCTAGTAACATAACGAAAATGGTTATCAATTGTGACTGTTTAGCACCGACTTAAAAAAGTAATTCATTACTTTTTATATTACATATTCATAAATTAAATCATAAATATGTAAATTCATCTCTTGTAAAAAATATTCTCTCTAAAATCTATGTTTAGTGGATATTAAATTATATATATTAAATTTAACCGTTTTTATGCCGGTACCTGATATCCGATGTGTGCTTATTGGACAACGTTTTGTCATTAGAGAATTTTAAAGAATTATTTAATTCTTTTTAGCGTTTTTTTGAAGTCGGTTGATATTTTTTTGAAAAAAGCGTATTTTATTTCTAGTAATTCTTACAGATTCCTTGTAACCGAGAAAGATTACAAAAATCTTTTTAGTAATTACAAGGATCACTAAAATTTTTTAGTAGATCGACCCTTTTTTTTTACAGTGTACTTGGGGAACCTTTGTGTTTTAGAGGGTAAGAATGGGCCTAAACGGTAAACAGGCTTTTGTGTAACCCTGTTTATTATCTACCGAATTTATATACGCTATTTAGACCTCGATTTGCATATTAAAATTCAACTGTTCTGACAATTCATATCTTAGTGGTAAGCATCTGAAAACCCGATATTAAGGGTTGAGTGGTTGGTTCACCATTGTGTTGTTCTGCTCCCAGTCTCTATGTTTTCACACCTTTGGATAGGGAAAACACAACGATAAATCTAATGATCAGGGTTCTCGCTGGCGCTCGCTATTACGTCAAATTGCGACAAAATGTTTCATTTGGCGAGTAAACGAACAATGAAATTCGCCAGATTGCGAATACTCAATTTCTGCTCTTTATGTATGTGTGGTGCGCATATATAGTCTATATTATTTATCCGTGTTCAGTAACTGAAAGATTGATGTTGCTTTACATATTCAATTACACTGTGCCATGTACATTACTTTATTTATAAAGACGAGGTTGAACCCGTCGAAATTCGACGAAATAAAATGTTTCAGAAAGAACTGTTTCATTCATTTATAATAAATCTACAAAATTATTTACAGTAAAAAAATGCATCTTATAATGGTCAGTCTAACTTTCAAACAAATATTATTTTAAGCTAAAATTAACAAAATACAAAATACTATTTCTATAAAATTCAGTTGTCCAAATAATTAAAATTAAACTTGATATTGTATAGTTAATCAGTAAATTATAATAAAGATAAATTATTATCATGAAATTATCAATTGATGCTCTTATGTTTGATATAAATGCGAATGAAAAAAGAAAAAAAAAAAAAAAAAAAAAAAAAAAAAAAAAAAAAAAAAAGAGAATATTTTATTTTCTATACAACAATGTAAAAATTTAAAATGTAGGGTAACATCCCCAGTAATTGGCACATTAAGAATTTGTCGTTAAACTTACTTAAATTTTCATTACAAAGAAATAAGCTATTTACTTGGAAATATTTTTAAATCAAAGAATGCATATCTGTGCATCTATTTTGCCCACTAAAAACAAAAAAAAAAAAAAAAAAAAAAAAAAAAAACTTGAAAAAGTATTTTTATAAAAATATATTTATAAAAAGTTGCTGAAATCACCAGTAATTGGCACCTAGAGCACCAATGTATGACACCTTGTGATCCAGTAATTGGCATATGTTTATATTTTAAAAAAAAATTACATTTTGCATTGGGTTTAATCGCTTTAAATTAATTTACTGTAGATGAAGATGCCATATTTCAGGTTTTTGAGAGTAAGAAATCAGCATATTAATCTGAAATGTGAACACTTTAAAACAATACAGTATACTTACATTAATATCCAGTAATTGTCATGCTGTCCCCAGTAATTGTTATATGAAGCTTTAATGGATTCCAATTACTGATAAAATTTATATTTTCAAATAAAAACAAATGATAAACAAAATTAGTCTATAATTTTAAAAATACTTCCAAAATAAATGGTTTAATCTCAAATTCCTTGCGAATTCCTTGTAATTGGAATAGGTGCCAATTACTTGGAACTAGCAAAATTGAAGCACCATTAATTGGCATCTATCATTCATTCAGAAATCCAAATATTTGTGTCGAAAATACTTTTACACAATTAAAGTAACTCTTTTTAACTAAACAAAACTGTTGTCAATTAAAATTTAAAATATATTTTAAATCAGATAATAATGAATTGAAAAGCATGCCTTCCTTAAGCCAAAGAACAAGAATTCGCAACAAAATGGCTAATTTGATACAAGCCATATTTGTTTCTCTTTCTTAGGCTCTATTGTCATCTTGTAAAATAAATCAAAGTTATAATCTTTAACGTAAATGAGCATATAACTGATATATGGTCTTGAATTTTTAAAAGACTGGATATAAATCTTTTTTTAGGACATGTTTGTAAAATGTGCCAATCACTGGTGCATGCCAATTACTGGGGGTGTTACCCTACCATGTTTAGAAGTATCATATATGCAGTAGAAAAAAATGCAAAACCGAAATTGCATTTGAAAGTGTTGCCATTCGCAAAATGACGTATGCGTTACGCACAGATACGTTTGGCCTTTATAATATAGAAGATACTGACTCAAGACCAATCCAGTTTAGCAACAGCTAAAGATACAGATAGGATTATGCAATCGATATTTTCTATTGTTAGCTAGCTATGCGTCGGTTCAGTGTTTGACACTGAATCTATTTTACTAACATTGCTTTTTATTTGGCTAATGATTTCCATTTTTTATTCGCCAAATCGCTAATGTTGGTCAAAAGCCAGCGAGAACCCCGCTAATGATGTACGACTAAAATCGGGTCTGTAGATGTTTTTGACCAAGATATGACTTGGCAAACCAATTACATTTTAATGTGCAAATAGATTTCTCCCTAATCCTGGAATTTTAGCGGTAAACTCGATCAGGTAATGATCTGTGCAGGTGCCTCCCAGTCTATAGTGACCCATCAGTTTTCTTAAATCGGAATATAGGTTTTGGGTGCAAGTAATCAAATCTCAAGTAAACATTTTCATATTCAACAACCATATTTTAAAGACAAACCTGATAAATTAACACCATTACTATTAAAATTAATATTTTTTATTGCTCTTGCATGCACAAATTCAATTATGTAACCGAAGATGCTTAAATGAGAGTTGGCAATAGCCTAGAAGTTCGATATTCCTGTTTGAGAAAATTTATTAATACACGATAAAAACTACCCGGGGACGTTTCCAGAAATCAGTGGCAGAAAAAGAAATTTTGTATTTTAAAATGGTTTGTTGAATTTCGGGAAGATATGGGTTTATGCGTTTTCAAATGATAAAGAACGCTTTTGGATATCATGGGTAACTCAAAAGTATTGCTGTATATTCACATTCGCGGATTGCATTATATTTTCGTGAATAAAGAAAAATCTATCTTTTTTATTGCAGCGTACTTACAACTATTAACCTGCATTGAACCTTACATAAAAAGGAAGAAATTACAATATCGACAATATTAAATTACACTCTAAAAGAGAAAAAATATTTATTTTCTTCTCAAAAACAAAACGTTAAACATGAAAAAACAAACAAACAAACATAAAAAAGAACCATTTTTTTCTATAATTTTAGAAATTTCATATATTTTGTTAAATTAATGTGCCAGTTTTTTTTTTGTTGTTTTGTTTTGTTATCCTGAAAATGACAGTAAAGCATTCACTTTTTCTTTGTTTTTGTCTTTTCTTTTTTATTCGTATCTTTCGTTTCATCTTGCTTATCTCTTTTTTTGAACATTCTACTTCTCCTAAATTTATTCCACAGTATTAAAATGTCATCAATAGGAACGCCTTCATTAACATATTGTGAATTTTCAAACTGGTATAAATTGCCACTGCTTTTTGAAATGCTACTGTCATTGGCGCAATAGCAAGTTTTTTTCTGATCTGACGGCTTTTTACGAAAAGATTTCCATTTTGAGATTTCTTTATCGAATTCCGAATGAACTTTAGGAGGTTTTGCACAACTCTTTTTGTCTTTTATGGTGATGTTTAGAAAGTCATCTGAAGAATAGCTTTTATTCTCTACTCCAGATATTCGAATTGGTGACACAGTGTTAAAACTAAGCAGTTTTCCTTCACCATCAGATGAATTGCAAATTGGAGTAGACGTAGATGAATATAATGACGCCATTTTTGCTTTTTTCTCTTTAGCCCTCATGTGCTGTTTGGAAGTAGCATTCTTTTTAACAGGAAATGGTTTCTTAAAAATCTCAACTTCACTACCCTTTTTTTGACCTGAATGACTCTGAATGTTATCAGAATTTGGTATTATATCTTCAACAAGAATTTTTGAAAGATCTTTCGTTAAAGATTTATTTTCAGCAGTGTTGCCATTAATTTTTGCATCATATTGATCATCTGTGATTTTAATTGTGTGTTTATCAGAATTATTTAATAAATTGAACAGCCTTTCGTCTGAACATTCTTTTCTATTTTTTAAATGGTTGGAATTTATCACATCTTTCATTTCATTATCTTCATGATTCTTACACAGTTGATCACTTCTTTCAGTATCTTTCATTGTACGATTTCTCTGAATGTGGTGAAAGCTTTCATTAGAAGTCGACTTTGTTACACTTTTATTTGATGTACGTAAAAGTATTGATGACTTATTCACGTTGTTTTTTAAACTATGAGCTTGTATTACCTGCTTTTTTTTACATGTAACAAGAGGTTTACGATATTTACTCCGCTTCTTACAACTCTTTCCATCTTTTATGTGTACAAATTCCCCTAGATGTAAATTACAGTCAGCTACATTTTCTTTTATAGCCTGTGCAGTAGAAAATTTTCCTTCCGCTATGCCATTTTTTATCTCCAATTCCCCTATTCTGACTTTATTAGAACTGATATCACTAGGAGTTTTACTTCTTTTGAATATGATTTTGTCTTTATCATTTTCACGCAAATCACAATCAACTGAAATACTTGATTCCGGTAGAAAGTCTCCAAAATTCAATTTATTTTTGCTTGAAGATTCGTTTGATTTTTCCTCCAGGTAACGTTTGCCAGTAGAAATTACATCGTCATCGAGGTATTCAGTGTTTTCACTACTTTGCTCCGATCGCGAACTAGTAATGTAAGCGTCGCTTAACATATCTAAACCAGAAAGACAATCCATGGTATCAGAAGCAATGACGCTAATACTTTCCCTTCTACAGCTTTCAATCATATCGGAAGTATTCAGAAGTTCACTTTCTGTAACATATGTCGTATACTCAAAAGTTTCATATGAATCATCACAAGTATACTCAAAAGATTCACTTTTGTCAGCATATTCTTTTTGTAGTAAAGACTCATTCTTCGATAATCTGTTGAAGGATACATTTATCTTGCATGAAATTTCTTTAGAAAGCCCCTCAGTATTACGGCCACCAACGTTGTTTTTATCCCTACAAAATTCACTGTCAGTAATTTCCTTGTTTATAAATTCTTTGTTTTCAATTGTACTCACAAGTTTTTCATCAATATCCAGTAAACGTTTAATGATTCTTGCGCTGCGACGTCTTTTATCAACAGGTAATTTTGAATTTACATTAGATAAACGATTTTTTGAAAACTTCAATTTTAATGGACAAAATGCTGACTTTCCTTGCATTTTTAGAGGCGTATCGCATCTTCTCTTGCTTAACTTTTTAGCCGGTATAGTAATCTTCTTGTATTTGCTTGAAATTGCAGGGCTTTTTGGAACGCCTTTCCAGTCAAGTATAATTGGAGATCCAGTAACCGAATGCCTTGCTCCTTTGTGTTCATTTCGAATAGTGCTCACATTTCCAAAAGACTTAAGGGACGCATCGCCTTTACTCCCACTTAAAGGAGTGCTTGTTTGTTTTCCTCCGTCTCTTGACGTATTTTTGCGCATCATGTTTCTAGCCTTTTTGGCTATATGTATATTCAGGACGCTGCAAATAAAAATCAATTTTCAATTCCTACTGAAGTAATTACTTTCTAATCAGCATAAAGTTTACAAAAAATTATACTCTAACATTAAGACACAATTAAAAAAGGCTGATGTTTCGACTTTATCATTAAAATAATAACAGATTGACCTTCATTGAAAAATTGCCTTGTGGACGATTCACATAATCGATTGCTTAAGTGTCACATAATAAACATAATAAACAACGACGCATAATAAACACAAAATTCCATTAAAGATTCACTGTTATCATTTGATAACACTGCGCACTCTGCTATCAAAACAATGTTTTAACCTATTGAGTCTTGATTAGATTGACTTTTAAGTTATAGATAAACCTCTTTTAAATTGTTAATCCAAATTTTCGAGACTACAAATGAAGCGCTAAAAAAATTTCTTCTTTACGCAAATTAATCTGAAAAGAATTTCTTATAAGGACCTTGAAAGAATTATAATGCATCGAAATAACTTTATCAGAATCAATCTTTGCATCATTACCTTTTTAAAATATGCTGTGTAACGCAGGATTGTTTATAGAATTTAAGGCTTTTTATACTCTTTAATACGTTCAAACAATCGTGTTTTCGCTAAATTTCTGTAGAATATTGATTGGCTTCTACTAACTAGGAAGCGTTTCCCAGGTGTAAGTTGAGGATTTGGACGAGCGTGGTATCAAAAGAAAGATCTTGTCACGTACGTTAAAAAGTGCAATGGAACTACCCATCCAAATCCAACCGTTTTCAAGGCATCATCTTTTTTTTTTTTTTTTTTTTTTCTATATGGATTTATTTGTTTGCTTATTTGTACATAAATATATTGCTACGGATTTTGTAAATAGTTAGTACTCGCACTCAAAAGTAATGTAAATAATCCCATCAAGCTCTATTCATAAGCTAATATTAGTTTTTGTTGCATTAACCCCTTGGGGACGAGCGACACGTATACGTGCCGCAAAAAGGCTTAAGAATCCTTGTTTATCCCCACCAGTAAATTTTTACTATAAAATTTGCCTTATTTAATCGGAGCATTTACTCGATTTAATAAGGTACCAATTTCTGTTTTAAAAAACCGGTAACAAAACATTAAACATTTTGTAAAAGGCTCCCGTCGCGAAGGGGTTAAAGTCTCAATTTGTTAACTTTCTGCAAGCAAGCAAACCTTGTTGGCAATAAATTGCCAAATTGCGATAAATTTGGCAATATATTGCCAAGTTGGCGACAAACTTAGCGATATTTTGCGACAGAATCAGACTCCGCCCCCTACGTTAATTACAGATATTTTCATTGTCCATCGGTTATCTATGAAGTTTATCATTGATCCTTTTTCAAATCATTACTTTTTATATATATAAGGATATATATATATATATGTATGCTTGTGTGTATTTGTATGCGTGTTTATATACATTTATATATAGATATTATACATAAATACATATATAGGAACAAATATAAAAGCTCAACAGGTTTGTTTTCATAGCTGTTTTTATCATTTGGCAGCAAATCTTGGGACAGATGTCGTATACTCACTACAGTGGCGTGATTTTTTTTTTTTTTTTTTTTTTTCTGACGCCAATTTAGCGAAAACTTCATTTTAAAATACCAGTTACGTATATATCTTTAATTTCTTTTTTATTATAAAAAAAAAAAGAAAAATAATAATAATAAAAAAAAGTTTATTTAATAGTTATAAAAGAAAACAATTTACATCATTAAAAAAAAGAAAATATTAGTAATTAGTTTATTAATATATAAACAACAATAGCTGGGTTACCATGTGATTCTTTAATTTACTATTTTGTTGCAATCGTGCCAATGTGGTGACTATATGACATGATGTGGTGCGTATATGGCCAAATCTCACTTTCCGAACCCGAGTTGCACCAAGCTTTCAAGGGGGGGGGGGGGGAATCTCTGGGTACGATACTGGAAAACTGCTAAAATTGCCCATCAATATTCCGCACTATTGTTATTATTGTTATTATTGCTATTGTTGATATTTTAAATATACATATCAACATATCTTAGTTGTAACTTAGAAACTATATAGAGTATTTTTAAGTGATATAAAGTGGCACACAGATTTAAAAATAAAGAACAACTTTAATTAGTATAACAATTGGTAAAGATATCATATACGCACCACATTGGCGCAATTTTTTTTTCTGACGCCAATTTGGAGAAAGATTCGTTTTCAAATACCAGTTACATATATATTTTTAAATTATTTTAAAAGGAAATAACAATACATAAAAAAAGTTTATTTAATAACTTTAGAATAAAACAATTTATATCATTTTAAAAAAGAAAATAAACGCAAATAAACAGTTTACTAATAAATAAAAAACTATAGCCGGGTTATCATGTAAGGCATAAAATCGCAATTTTTTTGCACCCATGCCAATGTGGTTGCTTAAATGACATCTGTGCTTAACAATTCATTAAAAAAGTAATAAGCTCCTCCCTTTTAAACAAACAATAAAAAGAGATTAATATTTATTTGAAGGAATTCATAATACGTACCTTAAAACATAACATGGCTTCGCGAAGCTTTAATATTTCTGTGTACATTTAAAATTGAGTATTTTTTAACTGATGTTTCCATCAGTTAGAACACAAATATGAAATATTGGACGAACGAGACACTTTTTAATTTTATGAAATTTACTCCTTGATGTTTACATTACACCAATTACGCCAATTAGATCAATACCATTCTAGTGACGTCATTTGATGTAAAAGAAAAAAAAATTAAAAACAATAACTTAGATGATGAACTGACGGCATAAAACAAGACTGTGATTTTTAGCTCACAGGCTATCATAGCCTGAGAGCTTATGTGCCCGTCCGTTCTGTATGTACGTTCGTATGTTCGTGCGTAACGCGATAACTCATGATAAAAATATCCGATCCATTTGAAATTTTGTATGTAGGTATATCCTGACAAGGCGCTTCCCTGATTAGTTTTTGGAGTTCATTCTATATGTATAAGAGGGGGAACGGGGGCTCATGCCCCCCCTTAATTGATTTAAATGGGTTTTTCATGCAGAATTAAGTTTTCGTTCAAAATTTAGATATAGGATCATTCTGATGAGCGATTCTGTGACTGTTATTAGGTGTTCATTGAATAAGCATAAACAGGGGGAACGGGGGCTCTAATGCCCCTCCCCTTAATTTGTTTGAATGGGTTTTTCAAGCAGAATGGTCAGATTTTGTTCAAATCTCTGAATAGTTTTGGAAGTTTAATGGTTAAGTATAAAAGAGGGGGATAATTCCTCTTAAATTATATAAATGCTAAATGAGTTTTTATTAAGAATTATCCGATTTGCTCCGAATTTTGGATATAGATTTTTATATGATAAATCATGTCCTTGATAGTTTAGGAGGTTCAATGATTAAGTATAAAAAGGGGGAAAGGGGAAAGCTGTTTCCCCTTCTTAATTTTTTTCGAACGGAATTAACCCTTGAAAATATAAGGCTGTAATGTATAATTAGTATGCGTTGCCCGCGAGCTCAATGCCATCAGTTTAACTGGGCAATATTATTTTTATTTATATTTTTAATTTTTTAATTTTTATTTATTTAAATTTCTTATCTTACAAAGTCTACAAATTTGGTAAAAAAAGCACGTAGAATAGCTGGATTTTCCACGTGGTTTAGCACAAATATTTCCAAATCACAAATTAACATTGAATAAGTTTATTTCTACTCTGCCCACATGGTCAGAGTTTTGATTCAGGGTTTATATGCAAAGCCACGTTACACCTGTTAATATAACAGGCCTCACAATAGCTAGATTTCTTTTGTCTGCAGTACACATGGCCAGAAACCAGATGATTTCCCCTTTGTTAGTGCCATCAAATATGAGAAATTGAAATATTTTCCATTTTTTCCAATGAATTTGTATGTGGAGTATTACCAGTAGTATACATCAGGTAGGGCAGGCAGTATTAAATAGGCCTTATGGGACAAAGTCATATAATAAGTTGGTAAGTATTATGACATTTTCACCCATAGAATTTCTCCCGCCTGAGAGGCCTGTTATAATAAAGTGGCTTTGTTTGCACGATTGGTCAGAATTTTGACTTGTAGATTGTAGCGTTTTCTGGTGATTAACTTCGTACATTATAAGCAAATGACGGTGCCTTTTTTCATATCGTATGCCTCGTAGCAATTTTAAATAAGTTATGTTAACACCGTAATTTTTAGGCAATTCAAGCTTTTAAGACCGATGTGATTTAATATAACCAATTATCAATATGAGTTTATATTCACATTTTCTGTCATGTCAACGAGCAAACACTGTTCGTTAACTTAACGGTTCAACAAATAATACAAAGTGATATTATATAATTATGGATCTGGATATTACGCGATATATGCTTCAATACCTGAAAACTACATCATAATCATCATAAAACGTACATTTTTTTTCTTTTTTTTTTAACGCATTGAGTGCCAAATCTTATTTTTTCTGCCTTTTCGATTGCGCCACGAAATATGATTCCCGCTACGCAATTTATAAGTGTTAGTCACCAGTGACTGGCCCTGCCTAAAATGGAAAGTTAGTGTCAGTAACCGGTGATCAGAGTGTCAGTGAATATATCGAGCTCAATTTTAAAAGATGGTTAATGGTTGACTTTAGGATTATTGAATAATAAGAGAAGACTAAACTTAATTTTACTCATTTTTTTTTTTCAAAACTCCCTTTTCACAATAACAATATTATGTATAATATAATGTTATTATATGGAATATAATACATGTAAATTAAAATGGGATATAAAATATCATTATTAGTAAGTTTGTTTTTATTTTAAGTTCTATTTTTTTTCGCTTTCTTTAAACATCATACTTACCGTACTTACTCGTGTATACTGCGCATGCGTGTATAACGCGCACCCCTACTAGTAGGGGAAAATTGGGGCTCCGGCCCCAGGAGGAGGAGTGAGGATCGGTGGTGGTGGTGGTGAGTTCCTCCTCCTCACTCCTCCTCCACAGCCCTCCACCTCATTCCTCCTCAATTCTCCTCCTGACATCGTCTTGTAAGAGAAGGGGTTAAAAGGATTTTTTTTTTTAATTTTAAACCGGAATTTCAGGGAGTTAGAATTTTTTAACCATACTATAGTATGAGGGTGTTTTTTAAATTTTAATTTGGTGACTTTAAAATTTTCGGCGTGTTACAGTACGTGGGGTATGTTTTTCGATTGAATTTTGCTGTTGTTCATTTAAAAAGGTAATTAAAAATTATGAGTGAAATTTTTTCAACATACTCCAGTATGAGGGATTATTTTTTCGAGTGGTGATTTATTAAGAAATTTTAATAATTTAAACTTTAAAATTTTCATCAGTTTAAATTTATTTTGAGTCAAGTGTAAAAGTTAATCCAATTTAACAAATGAATCATTAAAATTAATTTCAAATAATAATTAAAAATAATGAGTGAAAAATAATGAAGACACTTTAATTATTTAGGCGTGCTGTAGTATGATAGGTTATTTTAATGTAGTAATTTTTTTCGATTGAATTTTGCTGTTGTTCATTTAAAAAGATAAATGAAAAGTAATTAAAAATTCACTACCTTTTAAATTTCATATCTGGAAGAGTGTGCCCTCATCTTTTATCCGGACTTGGGACCGGCATTCTCTGCTTAAGACATTGCCTAGTCATAAGCAGCGAATGGCAGATTTACACACTCACATTCACACACACATCAACATACACATTCACACACACACTTTTTGAAAATTTTGATATCTTCATTTTTTTCACTTTTTGTAAGCTTTTTTTTACCTTTTGTAAACTTTTTTTCATTTACGTTTTAGGTATTTGCCAATGCCCGTAAGCTAAGCTGCTTATCCCATCTTCTAATATGTAACGTTTGTCATCAAAGGGCGAGAGACATTTTTTATTTTGCTTCATAAAATATAATGTATTTGATCGCTGTCCGATTCTGGTTTGAACTTCAAATGTTGTTTTCTGGTCTTTAAGGCAATTTACATACTCTTGATGATTAAGCTTCTTTCGAACAATTCTTGTGGAGATCCCCTTGGCTCTCTTCTTCTCCTCATCACAAGTCTTGATGGAATACATCTTCGACTTTAAACCTACAAATTCGTGGACAGCTCTTCCATTCAACTCATCTTTAAACTTCCCCAAAACTTTTCGATTCACTGTGGAATAAAGAGGGTTATCTTGGGGATAATCAGAAAAGTCGAATTCGGAGCTGTGGCGTGCCCTTTGTTGGTTATCAGTCTTGATGAGATATGTGAGACTGTCGGTGTCGGTGAAAAGCAGCAATGAACGATTTCCACTATAATTTTTTTTAACGAAAGTATAATGGAAATCATACATTAATACCTTAGACAACTCCAGTATCGTGAATCCGACGTAAATGGGTCTGTTCATTAAGATACTGGGTTTCTGCCTTTCAACCGCCGTTAGACCCTCATCAAATATCTTGAATGATTTGAAGAAGGGTGATGCTACCAGCTTTTCAGATCTTCCGGAAGTATTGCATAGCTCCACATTTCTACGCTTCCTGAGATTTTCTATGCACTTTATATAAATGCTGTTATTTAAGAGTTTGAAGAAATCTTTTTGAAAAGTGGTAGTGGCTGTCTTCCGTTTTTCGGTGTTGAAATCGATGTATTCTTTAAGCCAAGGGGATTGCTTGAACTGTAGCACTTTATACACATGTTGAAGCTTGAGTCCCAACTGTAAATATAACTGTAAATTGCGATAGTGGCAAATGTACTTTTTCTTGTTCATCAAATTAGGAATAAGTTTGGGAGTACCCTTAAATTCCCTCTCCAGAAAACTCTTCGCATTTGTTCTTCCACGGGCAGTCTTTCAGTCGCGAGTGGATATTCATTGTGTGGTATATGAAGGGATTCAGGGTACTCCAAATACACTTCAAATACGTAGCCAATAGAAGAATCTTTGTTAATTTTCAAAATGTCTTCTGTTGAAAAATTGGTATCTTCACACCACCGAAACCCTCCGTATGGCAGACATTGGGACATCGCCCAGCCATACAAATTGTTCGCGTCCCAATAGAGAATATGGGACGTATCTTCATTTGGGTTGTGGTTTGAGACTTGTGTATTATTGGCGGTCGCAAATCTGTGGGAAATCTGCGACACGCCACCACGAATTCCTTGTTCGACGAATAGCAACATATTAACATCGGTGAGCAATTTTAATTCCACCCCCGTCATCTTCAAACAGGCCTGCCAAGACAAACCTGGTGAAGTGACGAGGTGGGCTGCGTCAATATCATAGAATTGCTTACACAAGCCCCGGAAATTTTCAAACACGTCAGCCAACAGTAACACGTCGGTTTTCACGTAGAGATTGTGATAGTCACCAAGGGTTTGCATCTGGAAAGTGCACCAAATTTTTTCTGCATGCTTGTAATCATCTTCACTTATAGGTTCTTCTGTTAAATTATTCTAAAAGGCTGCTGGTAAGGGGAGACGATCTTCATCAAATTTCTTAAACGATGAAAAATATGAATATGGATACACTCCTTTTCGAGTGAGCAAGGTTAAGTCTGTTGATGGGAAATGTTTCTTTAAAATTTTGAAATCATCCTGTTGAAGATTGGCTGTGAGTTTATCCAGAGACTTTGGCAAGAACTGAAGAGAATCTAAGAAGGAGAATTGAATGGAAGATGTCTTTTCTTTTAGTTTGAATGTTATATAATCTTCCAAAGTGGCAGCGATTACATCTATGTGAAAATTGGGATAGTAGCCTAGCTTCTTCATGATGTGATGAGCATCATATTTTTTCAAATTGTGGAAGACCACTGGGATAACCTTCGTCTGTTTATAGTTTAAGTTGCAGAAGGGATATACAGCTCCTCTGTACTTCGATGATATGTGGCAGTGGTCTCGAACTCGCTTCTCTCCCAGGGCCTTCCGACAAATGCAGCATTCTGTTGCCTCTTGAAAAGATTTTTCTTCTTTTTAGTTAAACGCATAGGTGCGATAGTCATAAGTTTTTGCTGTAATTCTTCTTTTTAGGCCATCAAATCATTGATGAATTCACAAACGGCATTTTCGCCTCGATACACTTTAGCATGCTTGTAGATAGCACCGTCAGAGCCCACAATAACGTATGCGTATCCGCAAGCGACATGTTGTGCCGTTTCAATTTGGAAAGAGTTGGTATTGGAGGGTTCGGTGGTGACTATCGGCACGAGGAGGGATTCGAAATCAGCATAAATTATAAATGGAAGTGGTGCTTGTAAATGAGTTCCTGTAAATGTTAAGATATTTTCACCTTCCTCAGGATTTTACAACTTGGGGAGATTGTTTACAGCAATAAGGTGCATGGTCTTGAAGGAGTTCTTCACGGGTAAAGCCATGGAGACATCGAAAACAGTAGAACGCTTTGCCTTTATGTTTGGTACGATGATTCATCTCTTCTTTGAATACATTTCTTGATTCATATGCATATCGTGTGATTACATTCAGCAGTAAAAAATTATTCCGTGTGTAACGCGCACCTAGGAGTTTTTCCCTATTTTTTTTTAAGTGCGCGTTATACACGAATAAATACAATATTTCTTGCCACGTGAAAAAAGAAAATGGCAATTTTCAAAATATAACTATCGGAGATAATTTCCTTCATTATTTTTTTTCTACGCTGTATGCTAGAAACTTTGTGAGAACATGCCAAAAATGGCCAATTATAAAATAACAAAAATTATTGAGAAAAAGAGAAACGGTGAAAAACTCGATGATTCTGAAATAGGATATTTTATTGATTCTTTTGTGAACTCTTCAATGTTAAACATTTTACAAATGGGAGGAATTGCTATAGATCGAAGTCAAATTGGAGCGATGTTGATGGCAATGTATTTAAAAGGACTGGATGTAGATGAAACTAACAGTTTAACCGAAGCTATGGCCAAGTCTGGATTTGTATTCGCCTGGCCTGAAGAATGGAGACATTTGGTAGTCGATAAACATAGCAGTGGCGGTTTAGGGGACAAAGTCAGTATTGTTTTAGCCCCAGCTTTAGCTGCCGTCGGATTGAAAGTTCCGATGATTATTGGCCGTTTACATAGCCATACTGGTGGAACCTTGGACAAATTACAATCTATTACAGGATTTCGTGTTGATTTGAACAAGGAAGAAATTAAACAAGCTGTTTATGTGAACGGGTGCTGTATAGTTAATCAAAACGAGAATTACGTTGCTGCTGATAAAATTTTGTACGAATGCAGAGAAATTACCGCAACCGTTGATTATCCTCCTTTCATTATATCTTCGATTGTCTCCAAAAAGCTCTGCGAAGGAGTTAAAACTTTAGTGTACGATGTTAAGTTTGGTAAAGGATCTATCTTCCGTTCTAAAAATGAAGCAGAAGAAACTGCTAGAAATTTAGTAAGGTTTTCTAAATGCGTAAAGACATCAGCTCTGCTCACATCTATGGAGAACCCGCTCGGAAAAGCGATTGGCAATTCTTTAGAAGTTGTTGAAGCAATACAGTGTTTAAAAGGAAATGGTCCTTCCGATGTTGTTAACGTCCTATGCGCTTTAGGAAGTGAATTGTTACAGTCCGTATATGGTAAGAGCAGGGATGAAGGGAAAGAAACGATCATGAATGCTCTAAAAGATGGAACGGCTTTAAAGAAATTTCATAAAATGCTACTTCTGCAAGGAGTAGCTTATGAAACGGCTAACGAAGTTTGCCATGGAGATGCTTTTAGTATTTTACCAAAAGCTCATCAGTGTACAGATATATTCTACGAAGGGGAAGATGGCTACATTCATGAAATTAACCCTCTAATTTTAGGCGAGATATGGAAAGAAATGATGAATGATAAGATACAGCATCCTGGGGTTGGTCTAGAACTTCTAAAAGTTGTAGGAGATAATATAAAGCAAGGAGAAGTTTGGGTGAGAATTTATCATTTGAGAGATCAGGTAACAGATGACATGAAAGCGATGCTCAAAAATGCAATTTCCGTTCAAGAATGTCCAAAAGGAAGAGTTCTAATCGAAAAAAAGTTTTACCTGTCCGAGAACTCTGATTTAATTGAAGAGACTTATTGAGTATATTGATAACACTGAGCAAATTGGCAATTAAATTTTTGGAACAGATATCGCAGATGCGTCGTTGATGGCGTAATATTTTTTTTCGCGCTATTTTGGCGAGAAAATCTGAATAAGCCTAGTTTACGGAAACAAAGTTATTCTTATTTTATTATGAAACATACATTGTAATTTTATTATGTAATATAAATATTTCATTTTATTATACACATTTAATTTTATTTAGCAAACACATTTTTATTTAACTCACACGTTTATCATAGTTTTATTGGTGTAATATTTTTATTTTATGTGTTTACGCACACATTTAATTTTATTACAAAACATCAAGTTGCCATAGGAATAAGAAATCGCCTGTCTATCACGCCAGGCAAAAAATTGCCATTATGGCGTCAAAAAGAAATCCTGATAGTCTGCGAAATCTGTGTCAGAAATATTTAAAAAAAAAAAAAAAAAAAAAAAAACATTGATGCTAAATATGCCAACTTGTGTGTGAGACAGAATTTTAAATACATGAAAAATAAGAAAAGCTTGGTAGGGTGTATCCTTGTTTAAAAATACATGACTTTTGTGTAAAAAATATGAATAACAGATAATAAATACAATAATAAATATAGAAAAAAAATCAATGTTTTTTTTTATTTATTTGGGTACTTTTGCAATGTTTTGGTGCGTGTATGACATATGTGCATTTTCTTTTTTTTAATGATATAAATTATTTTGTTCTATAGTTATTACTTATTTTATTTATTTATAATTATTTATTTTTTAAAAAATAGAAGAAAATAATTAAAAAATGTAATTGTATTTGAAAACGAATTTTTCGCCAAACTGCGTCAGAAAAAAAGTGCCTATGTGGTACGTATATGACATCTGTGCCTTTGATTATCCGATCGACCAATTGTATCATATTATATAAATCGCCAAATTATACTAATTGACATAATTTAAATTTTAAATAACGAAAGAGTAAATAAGTTACTGTAAAATTAATAAAAATACAAATAATAGGGAAGAGTTCCATATCCTGTTCTGGTTGGCGTGATTTGTGAAAAAATATGTATTTGTTAGTTTATATATTTATTATATTTATTATAAGTGTCAAAATAAAACTAAAGTCATGAATTTTTCCGAAAAATATGCTAAATGCAAAAGACATATGGATAAAGTCCATTCCGGTAATTAAACTAGTCGTTGGAAGCCACCGTAATACCATAACCGACTATAATACTACCAGCCGAGCCATTTAGCGAAAAAACGCCGAAAAAGTGAAGCTGGATTCAGCTTCAAACCCTGAACCATTTCATTGGACCACGTGTGAGTCCACGTGACGCAAACCCTGCCCAAATTAGCATTGAATAAGCTGCTTTCTGTTCTGTGCACATGTTTGCACACGTGTCATTGTTTTGGCTCAGGGTTTACATGATTGGTCTGAAAACCAACTTGGGCAAAGTATCAGCATCCTCTGGCGGGAGACTTCATACATTAATCTCAAATAAACGGGCTTTATAGATATAGTCGGCTATGGTAATACTTACCCATCATGGATATGTATATGAAAATAAAACATGTGAAAACTATTTATACAATGCATTGCAATTCAGAAACAAAATTTAAATATTGTTAATATACATAGTAATGCTATATTAAAGAACTGCTGATTACCAATTTCGACAAATTATATAAAACGCCAAACTACTAAAGTAGTACCGAACTGCGTACAAGAAACATCCTTAAAACTCCAAGAATATTAATTCTATTAACTAACAATTAACTGCGTCGGATTAAGCGTCTCATTTCTAATTAAAATATACCTCTGAATTGAAATTTTGAATGAAATACGGGTCATGAAAAATCGAAGAATGTGGAAAACAGGATTACAAATATCTCGGACACTAATAATCCGATCGACTTCGTTCTACATGCAAAATGTGTGTTATTTTATTGCCTTTTACGTTCATTCCTTAGAACAAAAAAATTCGAAAATTTTTATATACCTTTCATTAGAACGAATTTTTCGAGAGTCAAAAAAAAAAAAAAAAAATAGTTCCGCATAATCGAGGTTGCTGATATTAAATAGGCTTCGTCCCATTCTTACATACTAACTACATACAAATTTTCAAATCTCTATCTCAATTTGTTCGGGAGATAGAGCGTTTACAGACGGACAGACAGACAGACAGACAGACAGACGGGCGGCAAATTTTTTTTTCTAAAAATATGTTTTTCGGAATCTCCACTATCTAAAACGTGTAAATCCGTCAATTTTTTTTTTCGATTTTCAAAACGATTGCAAGACTTACCCTATACTACGTATGATGGGTAAGTAAAAAGCAACCCTAAAGGCTGAGAATCGCAATACGCCAAAGAAACCTGAACAGGATATGCAACTCTTCCCAAATAATACGCCGAAATAAAAATTATTCATGATGTAACAAACATCTGTAATGTGCTAATGTTAGTAAGTTAATGTGACATTTACGATTAACCGCTGTTGGCATTTAATCTTATAGTTTGGCGATAGGTTTTTGTCGACAAGTTAATAAAGAAATATACCATTTTTCTATGCCGCTCATTTGGCGAAAACTCGTATTCGAATCACATTATGCTGTTTGAAAGGCAGTAAAATCATTAAAATAAACTTGAAACAATTTTTTCCCATTGATCGTAATTTTATGGAATATTTTTGATTGTCCCTGTAATCAAATTATACATCTGATTTTCATAAAATTTTAAATAACTCGACAAATTATGCAACAGTTATATATTTTAAACAAACGATTCGGTTGGGTAGTTTTTGCTCTGTTATATGCGGGCAGAAGGACGATTGCCGAACTGAACGACGACCGCAGGTGCGACATATTTACATAATTACGAACGCACTATAAAAGATCTAAATCTTGGAAAATCGATTATTGTGAATTATGAGGGCAGGCCTTTATCCGAAAAAAATTACTAATGAACTAATGATACATTTTTCTGAAAATGCCATTAAAAAGAAAAAAAAAATCTCAGATTACTTCGAATGGCTCAAACATTGAGATGAAATTTTATACTAAAATGAAGAAACAGTAAAGGCTAATTAAACTATCTGTTGCTAGTTGTCGCATCGACTTTGTAAGTGAATATGCTCCAATAAAAATGAAAATTATGCATTTTAACTTCGAAAACAAAACAATAAAACTTGTTTTGTCATTAATACTTTTCTTTTATTATTTGCTGATTTTTTTTCTATACAATTTCGATTAATTAAAACAAGTTGGAAATTGCACGTGAACGTAGCAAATGAGGTGCGTTCGTATGATAACGAAGTTTTAAAAGTATTCAGATCATGCTGATATAATAGAGCGTACTCCGGATACAGTATAGTAGTCGAAATCTTTACGTTTCTGTAAATATGCAGGAAGTAATTTTTATTACACCTCAGAAACGTATATCTTATTCATAAAATGTGAAATAGTTGAATATAATTAAAACACGTACCAAACCATGTTTCACCGTATAGCATTATATAGTGGAATACTTTTGTGTAAGCCTGTAATTTAATAATAAAAATTCTTTGCATCACAGATTGTACAGAATGCATATTTTAGTATATATTTCATAGATTCATGCCAATTCTATTATGTTCGAATGAGTGTAACATCATTAAAATGCATTTGAAACTTTTTCCCCATTGACCGTAATGTAATGGAATCCTTTTGATTGTCCCTGTAATTGATCTATGCATCCGATTTTCATAACATTTGAAATGACTCGACAAAATTACGCAATAATTATATGTTTTAAATTTCAAACGATTAAAATGCATTTAAAACTTTTTTCCCTATTGACCGTAATGTAATGGAATACTTTTGATTGTCCCTGTAATTGATGTATGCATCCGATTTTCATAAAATTTGAAATGACTCGACAAAATTATGTTATAATTATGTATTTAAAATTTCAAACGATTCGGTTGGGTAGTTTTTGCATTGTTATATGCGGACAGACGGACAGACAGACAGACGGACGGACTGAGCGACAACAATAAGGTGCTACGTATTTACATAATTACGAACGCACCTAAAAAGAAATGTTTGAAAGAGCATATTGCTTGTATTTTATGTGTGTTTCTCCATATTATTGTAGAAATTCACTTAAATGAATGTCAAATAAATGTTTTCAATTAACATGCACTTGATTTCTTTTTAGGTGAGTTCGTAATTATGTAAACTAGCAGGGGAGACCGAGCTCAGCTCGGTCAAAATTAACTTTGTGTTCAACTCGATATAGTATTTTCACTGTATCATTAACTCTGTATTATTACTGTAAAACATGTTTATAATAGTATTATTTAGAAAAACAATCAATAAACAATCAATTTTATGCGCATATTTATAAATTTTATTTTATTTTAAATTTTACAACGAAAGGACATCGATCTAAATCATTTTTTTAGCTCGACTCTGATTGGTTTAACCATGCATCTCGAATCCTCTTAAGAATGTATAAAAAAATTCTTTACATTCTGAAAGACAATATATTTTGCTAGATATAGCCAAATTTGGAGGCATTCTTTCATTTGGCTCCAAATACGTGTATTGGTTTTCGTAATTTTTATAGTCGATTTTTTGGCCATATGTCGCCAATATTTTGTCAAATATCACCAAGTTATTGGCTTTTGCCATATTCTCGTGACCCTGACCCGTATTACCCAAAATGAGCCACTAATCAAATTTGATCAAGCATGTGACATAGCTCAATCGTCTTCAGGTAATCAAAAACAGTAGAATATAAAATTGAATCAAAATCGTTCAAGCCATTTTTTAGGTAAAATTAGCTTGGCAGCATTCAGCAATGAAGCGAAATGACCCACTAATATAATTTTGTTTAACATGCGACTCAGCCCAATAGTCTTCTCGTGACAAAAAACGTTTTGTTTCAAAATTTAGGTAAAATTGATTGAGTCGTTATTGTATATAATTAGAATGACCTTAGCTCATTAAGACCCAAAATGACCCACTAATAGAATTTTCGCGAGCATGTGTCCAAGCCAAATGGTTTTCTCTTGCTCAAAAACGATATAATACAAAGTATAGTCAAAATGGTGAGTACCATTTTCTATATAAAATTAGCATGACCCATCATGACCAACAAATGACCCTTATAATCGAAATCTCTTAAACGTGTGGCCTAGCTCTTTAGTTTTAGCATGCCGAAAAACATTAGATACAAAATTTAGATAAAATCGATTGAGCTGTTTTTTAGATATAGTTGGTTTGACCCTGACCCCTTATAATCCAAAATGACCCATTGATCGAATTTTCACAAAATTCTGTCCTAACCCAATGATTTTCTTGTGACCGAAAACGATAAAATACAAAATTTAATCAAAATTGCGCGAAACGTTGTCAAGATAAAATTAGAATGACCCAAAAGTGGCCCACCAATCGAAATTTCTCGAACATGTGACCTACCCCAATGATTTTCTCATGCCAAAAATATGTTGTATACAAAATTTCGTTAAAATCGACCCACCCATTCTTTAGATATAGCTTGACCTTGACCCATTAAGACCCACAAATGACCCTTATAATCGAAAGCTCTCGAATATGTGACTTAGTCCATTAGTTTTCTCGTTTCTAAAAATTGTTACATACAGAATTTCGTTAAAATTGATCCTGCCGTTCTTTAATTATACATAGCTTGACCGAGACCCTTTATGATCCAAAATGACCCATTAATCGAAATTTTTCGAACATGTAACCTAGTCCAATGATTTTATCGTGCCAAAAAAATGTTGCATACAAAATTTCGTTAAAATCGATCCACCTGTTCTTTAGATATAGGTTGACCATGACCCATTATGACCCATCATGACACACAAATGACCCTCATAGTCGAAATCTCTCAAACATGTGATTTAGCCCATTAGTTTTCTCATGTCAAAAAACTGTCACATACAAAATTTCGTTATAATCCATCACGCCATTCTTTAAATATAAATAGCTTGACCCGGACTCTTAATGATCCAAAATGACCCATTAATCGAAATTTTTCGAACATGTAACCTAGTCCAATGATTTTATCGTGCCAAAAAAATGTTGCATACAAAATTTCATTAAAATCGATCCACCTGTTCTTTAGATATAGGTTGACCATGACCCATTATGACCCACAAATGACCCTCATAGTCGAAATCTCTCAAACATGTGATTTAGCCCATTGGTTTTCTCATGTCAGAAAACTGTTACATACAAAATTTCGTTATAATCCATCACGCCGTTCTTTAAATATAAATAGCTTGACCCAGACTCTTAATGACCCAATATGACCCATTGAAATTTTTTCTCGAACATGTAACCTAGCCCAATGTTTTTCTCGTGCCCGAAAACCATAGAATGCAATTTTTAGTCAAAATTGCGTGAGAAAATCGCTAGATAAAAATAGTATGACCCATAATGACCCCAAGAATGACCCACTTATCGAATTTTCTCGAACATGTTACCTAACCCAATGGTCTTCTTGTAATCCAAAACGATACAATATAAAATTTGGTCAAAATCGTTAGAGCCGTTTTTTAGATAAAAATGGCTTGACCCATAATGACCCCAAAATGACCCCAAAATGACCCACTAATCGAAATTTTTCGAACATGTGACCCAGCCCAATAGTTTTCTCGTGCCAAAAAACGATTGGATACGAAATTGCCTTAAAATCCATCCAGCCGTTCTCTAGATATAAATAGCTTGATCCTGACCCATTGTGACCCAAAATGACCCAGTAATCGAATTTTCCCGAACATGGGACCTAGCCCAATGGTCTTCTCGTGCCCGAAAATGGTAAAATCCAAATTTTTGCGAAAATCGTTAGAGCCGTTTTTGAGATAAAATTTACCCACCCACACACACACACACACAATTTTTGCTCGCATTATAGTATAAGATACGTAGCACCAATAGTCGTTGTTTAGTCCGTCCGTCTGTCCGCATATAACAAAGTAAAAACTACCCAACCAAATCGTTTGAATTTTAAAATATATGATTATTAGATAATTTTGTTGAATCGTTTCAAATTTTATGAAAATCGGATGTATATTTCAATTACAGGGATAACCAAAATCATTTCGTTACATTTCGATTAATGGGAAAAAAGAGTTGCAAATGCAAAATGATGTTACACTCTTTCAAACATAATAAAATTCGTATGCAGATGTGAATATTAATATATACTAAAATATACATTGTGTACAATCTGTGTTCCAAAGAATATTTTTTATATTTTTTATTAATTTTCAAGGCCACACAAAACTCTTTTACTACATAATGGTATAGGGGGAAAACATTGTTTGGAGTAAGTTTAAATTACATTAAACTATTTCACATTTTACGAAATATTAATATCACAATACAAGTTGATTCCTGTATAATAGAAAGCATATTGTGTTTACAGGAACGCGCAGAAGATTTCGGGTACTGTACTGTATTCGAAGTACTATATATTTTTAAAACTTCGTTATAAAACAAACGAATCTCATTTGTTACGTTTGACTTGCAATTTCCGACTTTTTCTCTTAAATTTAGGAATTCGCATATTGTCCCACACGTGACAAGAATGTCCTGCACGTGACATCTATCAGAAAAATCGTTTATAAATATATATAATTACAGCTGTATAAATACAGCATAATTAAAATATTTCTTTTTAAAAGCAAATCGTTTGAAAAATCGTGCTCAACATTGTACCCTGCACGTATTGGAATACTTCCTTATTTTTTTTTTTTCATTTAGAAATGTAAATGATATTATTTTGCTGATAACATCCCATAAACAGAGTAGGGGAGAGTGGGACATTGGGAGGAATGGGACGATATTTTTTTCTCTTTATGTATCATTCTAAACCAGGGCGCGAAATTTCGACTCGCCAGCTCGCCAATGGCGAGTAAATATTTAAGGTTGGCGAGTAAGTTTCGTCTTTTAAAATGTTGTGTTTCAAATCAAACTATGCACAGCGATACACGGTATAAGTGTTTGAAAATGAAGCAATGGTATTTATTTTCCAAAAGAAGTAAAAACGCTCCGACGCCTATTTCTTCGTCTTTTCTACGGAGGAATGAAATTCGCCTGTCTGTATTCACCCCTCCCCCCCCCCAGTTTCGTACCGCGCATGCGCCAAGACCGAATCAAACCGCTCTTCGCGAAGAGATTCAGGTTTCGTCACTTAAGCGCAGCTGCTTAAAATATGTTAAAAAATATGCGTTCTCTCTCATTTTTTTCTTCTTTCGATTTAGCATTTTTCTTTTTCTATGGTAGTTGGCGGTAATTAAAGAGGAGTTTTAATTAACTTTTTTATTAATGCCATAAAGAAAAGACAAAGGAATACTATAGAGTCCTTTTTTTTTACTAAAAATAATACATCAAACGAAAAATGTGATAAAGATGCGATCACAAATGTTGAAAGTGAACACCTGCAAACTCAAGTTAAGGAAAGTGAGAATGAATCTGATAGTAGCATTAATCCCTTATCCTAAATCTACCCATTTCAGGGATAAAAAAGGTTGTGCAGCTCACAAATATAGAAAATGGGGAGAAAGAGTTTCAGACATTAAGAGGGACATTAATTAAACATACAAAGACATACATTACAGAAAGACTGCAATCTATGTCATCAGATGTGTTAGCATGTGCGCATATTTTTGATACTGTGGGTTGGCCTCCCAAAGAAAAATTCTTGAATTTGGGATAGAAGAAATAATGAAGTTCTTTATGTATTTAAATTGAAATCGCTTTAATGAAAAAGTAGATATTGTATTGGTAAAGTGGACAGAATTTAAATTTATGCTGCCATCACTTACACTGGCAGAGATGCTAGAGAAAGTTTACACTGAAAAATGTTCAGCAAGATTTCCCAATTTGCTCCAGATCCTAACATTTTGTGCTGTCTTACTGTTTAGCACAGTTTCATGTGAGAGAGGGTTCAGGTGTCGCTACAGACTCAAGACAGCATACAAGATCTCTCTGAAGACTGAGACAATGAATGATTTGCTCAGAATTTCTGTTAATGGAGCCACCCTGACAGAGTTTGACCCTACAGTTGCAATTGATAAGTGATATTTCCAGTGTTGCCAGTGGGCTACTTTTTTAAAATTCAGATTTCTCGATTGGCACCACTTTTTTAAAACGGTAAATTACCTTTTGTTTTCGCCTTAATTATCATGTCATTGAATAAGGCATATTTTATCATTTGCAAAAAGTGGTGCCAATCAAGAATCTGAATTAAAAAAAAGTAGGCCATCTGGCAACACTGGATATTTCAGCAGAAAGATAGCGCTACACAAACTTGAAGTGCTAATGGTACAGAAACTTATCATTAGTATGTATTTCTGTAACCACTGAAACCTTATGGCAATCTTATTTTGAGTTAATGCTATTTTTTTCTTTTTGCAGTAAATTTGCTTCGTTTTATCAATTTCTGCATTTTTTTTTTGGCCAATAGAAAGTTTTTCGGTACTTACGTATTAACGCCACCGCAGCAGAATTTGTTCTAGAATGCGCTAATAAAGGGCAATCTTGTTGTTCGCACGTACACAAAAATAATGGTGTCAAAAATGAGCAAAAAAAGCACTAAAAGTCACTAAAAAGCACTAAAAAAGCACCAAAACACTAAAAAATGGCGTCAAAAATCAGCAAAAAAAAAGGCAACAACGAATAAAAAAAATAACTGCGGTAGCGTTAATACGTAAGTACCAGTTTTTCATACTACATCTGTTAATATTTTTAAAATATCCCATATTTTTCATAATTGTAAAATATTCTGGCTTTAACAGACAGCTCCTTCTAACAATCGTCAATTTAAATTATATTTGTCAAAAATATTTTATTTTCTGAGCAGGTGTAGGAGACTGACGTTATTGTCTGAATGAATGTAAAATAGTGGCGAGTAAAAATTTTAGTCTGTCGAGTATCTTTTAAGCTGAAATTTCATGCCCTGTTCTAAACATTTCATCAATCACATACAAGATGAAGCAATAGTAGCCCTATCTTCAATCAAAATAAAAATTGTTGATCTGTATAAGCTTGCAATTATATAAAAGAAAACATTGTTTCAAGAAACAAAAGTAAATTTGCTTCATATACTTTTTATGCTTTCTGTATGTTAATGATTTTATGCATAGATGTAATAGCTTGCCTATTTATGGAGTATCATACTGTATATTATTCATAATTTAAACTAAGCTTAAAAGCAGTACTTTTCTTTATGAAAGAAGTTTAACATACGCACACACATACAAAAAAAAAAAAAAAAAAAAAAAAAAAAAAAAGAAAGAAAGAAAGAAAGAAAGTGAAGAGAAATGGGACATGTCTATTTCTCTCTCTTTTTTTTTAATAAGATGAAGATAAATTCCTAACATGCAAATCTTTAGAGGATAATATATTGATTATAACATTGATAACAGATTCACTTTAAAATGTAAATAAATTGAATTAATGATTCTTTAATATCATCTATTATTGACAGTACTAAATTTTCATTTCAGACATGAAAGCATTGGAATTTTACATTGTGGCACATACATTATCAGCCTACAATCTTTGTTTGATAATATATCTAACCGACACTTGATTATTTGTGCCTTATAGCTTTGTTTTATTGCTGTTCCATACCTACCAGTTAGTGGGGAGGAATGGGACATATTTTGAAACTTACAAGTTCTTTAATAATTATAAAATAACTTTTGCATGTCATGTTTCTATATTGTTCTTGGAGATTAAAAAGCGTTTTACCCTGCACTCTAAAAATTGAAATTTTTGTTTCTATGTCAAACAAAGTTGATTTGCTTACTTTTGTAAAAAGAATTCCACACTACTCCACTCTTCCCTACTTACTCTGAGTCAGTAAATTAAAATATATAAACCTTAAATGAATTTCATAATTGGAAATGTATTCAGGAAAATTGAATCTATAACTGTCTTACATATAACGGTGAAATCGCTCCCTTAAATTTTAAGCATCATATTAATAAGAAAAAAAAAATTAAATTAAATTTAAAAAAAAATCTAAATTTTGATATTTCTTTGCAAAGCGAACAAAATTACTAGAAAAAATTATCCCCATTGAAGATTGTAAACATGTCAGGGACCCTACTCCATTGCGGTCGCATTTTCTTGTCGCGCGGCAAAAGAAATGATCGCGATTAAAAATTCACGCACGCAGAAAAATTGATATATTTAAAAGGTAGTTCCTAAAATATTTGCCGCCAGATAATGTTATTTGGTCATCTTTATTTCAAAAATGAGTTATCTCAAATCTTTATCTTGAATTTGGCCATGACACTGCCATTCGATATCATGTGAATTAATCTCTATGGAGAACTTTGAGTTTCGGGAGTTGTTCATGGCATTGTTCCCGTTTGTTTCAGTTGCGAAGGAACAAATATATAGCCCGGTAAGTTTTTTTTTCTTTTTGCTTATACAGTCGAGTCTCTATATAACGAAATCCATCGTTCGAGTAAAAAATTCGTTATATAGAGAAATTTGATGTATAGAAAATGATGTTAAAAATCGTATTTAATGTGTAAATTTTGAACAAATATTATTTTTGATGTTTTTAATTAAGAGTTTGAAATATTTAAAAATAAATATTAACCTGACATTTTATTTCTTAAATATTTAAGCAGTTTCAAAAAGAGAACAGACATATATATGAAAGCTTAATGAAAATCAAATAAGGCATAGACTTGCATTAATTTCAGACGAAAAAATCTGTAATTTTTGTTGTTTTGATTTTAAAATTGTTACGCTCTATCAAAATAAATAAATAAATAAATAAAAATGCTCAAATTTTAGCGAGGAATGAAAAATTGTAGTTAACATTTTCCTCCATTTGAAGGAATCTCTTATGTGCCTCTCATTGCTTCCTCGCTTATATGTGTAACAATCTAATTGACTCTGTTTTGAGAAGGATGTTGAAAGGTGTGTGGGAGGTAGGATGAATTTGTTGGATTTAAGAACAAGGAGAGAAGTAATATTTAAAAAAAAAAATTCAGCAATGAACGATTAATCAAAAATAAGTGATGGAAAATTGATTCCATATGATTTCGAAGCTTTTTTAAAACTGAATAAATTAAGACCAATTTATGAAAAAATTCGTTATATGGAGATAGATATTTCGCTATATACAGACTGTATGGAGTTTTGTTATAGAGAGACTCGACTGTATTAGGTGCGTGCGTAATTATGTAAATACGTAGCACTTATAATCGTCGTTCAATCCGTCCGTCCGTCCTTCCGTTTGTCCATCCGTTCGTCTATCCACTTATAACAACGCAAAAACTACCCGACCGAATCTTTTTTAATTTAAAATATATAATTGTTACATAATTTTGTCGTGTCTCTTAAAATTTTATGGAAATCGGATGTATAGTTCAATTACAGGGACAATCAAAAGTATTCCGTTACATTAAGGTCAAGGGGGAAAAATCGTTTCAAATGCATTTTAATGATGAATTTTAATTTTGAAAATAATGAAATTCATATGCATCTATGAAATATAAAGTAAAATATACATTCTATACAATCTGTGGTGCAAAGAATATTTTTTATTAACATGCAGGTCCCCACAAAAGTATTCTATTACATAATGGTATAGGGGGAAACATTGTTTGGGGTGCGTTTTAATTATATTAAACTATTTCACATTTTGTGAAATTGATATATGTAGTTGAGGTTTACTACATATTAATGTATGCATAATAAAAAGCATTTAGTATTTACAGAGGCCCACAAAATATACAGTATTGTATCCGAAGTTCTGTATATTTTAAAAACTTATTTGCTACATCTGACGTGTAATTTCCGACTTGTTTAACATACTGTTTGCCAGTAATTTACTTTGAAATCGCTTTTTAACATTTGCCAACATAATTGAAAAATCTTTATAAATTCGGTTTGTCTGTCCGTCTGTCCATAATCTCACTCGCGTTTATGAAATGTAGTACATTTACTACGAAATGAATATAATGTTATTATATTTACCATGGCATGTTCGGTACTGAATATGAAGTGTGTAGTATTTTCGGTTCATTTACATGGATTAGTCAAAAGTATTCCGTTACAATACAGTTTATGGGGAAAAATCGTTTGCCATGTATTTCAGTCCTATAATATTTTTAAAATATTGAAATGCGACAATTGGCTCACATTTGGTTTATTGGACACTTGTGTTTTTAAACTTACTAATAAAAAACATCTTCTAAATATTAAAAGATTATTTAATGTTTTTTTTTTTTTTTTTTTTTTTTTTCACATAAACTTTATTTTTCTTGTAATAAAATCTGCATATTGTAATGAAAATGAATTCAAATCTGTATTTTTTCAAGAAATTAATTTATCGTGCAATCTTAGATAAATAATTGGACACTTGAATGCTTTACTACATTTTTTGACAGACGTTATTTTATGTTATTTATTTTTATTACAAATGGAAATGTATGCCAAATACGCACTGTGAAATTACTACTAATCCATGTAAATCTCTATAATTTTCTATATTTGAAATGGACTTGACCCGACACTAAAATGTTAAAACAAATTCCATTCCTAATTTAATCATAGAACATTTTAAAGACCTAAAAGAATCATAACTATATTATAATATAGTTATGATTGTATGGTTATATATAAATAGTTATCATTATATTATTATATGATAAAAGAATCATAACTATATTATGATATATTAACTATATCCGTATTTCATACGAAATCTATCTAAAAAACCCTAGAATGGAATTTTGTCCACACTTTGTACTGAATGGACCATTTAGGTTCTCGTTCTTCATTACATCAGCATGTAACTTATGGTTATGAACCCAAATTTTTAAATTGGTTATGGATTATTGGGATATGGAGTGTGTTAAAAATGTCTCTTTTTTCTATGACTGAGTTTAGGGCACCAGAAAAGCTCAGTCCACATTTTCAGCTAACAAAAATTTGGGTAATTTCATGAGTTTTACAGATAATCTGATTCCATTTCTTTTCTACGCACTTTTTTATATTGAAAATATTTGCAAGTTTGTTACTGTATCATTTTTTAGATCGAACTTTCCTTTTTTCTCTGGTTCCACCAATTTTTTATATGATCTCAAGTAGATTTCTATTTGTTGGCCGATTTAAATTTCAAAGAAAAATTCTTTTGTGAGATTTTTAAAGATAAAAGAACGTTTTTTGGAATCTTAGAAGAGGTTATTGTATATTTCCGTTTGTGATTATGGTACATTTTCGTAGATTAAAAAAAAATTATCTTTTTTTTTTACAATGTACTTAAATTTTTTACTGAAGTTCATACAATTTTTCGTACAATTTCAATTGAATTTACTTCGTGAGATCCGTGTTTCGCAAAATAGTGATAAACAATAAAGAAACACAATTTTGACTTTTTGATTATTTTTTGGAGAAAATTCGAAAAAACAGAAAGAGATTTGAGTTTTGCCCAAGATTGATTCGCTGCTGTGCGGTAGCTTTATGTAGAAAGTGATATAGTGTTTTTGATTCGCGTTTCATTTTTTTAGTGACTTTTCATAAGTAAGCCTTTCATTATATATTTTTTGTGTCGTAATTTTAACAGTTTTGTAAATTTTTAAAGACACTAGAGGTCTCTGCCCCTACACTCTTTAAACGAACGAGTGGATTTTGGTTTCTTAAGAAAGAGCTGTAATTTACTGGATCATGAATAAGTTGTTTTTTAAACGTTTTACTAATTTTGATTTAAATTGCTTACTTAAATTACTCATCTTGATTTGAATTGCTTATTTAAATTACTCATCTTGATTTAAATTGCTTATTTGAATTACTCATATTGATTTAAATTGCTTATTTAAATTACTCATCTAGATTTAAGTTTCTTTCTTAGAGTTCTTAGAAATAACTTTTCCTGGCTTTCAAATCGTGATTCTAGAGAAACTTTCTGGCTTTCAAATCGTGAGATGAGTTGATTTCGGCTCAATTTCAGTGATTTTGTGACTGAGGTTTTAAGAGAATACTCGTCAATCCCTATCTGGACACTGCAGGCTCTAAAATAATGCACATTTGTTCTCTTTTTAAAATATTACGCATAATATTATCCTTGTATCAATCACAGGAAAAAAAAATTAGTATTTGTATCAACCTGAGTCAATTACCTGCCGGTATGCCTGGGATGTTGAATTTAATTTATTCTGCTTGATATTTATCATAGTTTCACTATATGTCATAATACATGCTTTATTAATTTTTTTTTCTCTTGTACTAGCATCATCAGGACATCTGGCTTGTAATGCGTCTTTCTTTTCCTACTCTATATATCTGATTCACCATGTGTTGCCTCTTGGAGATTCTGAAAGCCACCCTTACTCATCTAGGCATGCTTGTAGGCTTGTTTGTGGCATTATTACTGACTGTGATATTTGCGTACAGATTCATCTTTTCAAAGCCACGTAAAGCTCCCTACAGCTACAAGAAAGAATGGTTTGGAAAAGAGACAGGTCCTCCGACAGATGATGGTAATTATATTTAGCAAAATTACAACATATTTAGCAAATGGTTAAAAAAGAATTATACAAAGAGTTTTAAATATTAGACTCAAAAAATCAGTTTAATTAAATTCTTAATTTTTTCATATTGGTCAGTTTGCCTAGTTGTAAAATTTGAATGAATTAAGAGCAGTACAAGAATGCGCATTAACCCCTTGCGGGGCGATGGTTTCATAAATATACCACATAATTTTAATTTCCAAACGCCACATTGGCACCAGAATTTTGTTAGAAAAAATTACGGTTAATTGAATGTGTGAAATATAGCGTTTTCTTATTTACAAATAAAGTTGTTTTCAAATTCCGGTGTCAGTCATTAATTTCAATACTTAAGCAATGAAATTGCTCTGTGCCGCAAAGGGTTAAGACAGGTTAATATCTTATAAAAAAATCTACTTGGTTTTAGAGCCGTCCAAACCATGGAGTTCGCCAAGTCCCGAATTTGCTATTCGTTTACGGTCCTCGTCCTTATAAAAAAAAAAAAAAAAAAAAAAAAACATATTTTTGAATATACATACGAATATAAAAAAAATGTAGGCATTTGTTTTTAATCTTGTGCTTTTCTAAAAGTGAAAAATACTGATTATAGCCTGTACAATATAAAAGCAGAATTAAAGTTACCTTACGAAAATTACGGACCAAATTAGGGAATTCTCCAAAATAGGGCGTTCAGGACCATAGTTCAATTGCTCTACGCTTCAGCTATCCCTTCCTGGATCTTATTTTAAGTAGTTAATGATTTTCTACTTAATTTTACAGATGTACTGACATACCAAATCAGATAGTTTTGTTTCTGTTTATCGTTAATTGATAAATACATAATCTTTTATTTCAATGATTAAAGGCAATCTCGACACAAGTATAAAGCCATTCAAGATCGACGTCTCAGATGAGGTTCTGGAAGACTTGAAGCGCCGTCTACAGAACACGCGTTTCGAAGATCCCGTCGAAGACAGCAAGTTCCACTACGGCTTCAACCCAAACTACCTGCGGAAAGTGGTTGATTACTGGCTGAAGGAATACGACTGGAGAAAACAAGAGAAAATGCTCAACCAGTACCCTCATTTCAAGACCAACATCGAAGGCATTGACGTCCACTTCATGCACGTCAAGCCCGAATTAGAACCTAATTCAAAGGTAAGGGATATGCAGTTTGTCCAGAGGTAGACGCCTCTAAAAACTAAAATATATAAATTACAGTTATGAAACAATATAAATTACACTTATGAAATTAGGTATTATTCTAAAGATAAAAATTAAATCCAGTAGAACCCCAATAATCCGGATCGGTTTTTTAAGTTTGAGAAGCGATTAGCGAAAAAGTTTTTTTTTTTAATTCAGAATACGACAATGCAACAAGTTAATGTTATGGAAATTAGCCAATCGCTTCTCAAACTTGGGGAAAAAAAAAAAAAAAAAAAAAAAAAAAAAATGATAAACCAATCCGGATTATCCGGGTTCTACTGTCCTTATAAATATAAAATAATATAAAAATAAATAAATAAATACTTTATAAACTTATTTTCAGCAGATAAAATGCATTTCAATCTTTTTGAAGCAGCCTGTGTATAATAAATTTATAATTTAATAAATTGTTTTGTTTAACAGGTACGAGTCCTTCCTCTGATGATCATCCACGGTTGGCCAGGATCTGTGGTGGAATTCTATAAAATTGTACCCTTGCTGACTACGCCACGACCCGGTCACGATTTCGTGTTCGAAGTGATATGTCCATCTATACCAGGATTTGGTTTCTCCGAATCACCTCATCAGAAAGGTATGGGCTTATTTTGAATTTTTCGTAAAGAATTTTTATAAATGCATTGTTTTTATTAAAGCGTCTGTATATAAGAGAGAATGGCGACATATACACACAGTTTCATAAATAACACATGGAACTATTAAGAAAAAGGAACTGACATAGCCTTAACTCCTTCGCGACGGGATCTTTTTACAAAATTTTTAATGCTTTGTCATCGGGTTTTAAAAACATAAATTTTTGCCTTATTAAATCGAGAAAAAACTCCGATTAAACAATTCAAATTTTACAGTAAAATTTTACTGCTGGGAATAAACAAGGATTCTTAAATCTTTTTCCGGTACGTATACGTGTCGCTCGTCTTCAAGGGGTTAAATAAGTGAAACTTCAACTATAACCGCTTTTGCAGTGGTTCATTATCATTGCAGAAAACTTACACCAGTAAATTCAATTAGAAAATTTTATTTATTCAAACGCCCCATTAATGGAAAATTTCAATAAAAAATAATGGCATAAAACTAATATTCATTTTTTCTGGTGGACGTTTACATTGGAGGTAGTAGTTGTGCCACATTTCGGTAACCTACTATCGATGTCCAAGAAAAGACTCGGGCGAACGCCAGTAAAAATAACTAGAAATGTTTTACCATATTTAGATTTCTCATTAAAAAGGCGCTTAAATAAGACAATATTTTCAAGATCGCTATTGAAAATTTTTATCTGCGGTAATCAGAAGATGTTAACACATTCGCTGTCGCTTACGTGAAGATGTGATGATAGTTAATGCCGCACTGTAGAAGTGGGGTTTTCCCAGAAGCCGGTTTACTTTTTCTAACAAAAAATCAGTGAAAGATTTTCCCGCGCCAGCGCGTGACTAGCCATTGGACATCACCCCACATCACGCGCTGGCGCGTGATTGGCAGCGAATGCATTAATATGATTAAAACAACACAGCAGCCACTTGTGACAACCTCCTAATTTACTTCACTCGCAAATGCTAGACAATACACTACATCTTTCCTCCTCTTTATTTAGTACTCCAGTGTATAACAGGAGTTCTTAGTCGGAGGTAAAAAGCTTGAAGGCTATTTGAAGCATTCAAGGTTCGCGTAGGCACGCAATAGTTCGCGTTATCAGTAATACATATTAGTGTTCTCATTTGCTATTTCCTAATTTATGCTTCTCTAAAAAAGTTATACTTATCAAATAATAAATGATTTCTTAAACATGCAAGGGAATGCGGTAAACAGCAATTTTTGCCATAAATGCGAGTTTAAATTATCGTCACTTTATTCTTCCGTGCTGACCGCTGGAAATCATGTTGGGTAATAGGAAGACAGATCTTCTGTTATACATAGAGCTCAGTGTATTCACAAGGCGCATTTTGAGATTAGACGTTTTTGTCGAAAACATTGCAAAACACATTTCTCAACTTGGATGGATGAATATCAATGTGGATGAATTCACTTATTTGTAAACTGGACTATAATGGCACGTTCTCACCAGTCTGTTTTTGTCCACAATCCTCTTGTTCAGTGAAGTTTTTATTACAATTAAACGGCTGTTAATACGGCAATCGCTATAAATGTGCGTCCTCCGTTTTCAGCATAACGGGGCCTGGGATATAGAGAAGCTAAATTAGAGTGCATAAGTGAAGGTGTTTGATGGGCTCTACGAATTAAACTGTTTTACATATCATCAAAGATTCTGGTATTTTTATTGTTTTGAATATGCCAAAACAAGTCATGCAGTAAAAATTATTAGTTCGAGTTTTTTTTTAAGTTTTTTTTTTTTTTTTTTTTTTTTTTTTTTTAACATTAGAACTTGTTTTCGTATGCTTTAAACCAACGGTTCCCAACCTTTATTGGTACGCGATCCTCTTTTAACTCTTTCGGCTCCGAATTTTTTTTCAATTTTTGGAAAGAATTACTTTGACGTTAATATCATTATCATTAGCTATACGAATAGTTTGATTAGTGTTTAATGAATATTTCATTAACTCAATTACAACTAAACTTTCATCTAACACAACTACAAATATTTCATTAACTCAACAATAGCGAATGTTATTGTTTTGCGTACTATTCATTTAATATTCATATGCAAAAGAATAAGGAAGAATTTTTGGAGATGTTTAGAAAATATTGTATTACAATAAGGTTTAACTTATATTACGACTTCCTAAGACTTTTAGCGCTTCATTACACGTTATTCTTTCAGGAAAGTAACTTTTATTTTAAATCGAAAGGGTGAAATATACGTTTAGAATAAAAGAATCCCAATCGGTGAAAAGAGAATAAAGCAAATAATAATAACTAGAAGATAGCCCGTCAAAATGACGTGTTTGCATTTTTAAAGGATGATAAAAAATTACAATAACTGTGGTCAATCATAGCCACTTTAGGCTGAAACAATTTTGATAAATACAGCGATTAAACTTGGAAAGGGAAAAATCTGACAAAAAAAAAGAAAAAAAAAAAGAAAAAAGAAAAGAAAGAAAAAGAAAGAAAGAAAGAAAATTTCAACAGAAATCTGCATTTAAAACTATAGCAAAACTATCTGGTAGATGGGGGTGGGGATTATAATGAAATTTAAAACGCATCCGCGGTTTGCTTAAATAAAAAGTTTTAATTAAATATTGTTTTTGAAATCGTGAAAAGATTTCAAAGCGAAGTAAAATGTAGTGACGTCATTTACAGCTCCTACTGTAAATCTGACCAATGAGAGCACTCCATTACGACTATGGAACGGTTTCATTGGTCAGAAAATAGATTGCCTTTAAAATCGCAGGTAACTTTTCACAATGTTTTTTATAGATTTGAAATTCTCAAGAGTCATTCACGGCTCTAAAGAAAAAAAAATTAAAGCAACCCGACTATAAAAATTTTAACAATATTGCACTTAAAACGCACCTTCACTTTCCTTTAATAAAAAGTTTTAATTAAATATACTTTTTGAAATCGTGGAAAGATTTCAAAGCGAAGTAAAATGTAGTGATGTCGTTTACAGCTGCCACTGTAAATCTGACCAATAAGAACGCTCCATTACGACTATGGAACGGTTTCATTGGTCAGAAAATGGATTGCCTTTAAAATCGGAGGTAACTTTTCACAATGTTTTTTATAGATTTGAAATTCTCAAGAGTCATTCATGGCTGTAAAGAAAAAAAAAATTAAAGCAACCCGAATATAAAAATTTTAACAATATTGCATTTAAAACGCACCTTCGCTTTCCTTTAAAAAAAAGTTTTAATTAAATATACTTTTCGAAATCGTGGAAAGATTTCAACGCGCAGTAAAATGTTGTGACGTCATTTACAGCTGCCACTGTAAATCTGACCAATGGGAACGCTCCATTACGACTATGAAACGTTTTCATTGGTGAATGAGTTTCTTTTTCTCGTGGATAGGTTGACCCCGGAATTGTTATACACGGAGGGGTTTTATATATATAACTAGAAAATAGCCCGTCAAAATGACGTGTTTGCATTTTTAAAAGGCCCAGAAGCAGAATTTTTTCCTGTAATCTGCAATACAAGCAGAAACTTTAAAAACAGTCTGCAGAACTTAAGGACATATGTCCTCTTTCTCAATGTAGGGGTAACCGGATGAAATATGCCCCCCCCCCCGCCCCAGGAAAACTTAAGATTGTGTTTTCAATGGTCAAAAAGTGCAATCTCTGCCTCCCGGAACTCTATAATGTACCCCCAGAACCACGAATGTCCCTTCCAGAGAAATGTGTCTGAATTCAACAGTTCTCTTACCAGTCTCTCGCATTGCATTACATGCAATCAAAGATCCCAAGTATTTGTGATTAACATAAAAGAAAAGTAATTTAAAAAATAAGTTACTTTTATCCTTTGAATTTTTAACACCATCATACATAATCCAAAAATGAAAGAAAATTCACTCCGGCACTATGTTTTTTTCTTTCATCTTTTTTTTTTTTTTTTTTTTTTTTTTTTTTTTTTTTTTTTTTCATTTGATTGGCAAAATTACTGTTTTTTCACAATCTTTTGCAAAAATTTGCAGATTTTTTGCGATGTTTTGGAGAAGTGTTTTGGAATTCTGCCTCTCTTTCGCGCCGAACTTGTTGAGATGAGGCATTTGCAGCCCGAATTCTATCACGCGACTCCTGGCTTTGCACGCTATAATGCACGGCAAGCAAGGTGGTTACCTTGCTTGCCGTGCATTATTCAAGCGTCGTCTTCTTGCAAGGGCACTTTCGTCTACGTTCATTGCATTAAAAAATAACATAACGATATAAAATTTATATTTTATAACCAATTCTTAATAGAAAACACTTTACCCTATCGAAAACAAATGTCAACACAGTGAAGAGTAAATATCCACACGTGAAACGTGATGTGACAAAGGAGTCATTCTCAAGAATCATTCACGGCAGAAAAAAAAAATAAAGCAACCCGAATATAAAAAAATTAACAATATTGCATTAAAACGCACCTTCGCTTTCCTTAAATAAACAGTTTTAATTAAATTTTGTTTTTGAAATCCTGAAAAGATTTCAAAGTGCATTAAAATGTAATGACGTCATTTACAGCTCCTACTGTAAATCTGACCAATGAGAATGCTCCATTACGACTGCGGAACGTTTTCATTGGTCAGGAAATAGATAGCCTTTAAAATTAGAGGTAATTTTTCACAATATTTTTCATAGGTTTGGAATTTGTCAATTTTGAATGGCAACAGTATTAACTTGCTTAAATCGTTTATTTATCTCGTAATTGTTGATTGTTTTATTTAGAACTTAAACATTATAATTAGATACTTTTTGTAGGTATAATTAGATAGTTTTTTAGGTTTTAAATGAGTGATGAATAAATCTTTTACATGTATATTTCCATAAGTTGAACGATTAAAATATTTGTGAACGGCTCGGAATACCTAAGCCTAACGTGGACGCCGAATCGCAATAAGTTTCTTTTTCTCATGGATCGGTGAACCCCGGAAACGTTATACACGGAGGGGTTTTATATATATAATTATTGTTATTACTAAATCCCTAAACATAAATGAAGTCATATAGTAAATGCATAGACATATAACATTACTATATGTGAATAGTAGAAAAAGTATATCTTAAAAAAAAAAATACTCCATTAAAAGACTTGTACTATTAATAGTACACCACACCCAAAAGGGTTAAGTAAAAAGAAAAAAATCGCCATCCACTTAACATAAGGGTTGTACAGCAGTATGGAAATTATTGTATGACCTTTATAAACTGTCGGCTATGTTATCATACGAAAAATGCAAATTTTCATACGAAGAACATGACTTCAGCAAGCACAAGAATTGGTAATCTTAATTGTGTGTAAGTGGAGTAGTAAGTAAAATAACACAAAGATAGTTAAAAATACGTTTAATTATTATCAAAACATAACTTTATAATCAGGGAGATTTCTGGCACCGATGTTTACCGATGAAGGCTTCTATACCAGGGTTAAAATTGATTAATTTTAATCTTAAGTTACTTTTTACGTGCCGTTTGTTTCTGTAATTTTTTTAAATTAAAAACATAGCAAAGTTAGGAAATGCATGTTCACACAAATATTTCAGATTGAACCTAATCAAGGAATTCAAGGCTGATTTAGATATTTCTGGATATCCTGTTTATATATTTATCAGAAGGAAATTAAGGAATTTTTTCTTTTAATATATTTACTTTTAAAATTGTTATATATTTTTAAACAGATGAAATAAAAAACATGATATTTGTGACAAACTTCGATTGTTTCGTCCTCCTTCAAAACACCTTCTGCGACTCACGAAATCACCATCCGCGATTCACTGGTGGGTCGGGAAGCACAGGTTGAGGGAACAGCTGCTCTAAACACTATAAATACCGAATATTTTAAAAAAATATTCCAAATAGTTTAACTTGTAGATCCTTCAAACACGTACACTTAGTTATGGCCACACGTTATAAACTTTCAATATGACAATTACTAATTCTCAAAATATTAATTCTATTCTGACGTAATGTTACCAATGTGAAATATTCTGAAATCTAATTGTCCTTAACAACCCTTGTATCTATAAAAAAAATAACATTTAATATTCTTTATATACAGAGTGTATTTCATAAAAAATGTGAACATTTTTAAGAGGGGATAGTATACATCCAAACAAATAATTTTCATCAGAGAATACAAGGTCGGAATTAAAACGCAAAGGTTCTAAAAGGCTTCAAAGTTGGTGTCGTTAAACGAAGACAAAACACACAAAGAATGATTAAGTTACAAAAACAAGATGAGAAATCTCTCTCCGAAGAATTGTAGAGCCTCTGAGCTGTTTCCATTTGCAGTTCCTAGATAAAATGCATACAAGATTTTCTGTACTAGTGAGGGGCAACATCTTGCGATATGTTCCTACCGCGATTGACAGTTGCTCACTCGGATCAACGGCTTTTTTTTTTTACTTAATCGAGGCGAAAGTTCGCGTACACGTTCTTCTTCTTCTCCATATTACATTTGCCTGCTATTATGCTCATATTCACCATCTACCTCAATATAGGAAACCTCGGTTGAGCGTTCAAATGAATTTCAGGATAACATTTGATTGGATAATATAAAGGAGATGTGAAAACAGAAATAAAGGTGAATACCATTTGAACGTTCGACCGATGATTTCGGTGTAACTCAGGGTCGGAGTAGTTGGTGAATACGAGTGTTAGTGTCGTTCTTCTCCCGATAACTTGCAAGAAGAATTGAGCTTTAACATTTGTTTGAATCGAATTTCCAAATGTGCCAACACTTTTGCGTTTTATTTCCGACCATGCATTTTTTGAGAAGTTCTTTGTTTGGATGTACACTACCACCTTTTAAAGTTTAGCTCATCTTTCATGAAACATCTTGTATTTTTTTTTTTTTCAGGCTTTACTATCCATTCAGCCGCCAGAATATTTGCGACACTCATGGAACGAATCGGACATCATAAATTTTATGTGCAAGGAGGTGATTGGGGATCGGCAATCGCCCAGATCCTGGCTCGATACCATTCTCAGAGGTAAAAAGATATGCATTTAAACCTTTTTAACGAAAAAAAATGTTTACTTTTGTTGTAGTTTCTCTGCCTTGAACATAGAATCTAGAAGGACTTCTGACGAAACAGACTTTGAAAGAAGAAAAATCGTTCCTCAAAAAATGTTCGGTGGCGCCATGTAGCATATACTACATTTTTCCTTCCTTAGTCCATATAACTTTGAAGAAAGCTCCTTTGTTTTAGTATGTTGCCACCACCGATATAATTAAGTGATATCGGGCACGTTCTGAGAAGGAGTGTCAAAAAGAATACTAACTCATTCAATTAAACTTAACTAACAATTTATTTACAAATAATAAAGTAATATTTACAATTAAGAACTCGGATGTAGGTGATCCGGCTCGACATTAAGCTAAATACAGCAAATAACTTCTGCGTATTGGATTACTTATTAAAATATCTATATCCCTCTCACACTAGCTTTGTTAAAACTGATCGGAGATCTCTCTCTGGATCTTCCGTTACACTGGCTATATCCTCCAAGAGCCTGCCCACTTTCTATTAACTCTAACCCAGGGCATATCAATCGACATTTTAGCATCCATTCTCCAGTGTTGATCCTTTCTCAGCGATTCCCACGAGAGAGCCTCTCCCCCCCCAAAACGCTCCTCTAAAACCTATAAAGCTGGTCTTGGTCACTCTGGAGAGGGCAATTTCAAATAGCTTTCCACCTCCCAGAAATACACAGAGCCTGAAATCAGTGTTGCTGAAGGAATGCAACCAATTACCACAAAGTCTTATAAACTGCCCAATTATGTTTTTTTTTTAAAGTTTGCTAGATATTATTAAGTTGCTTATTTAGATATTTCATTTTATTGTAGAGAAAAGGTAAATTTCTTAATAATATTCTGTTTGCGTTCAATATTCAAATGCTTTATGCGCAATTTTTTATTATTATTTTATTTCGGGAGTGGGACCTTTTAGAACAGCTATTCTTTAAACTGTAAAGTCTATAAATAGATCCTACTTTAGAGAGAGTCTGCTTTCTTCACCTTTATTTTGCCCATATATTTTAACAACTCTGAAAGATTATTGATTTTATATATATATATAAAATTATTTTTGTGTATATCTGAAGATAGATACCAACTATATCCCCTCCCAACACTAACGAAATTTCTGCGCATGCCCATATTAACTTGCTTATGCTTATAATACTCCGTCAATACACAAAGCCTCATTGAATTTTACACTTGCAACTTCGAATTCTCTATTTATAACATAAGCTTAGTAATGCTGATTAATATGCATATGTCAATTAATATAAGGGGCTGTTTTTAAATGATATCATTAGTGACAAGTGAGACGGAGGGGGTAAGAAGAAGTGTGACATCACATATCCCTTTAAGCGGCATAACCGGGGTTTTCCATCACGTAAATTTTAGAAACAACGTCAGATTTAACACAAAATCAATATTGAAATTAATTTTTACTTACCCATCATACGTAGTATAGGGTAAGTCTTGCAATCGTTTTGAAAATCGAAAAAAAAAAAAAATTGACGGATTTACACGTTTCAGATACTGGAGATTCCGAAAAACATATATATATTTTTTTAATTTTGCCGTCCGTCCGTCTGTCTGTCTGTCTGTAAACGCTCTATCTCCCGAACAAATTGAGATAGAGACTTGAAATTTTGTATGTTCTTAGTATGTAAGAATGGGACGAAGCCTATTTAATATCAGTAACCTCGATTATCCGGAACTATTTTTTTCGGACTCTCGAAAAATTTATTCTAATGAAAGGTATATAAAAATTTTCGAATTTTTTTATTTTAAAGTGTGGATGTAAAAGGCCATAATATAATACAAATTTTGCATAAAGAACGAAGTCGATCGAATTATTAGTTACCGAGATATGTGTAATCCTGTTTTCCGCATTCTTTGATTTTTCATGACCCTGTATTTCAATCAAATTTCAATTCAAAGATATATTTTAACTGGAAATGAGACGCTTCATACGACGCAGTAAATTGTTAGTTAATATGATTATTATTTTTAGAGTTATAAGGATGTTTCTTTTACTCAATCCGGTATTACTTGAGTATTTTGGCGTTTTATATAATTTGTCGAATTTGGCTCATCAGCAATTCATTAATAAAGCATGACTATGTATATTAAAACTATTTAAATTTGCGCTTAAATTTTATTTTGGAATTGCAGTGCATTTTATAAATATTTTACACATGTTTTATTTTCATATTTTATATTATGCATATCCATGATGGGTAAGTATTACGGTGGCCCCCAACGACTAGTTTGACTTAAATAAGATAAATAAATATGTAAGTTTATCAAATAAAAATTCTCTTACCAATAGTTTTCATAAATACCATTTTATGAACGCTTAAACATGAATGGAATATTTTGCAGGACGCTTAAAGGGATATTTTAGATTAAAGTAAAAGCATTAAAAGTCAGCAGATTAAATTATGAAATTTGTATTCATCAAGTAAAGATAAGATTTAAAACCAAATACAATTCCATTTGAATTTCCAGAATACCACTGTTTCAATTTCTTTTCATATTAATATTTTATTATTATTGTATGTTAATTATGTTTTTTCTTGTAAAATTTAATTTTATATCATACAAAATAAGTACACGAATCATTTTTATAATTGTTATGTTCACAAATGTCATTAAAATACATAATTACAGTTTAAAAATAAAATTTGAAATATGATCTATAACTTAGTGCTTTGTCACTGAACTGTGTAAGTATATGTTTATGTAACATAGCGTGATATATGACAAAAGGAGGGGAGGAATGATGAAGTATGACACTTTGTGGCAAAGGGGAGGGGAGGATAAAAAATATTGAAAAAATGTGTGACATCAAAAATGAACGGCCACTTGACTTTTTGATTACGGGTCAAAACGACGACTGTTTTTATATTCATTCAAATCACAATTTACAGATAATTTTTTTTCTGATAGACTTCCCTTGAATGTATCCTAATATAAGTGCATAACAGTGATTATTTTTTAAAAAGTGGTGTGAATAGAATAATGAAATAGTCGCAATAATAAGAATAATGCAATAATTTTTTGTATTTTCTGTTCTAGGATTCAGGGCCTTCACGTTAACATGTACTTCAATACTCTGAGATCGTGGGAAAGGATTAAGCTGCTGGTCATCAATTTCTTTCCATTTCTGGTCACTAAGGCTGAATACGATATCATGCTTCCCCTTTCAAAGTTCCTGAAAATATGGTACGAAGAAGGAGGATACTTTCATATGCAGAGTACTAAACCCGATACGCTTGGTAAGTGTTGTCATTATTTCTTTCTTCTATATTCCCAAGAAGAAATGATTGGATTCATAACTCATTGGGTCTCATAACTGGACAAATTTAATCTACACTGTAAAAAAAAAATTCAAGAGGTTACTAAAAATTTTTTAGTAAATTTGTATTCCACAGAATTTTTTAGTAACCATTATAAACTTTTTTTTGCAAGTGAAACAAGCATTTCTTTTGTAAACTGAACAAAAGAATTTTTTGTATAACTAACTTAAAAAATTTTAGTATGAGCCACAAACAAATTTTAGTAATAGCTCCAAAGTTCTTTTTAATAAACTTTACGTGCGCCCGAAGGGCAGGAACTTCCTTCGAGCTGCATCCAGACTTCTGAAGCGATAGATTTTCGGCAAGACCGCAATGGATGGCAGCACCAAACATTGATACCTGCTCCGACAGGATTTTCATAATCCCTTTATTAACGAGTACTTACACTACATACATTCGGGACGTATTTGGCGCTGTCCAGTATCGAACCCGGGACCTTTGAGCCTGGAGTCTGTTACTATAACCACTATGCTATCAAGGCCACACCAAGTGAGTTTTAGTAATAGCTATTAAAATATAAAACTATTAACTCTATTCATTGCTAACTTTTTTCTAGTAATTCTTACAGATTTTCTAGTAACCGACTAAGATTACTAAAAATTTTTTAGTAATTAAAAGGATCACTAAAGTTTTTTTAGTAGATCGACCCTTTTTTTTTTACAGTATATACATCTAATTTAATCTATACTTTATAATCTATACATTCTTCGTGATTTACCTTTCTTGTATATTTTTTCTTAATCAAGGTTGCGCAATGGCGGACAGTCCTGCAGGCATGGTAGCTTACATATTAGACAAGTTTGCGTACTTGACCAATCCCATGAGCGTGCAATTTGAGGACGGAGACCTGACAAGGAAGTTTACGATGGACGAACTGCTGACCAACGTCATGCTGTATTGGATCAACAATAACTTCACTGCAGCCGCACGAATGTATAAAGAAAATATCGTAGAAATTGGACAAAGGAATCAGGAGAGGTATAGTACATGAAGATATTGAATTAATTATCCAACAGGGTAAATAAGTGAATATTAAATATGTGAAATCTTTCATAATATAGCTGGAATTTGTTTCGTCTTATGTTTACCGTAAGATCGTGTACTCACGGGAAATATTCCACCTTGAGCTGTGTTTGCAGCCTTACTGACATTTAAGAGGCTACTTCACTCAAATGAAAAGACCCGTTCCCTAATGCTAATCCTATGGGAGAAATTTATAAAGATATCTCGGTTGCATTTTAATATTTTTAGATGATTCTTTCTGCATTGGATAACTCAGATTGATCTGAATGGAGGTCGTTTTTTAGTTTTTCGTTTTTGGTTTCAGATATTTTTTATGGGGTTGCTTTCGCTTTCCAAACCGGTTCCGAAAATGAAAGCGTCCTCGTAAAAAATAACTGTAAATAAAATGAAAAAAGTAACTAACGGCATGCATACAGATCGATCTCAGATATCCAAAGCCAAAAAATCATTTAAAAATATTGAAATGCAATCGAGATATCTGTATAAATTTCTTCCATAGGATTAGCATTAGTGAATGGGTCTTTTCATTTGACTGAAGTAGCCCCTTAAGAGTGAGATATGCCAAACTGGGTATCGTTCTCGTAGCTGAATGGTAAAACAATTGAGCGCTATTCCAGAATCTGGGCTCGATTCATGGATTGGACGTTTTCCACATTGTTGGTCTTCATTTAATTAGCATTGTAAAAGATTTCACGCATTTAATAGTCAGTAATTTCGGGCATAATTTCCCTTCTGAAAATTAATTAAAATTGCGCCTATATCTTTCACCGATGCTGAGATTTGTTTCGTTTCATGTTTACCGCAAGATTACGTGCTCACAAAACAATCTGTCTTGCATTCTATCTTTTCCATCAAGCATTAGTCCAAGAGCCGACAACACAAATACCTATGGTATTGTTCACAATTAAAAACCTTTATTTTATGGAAGAGTAGTAATAGGGGAATCTAATGATCTATGTCTGCCGGAAGTGAAGTGGTGCATAAGCCAAAAAATAGTACCACCAGTGGCTTGCTCGTAGGTTTATCATTGTGTTTGTTCTACAACCTAAGGTATGAAATGGTTGTATGGCAAGCACAATGATAAACCTACGAATAAATCACTAGTAGAATTAATTTTTTGGCCTACGCACCCCTTCACTTCCGGCGGACATGGATCATTAGATTCCCCTATTACTACTCTTCCATAAAATAAAGGTTTTTTTTCTAGTGAACGATACCTTAGGTTTTTATGCTGTCGGTTCTTGGACTATATTCCATCTTGTGCTGTTATTGCAGCGTTACCGACATTTAAGAGAGAGCGATGCCATTGTGAGTATCGTTATTTCGTTGCTCAATGATAGAGCATCGAAGCGCTATTCCAGAAATCCAAGTTCGATTTCCAGCTTGGACATTTTTCACTCTAAGGTAATAAAAGTAATCTTAACTCTGTTGGTTTATGTTTTAATTAACACTGCAAAAGATTTCACGTATTTAATATTCGATAACCACGGACGAAATTTCACCTCTGAAAATTAATTGAAAAATGAATTAAAATTGTGCTTATATGATACATAAATTGTAACAATTGTAAATTTCCAAGAGGGTAAAAAATGTACAAACCAGGTAGGAGCTAGCTTATAGCTGACGTGATTCTGGTCCGGACAGTTTTCACTCATTTGGAAATTTCAACTATTATGATTTATTTATCCATTGAATAATTGTGTTTATAAATAATATAATATATTTACGCATACAGCGTTTACTGCACTTTCACCACCCGCGATTTATCCTGTTAAGCTGATTCAAATATAAGACCAGATGCGGTTCAAGTTTAGCTTGTACAATTAGGTCCTTCAGATTTGTCCGGGATGGTCCAGATGGCAGAGCATAGGCAGTTTCAGCTAATAGATTACTGAATGTGTTTCAGACATTTTTCCCCCACTTGCGAATTTACAACTGACATGGCGATGCTTTAAAACCATTTAAGATATCCCTTTCAGATTTACCAATTTAATTTCCTTTTTTATTAAAAAAAAAAAAAAATCCGAATTTGTGCCAGAAACTTCAAATTGTAATTTTTGCTTTATTTGCTTTAATGAGAGGCATTTCGTAGTACTGTAAAAATTCTTTTGGTATTTCCTGCGAGGATTCGGAATTTCTGAAGGAAATCCAAACTGGCAATCCTGATCCACACTGCATGAAAAATTTTTAGTAAATATTTTAGACAGCTAGTCAGTCAACTTTCTAATTTCAATTGTTAATGTTTTTTCTATGGGTGGTGAATGATGCATTCGTATGTCTAAACTATCTCCTTAGAAAATCAATATTTTTAACTTCTTTTTTCTGTATACTCTTCTGAAACTGATTCTAAGAAATGTTATTTTATTAATAACTCAATAATTTTGTAGTTTTAATATATATTGTTTTTAAATACTAACGGAAAGTCAAATAAAGGACTTGAATCTTCAATTATAAAAAATATATTTTAAATTTAATTTATTTCTAATTTAAAGTACATTAATAAAAGCGTATCGTTATTGATTTTTAAAAACTATTTTTACTTTTATTTAGATCAACTGTAACCATTCCAAGTGCTGTTGCATTATTTCCCAACGAGGTCCTGATGCTCCCGAGGACTTGCTTGTCGCAACAAATGCCAAATTTGATCTCCTACAACATCATGCCCCGTGGTGGCCATTTTGCAGCATTCGAAGAACCACAATTACTGGCAGACGATATATGGCAGTTTGTGAGAAAAGTGGAAAAATAATAAAACTTTTTTCATTCTGACATTTAGTGTGTTTACTGTGGAATAGCCAATGCTAAACGAGAATGAGACGAATTAAGGCTGTTCTCAAATCCAAAGGGAAAATTTTATCGCACAAGTTTTATTTCATTTTTGTTCGGAAGCGCATGAAATTGACAGATGCTGTTATTCAGAAACTTTGAAATCAAAAGACGTTTTCCATTTTTTTAGTAAACGTAAAAAATATCATATAAAAATTCTGTAAAGTTGTTGTTTTGAACCAGATATCTGCGGGCGAAAAAAGAAAACTCAGCCGTAAAGGGGATAAAAACAGTTTGAACCCTAATCCCTTATTACTCGATAAATAATTTATTTATCGAAAAACGGAAAACTGAATTAGATTAAAAATCCTTTCAATAGTCCGCCGTGCATAATATCTGCTTTTATGTTTAAAAATGAGTTAGTAAATGTGTCAAGAAGTTCCGTGCTCGTGGTTGTGAACAGTGAGAACCGCCTTAAATATATTGTACCGTAAACACTGTTAGTGCCAAAGCAGAATATAAAATAAGCGTTCTATCTTAAATGGGAGAGGCAATATTAAAAGCTAAGTCACTTTAATTAAGGCTTGAAGCCATGTAGCGGATGGGAGTGAACTAGAAAGATATACCTTAGTGTTTTCTACTTTATGGATAATCTATTAATTCTACAGCGTAAAAAAAGTAAACATTTTTATTAACTCCTCAACAAATTATCGTAGAAGAAAGTTACTGGTACCGAACGATTGGAAATAAAGCCGACTTTAATATAATGTATATAAAATTTATTTAGGAAGCCATCTATATATTAAAACGAATCCGAACTTTATTTTTTAATAGCAATATCCAATTTTAATGAGATATTTCAAATCTTCGATTCAAACTATCCCTAGGCATCAAATTTCAAGCCATTAGAATGACATGTTTTTCAATTATAAACATTCAAAATTTAGTGCTTCTAATGTTAAATTACATTTACATATTTTTATTAATATCTCCTGAAATTATACCCCTAATGTACTAATTTTTTATGTAGCAATAATACTAAAACACCCAAACTTAAATGTATTGAATTTGCACTTTTTATAATTTTATGATATGAATTATAAAATTAATATTCGAAAAAATTAGGAATTGCAACCTACATTTTTTTATTGATTTAGATTTATACGCTTTGCTTTATAAAAATCCAAAATTTCAAATTTTTCTTCCAAGTAGTTTACAAATTATGCTTAAAAAACGGCAAAATGAAGGCTTCAGGGGCCGTCTATGATAGAAGTGATTATTTTGAAACTTTTTATTCTATCTTGTAATCTAGCAGTCTTCAATGACTACATGAGCGGCGCCTAAGATGCCTTGATCAAGAATAGGGCTCATTCATTCAACAATCGAGTACCGAACTTCAATTTGGATACAGCTCCTAAAATATGATCGTTTTTAAATTATTAAATTTTCGAACACTTATTATACGAATTGCATGAACATTTGTTTTTAAGCTAATTGATTGGTATAGAGTTCATTTGTGTTGTCAGAATTGAGTACTACTACTGGAAAAAATAAAGTTAGAGTTCGTTTTGATAGGTATAAGTCACTCTAAGTGAACCTTATATACATCTTTAAAGAGGCTACTTCATTCAAATGCAACATTTTATTAAAATATATGATGCAACATTTTATTGTAAAAGCAACATTTTATTAAAATATTATTGGTGCCGTTTTCAAGTTTGGAATTAAAATTAGGTATCCCAGTCTAGGCACAGTGTGCTTTAAAGAGATAAGAGGTTACATCATTCAAGTAAAAAGACCCATTCGCTGATAGTAATACTATGGAAGAAATTTATAAAGATATCTCGGTTGCATTTTAATATTTTTATAGGATTTTTCTGCATTGGATAGCTGAGATCGATCTATATGCAGACCGTTTTTTACTTTTTTGATTTTGTTTACAGGTTTTTTTTTTAATGCAAACGCTTTTATTTTCGGAACCGGTTTGGAAAGCGAAAGAACCCTCATAAAAAATATCTGCAACCAAAATCGAAAAAATAAAACACGGCCTGCATTTGATCAATATCAGCTATCCAATGCAAAAAAAAAAAAAAAAAAAAAAAAAAAAAAAAAAAAAAAAAAAAAATCATTTAAAAATATTGAAATGTAACCGAGATATCTTTATAAATTTCTTCCATAGGATTAGCATTAGCGAATGGGCCTTTTATTTTGATTGAAGTATTCCGGGGGGTGCTTACTTTTTTTTCTCCACGACTGTACATCTATGAAAAAAACTCATCAGATGTTCATACAAATTTTTATAAATGCTGCATATTAAGATGAAATTTAATTCTGGGAAAAACACGTTTAAAACAACTGAAATCCCGAATCCACGAATAACTATTTATAGGTGGCTATGCACGGCCCTGTATATGATTTTATTTATTTTACAAACAATACAAACATTTCTTAACATATAAAAAAATAAGAAATAAATGAAAATAAGAGCCATAATAATCAAAAAAGAAAATAAACCACCTATCTTTTAGCTTTATCCTACATTTTATCTTTAGAAAGTAAGTGCATCACTTGTCTGTCGTGCCCGGCTAGCTCAGTCGGTAGAGCACGAGACTCTTAATCTCGGGGTCGTGGGTTCGAGCCCCACGTTGGGCGTTTGTATTTTTTGCCTCACAAATACTATGGGGATTACTATCGGAATTTTGACTTTGCCAAAGTAAATTATTTAAATATCTGGAATATTAATTTTTTGTGCGGAAAAAAAAAATAAATAAATAAATAAAAAAATCAGTTTATTTTTAAAACAGCGAGAACTCATCAATATATTTTTAATATTTTGAAATCCACAAATAATAAAATAATTCATGTTCAAATAAAAAATTTAAAATTGATGAAGTTTGAAAATTTTCTATGATTTCTGAATCCCAAATTTTGGAATGATTTCCGCTCTATTAAAAAAAATAATAATGTTAAATATTAATAATAATAATAATAATAATCAAGCCTTGTGATTCTATTCAAATTCCTGGAAGTCATTGTGTTTTACTGCTTTCTTAATGTGTTAAAAATTATAAGTTAATTAAAAATATTTCCCCTTTTTTTTGGTTTTAAAAACATTCTTGGCTCTTGTCTTTCTCTTTTTATAAGCAAGTCTAGCTATGGGAGTTACTTTTACGCACATTGCATTATTGTTTATTTGTATTTACATCGGTCAGTTATCTACACTGTGGGATATAGGCCCTAAGGGGTGGGGTGCCCTCCGTGGGGGTCTTTCTAAGGGAACCTAACCCGTATTTACGTAAGGAATTCCAAGCTTCGAAGATAACCACGGGAAACTCCGAAAGGTTAGGCCGACGGTCCCGATTGGGTTCGAACCCAGCACCTATCGTCTACCAGTTTGGATGCCAGAACCTCTCGGCCACTGGTGAAGCATTGCACTATTCAGCAAAGGGTTTTCCGTATTCAAGTTCTTTTTTTTTTCGAAGTAAAAGTAACTAAGTTTTCACAAACAAATATAACTTTTTAAAAAAAGGACGAAACAAGAAAAAAAAAAAATAATTCCATTTAAGTAATATTTATCTGAAGAATAAATATTTTTACTGAGAGAATTCATATAAATTGAATTGGTTTGGTTTATTTTTGTCGTCCGATTATCTACACTAGGGATATAGGACCGGGGAGGAGTGCCCTTCGTGGGGGTCTTTCTAAGGGAACCTAACCCGTATTTACGCAAGGTTCGAAGAAAACCACGAAAACTCCGAACGGTTAGGCCGACGGCCGCGATTGAGTTCGAACCCAGCACCTGCCGTCTACCAGTTGAGATGTCAGAACCTCTCGGCCACTGGTGGGGCATAAATTGAATTGGAGTTTCTTAAATTTTAAACTAGTTGGATGTGCCAATCCCAAAACTTTCTTCTATCTCATACGTACATTTTAATATTTTTTAAAAAAAAATAGTTACTCATTTTAATGCTTTAATAATTTTAATTCAATACCATACCAATTTTGATTTTCATCTTAGATTTCTGCTTCAATCAATTAATCGGAGTAAAAACGAATTTCCGTCTCTGTACGAGCCGATGGACAATAGAATGATAGGCAGATTTATTTTCTTTAATTCAGGGAGGACTTACTTGCCTTACCAAAAAAAAAAAAAAAAAAAAAAATCACATACAAAAAAATTAGTTCAGTTTTAGAACTAACTTCATACACTTTTAAATGGTGCAATATTGAAAATGGCATAAAATTCGCGATTGCAGCGCCCTCTTCCGACGGATGTTTTTCAAATTCAGGGAGGACCAACTAGCCATAGTCATACACATACACAAAAAAATTGGTTCAATTCGATGCATAATTTCATATACTTTTGGACGGTACAATATTGAAAATGGCACAAAAATCGCGATTGCAGCGCCTCCTTCCGGCGGAATATTTCAAAACTGAAGGAGGACCTGCTTGCCACAGCCAAAAACATTCAAAAAAAATTTGGTTCAATTCTATGCATAACTTCATACACTTTTTGATGGTAGAATGGCGACATACAGACACACAGACATTTTGTAAAAACATGTTTTTTGGAATCTCTGACCCCTAAAACGTGTAAATCCGTCGAAAACCGGAAGTCGAAAAAAATGTTCGATTACAATACTTTCTTCTATTGAAGATAGAAGAAAGTAAAAATGCATCATTATATACGTTATTATTTTATTTTAGATATTTTCTTTTAATTATGCAAAATACATTCAAATCAGCTTTAAATAATTTAATTTCAAAACAATAAGTAATCTGAATTTAAAATATTAATTTCTATATACATTTATATACAAATAAATATGTTTGAAAAATGTTTAAATAAATATTTAAATATGTTGGAAGGAATGTTGAATAATTTCGAAATACTTATTTCTTGATCATTTATACTAAAATATGCGCAATATATATATATTGAAAGAAATAAAGAAAAAATATATATTGAACATGTATATAAAGAATATATACAGCCGCGTGTAAAAACTATAAGGTCAGCAAAAAATATTAATTATTTTATAGATTTCAAAACAAATGAAACTTTTTTCTTTATAATATGTATCATTAAGCTGGAAAGCTAATAAAAAAATCAACAAAATTCGACCATGAGTACGTTTTATAAAAATTAAGTAATTGTACTGAAATACACTATTTTTGCCTGTGTAAAAACTTTAAAGACAGCGAAATAGATTCAGTATAGTAACACAAGAAACAAATGTTTAATATACAGTCGGCTCTCGTTAATTCGAACTCGCCGAGACCACAAGAAATGTTCGAATTATCCGAAGTTCGAATTATGGGAAATCTGAAATGAAAACATACTTAATAGGGTACTATTACAAAAGAATTAATGTTATAGCGTTTTTTAAATTTATTTCGTCTGTTATCATTAGAATATGACTTAATATTAAATTAGAATGCATAATACATAAACTAATTAAAAGATTAGAGACAGACACAATGGAAGAAAATTTAAAAGCGTCACTGGTGGACAGACGGGGCACTAAGAAATTGGATATCAAATGCATTGGATTGTATGTATACTTGTTCGGAACAATTTTCACAAAAATCAAAGAAAGAAAGTTATTTAAATGATCTGAAATACATGAGAAAGAAGTGAAAAATGAAAAATCGTAATTTTCGTTAGTTCGAATTAAGGAAAAATTTTAACGTTATTCTGCCATTGAAAATTTCGGGACTTTATGTTTAGTTCGAACTAAGCGAAGATTCGAATCATCCGATTTCGAATTAACGAGAGTCGACTGTATTATGCAACAACCTTTAAGTTTAATTATTGCAAATATTCCATCATTCCCTGATATCATTAATTTTTGGATTGTTTTGGATTCGGGATTGCTTTTGTGCTATTCATCTTCATTCATAGATCTGAATTCTGATACTGAGAAAAAATGCCTTCCATTTTTATTAAACTCGTCTTGCTAGATCTCCCCATAAGTTATTGATAAGGTTTAGACCAGGACTTCTTAGCAGCAATTGCGAAACTTCTATATTTTTCTTATGGAATTAAAGTTTTGTCTCCCGACATGCGTGGATAGACAGATTATCTAACTCTTATATCTGTTTTTTCCTACGCTAGAAATGGTGCAACAAACAAAAGATGGCCAAAAAGAGTTTGGATATATGTCTTTGAATTAAATTTTCCGGAAAGATATACAAGTGACTCCGTAACACTGAACGAAAAGCAGTCCCATGTCGCAATGAATCCGTCATCTAGCTGACGTTTTGTGAAGATATCTTTTTCTTTTTTTCAAATTATCACAATAATATTTTCAGCCATCAGGAAAATTTAAATTTCACTTATTTTCATCAGAGAAAATAGCCTGCAGCGGTTTGCCATCCCAAGTCACCATTTGCATGGATGGAACAGTTATGTGGCAGATTCATTGCGACATGCGGCTACTTTTTGTTTAAAGATGTGGTGTCACTTCGTCACCTGAGAATAATAAAGTTCTATCTGTGTTTTTGAAAAAAAAAAAAAAAAAAAAAAACTTATCGACATAGAAATGTTCCATTTGTATCTATGAAGGCATTTCTGGATTAAAATAAAGCCATACTATAATTGTAACATCATACGTAATTTATATATAACATCATTTTTATCCAAAAATGCCTTCATAGATACAAATAGAACCTTTTTATAACGATAAGTCATTTCTTTAAAAACACAGATAAAACTTTATTATTCTCAGGTGATGACTTGTATATCTTTCAGGAAAATTTAATTCAAAGACACATATTACAACCTCTTTCTAAATATCTTTCATTTGTTGCAACACTTCTGGTAGGAAGAGACGGATATAACAAAGTTTTATCAGAGAGATTTGACAGAGTTAAGAGCTTGTATATAGGTCTTTCAAATTTCCCTGAAATATATACAAGTGACTCCGTGTCACTGAACGAAAAGCAGCCTCATGTTGCGATGAATCCGTCAACTAACTGACGTTTTGTGAAGATATCTTTTTCTTTTTTCAAATTATCACAATAATATTTCCAGCCATCAAGATCATTTAAATTTGACTTATTTTCATCAGAGAAAATAACCCGCAGTGGTTTGTCATTCCAAGTCACCATTTGGTATGGCTGGAACAATTAGGTGGCGGATTCATTGCGACATGGGGTTGCTTTTTTGTTCAAAGATATGGTGTTACTTGTATATCTTTCAAGAAAATTTAATTCAGTGACACATATACAAACTCTTTCTGAATATCTTTCATTTGTTGCAACACTTCTAGCAGGTGTAAAACGGATATAACAGCTTTTTATCAGAGAGATTTAACGGTGTGAAGAGTTTGTATGTATGTCTTTGAATTAAATTTTGCAGAAATATATACAAGTGACTCCTTGTCACTGAACGAAAAGCGTCCCATGTCGCAATGAATCCGTCAACTAACTGACGTTTTGTGAAGATATCTTTTTCTTTTTTTTATTATCACATTAATATTTCCAGTCACCAGGACCATTTAATTTTCACTTATTTTCATCAGAAAAAATAGCCTGCAAACTTTTGTCACCCAAGTCACCACTTCTATGGCTGGAACAGTTAGGTGGCGGATTCACTGAGACATGGGGCTGTTTTTTGTTCAAAGATGTGGTGTCACTTGTATATTTTTCAGGAAAATTTTATTCAAAGACACATATATAAACGCTTTCTGACCATATTTCATTTGTTGCAACATTTCTGGCAGGAAAAAACGGATATAACAGAGAGGTAATGGTCAAATCCACCCAAGCTGTGTGACAAAACTTTAGTTCAATAAGAAAAATATTGAAGTTTAGCAATGGCTGCAAAGAAATCCTGGGCTAAACCTTAGCGATAACTTATGGGGACATCTAGCAAGACGAGTTTATAAAAATGGAAGGCATTTTTCTTCCGCATCAGAACTCAGGTCTATGATTGAAGTTGAATAGAACAAAAACAATCCGAACTGTGCCAAAAATTAATGATGTCGCGGAATGATGGAATATCTGCAATAATTAAACTCAGAGATGGGTGCAAAATATATTAAATATTTGTTTCTTCGGTTACTATATTGAATTTATTTTGCTGTTTTTATAGTTTTTACACAGGCAAAAATAGTAGTTTTTTTCTACATTTATTTTATTTTCTTAATAAAAAACTCATAATTGAATTTTTTTTTAATAGTTTTTTATTAGCTTTTCAGCATGATGATACATATTCTAAGGAAAAATTTTTATTTGTTAAAATATCGGTCTTTTGATTCCAATTATTATGTGGCATTAAAAATTGAATTTAATAGAATATTTTAGTAAGTTTTTATAAAATAATCGATGCAAAAATAATGAATTCTGTAAAAAGATGTCTCCACTTCTGCACATCACCCTAATTAAAAAGTGGACTTTGTCACTTTTCGTTTTTCCATAGGGATCCATCTAGAAATGAGATGCTAATTTGTGACTAGGGAAGAGTAGTAAGGGATGTGACATCTGTAAATAATTCTTAAAATATGTTTCATTTTTGATTTATGACTTTTCCACCAGATGGAATAACCATTGTCTTATACTTGTTGCTATAAATCTTTTTTAGTTGCAAGTAATTATGAGTTTGTGACTTAGTGACTTAAAAAGGCCATTTTACAAATCAAAATCAAGAATTATTCCGATTTTTAATGTACATTTTCAATCTCATTTTTGTTGCTAACTTGATTGTTTTTGGTATTTTGTAAATTCAACAATATGCTTTTTATAAATAAACAGTTAAGTTAAATATAAAAATCTTATGCTTGTTGAAAAAAACCTACTTATTTTCACGTTGATTTAAGGGAGGGACAGGACCCCATCCGTACCAAATGATATCGCTATTAAAATAATTATGCTTAATAACATAAAAGTTTTTGGTATTTTATATTTATATTTTATGCTTATGATACGAATGTTTCTAATTATGTTACATAAATAATGTTATGTTTGTTTTCTGAAGTAAGGCATTTTTTTTTCATATCTTTAAAGCAAATATTAAAATAAACTAAAATACATAATAAAAAAATAATAAAAATTGAAATAAACTATTTTCGTCCCAAAAAATTTCGTCCAATTCGATGCATAACTTCATATACTTTTGGTTGGTACAATATTGAAAATGGCACAAAAATCGCGATTGCAGCGCCCCCTTCCGGCCGATTATTTTCAAATCCGGGGGGGGGGGGACCAACTAGCCATAGTCACACACTTACACAAAAAAATTTGGTTAAATTCGATGCATAACTTTATATACTTTTGGTCGGTACAATATTGAAAATGGCACAAAAATCGCTATTTCAAAACTGAAGGAGGACCTGCTTGCCACAGCCAAAAACATTCACAAAAAATTTAATTCAATTCTATGCATAACTTCATACACTTTTTGATGGTAGAAGGGCGACATACAGACACACCGACAGACAGACATTTTGTAAAAACATGTTGTTTGGAATCTCTGACCCATAAAACGTGTAAATCCGTCGAAAACCGGAAGTCGAAAAAAATTTCGATTACAATACTTTCTTCTATTGAAGATAGAAGAAAGTAAAAATGTGAAGAAAACATTAGTTTTTGCGATTTTATCTTCTTAAATTCTGCCTCAAAACTCATAAATATATATTTTATTAATCCAATATTCACTAACCTAAAAAAAGTAATGATATCAATACGAAAACCCTTAATGGATTAAAACTTTTGACGCAGCTGTTTATTTTATGGCTCTAAGAATTTTGAATATGAATTTTAAAAATAATAATATCAAATTTTGAGTGACGCCATGCTATTAATCGAAAAGTGCATTTGTGTAGTATTTCATTCATCATTTTATTTTTTTCTATTTATAATAGCATGTGCAAAAGTTATCTTCAGCATGAAAAGATATATAAAATTTTATTCACCTATGCTTTTTTCACACACATTTCCCATAAATTCAAAATATGTGTTTTAAAAGATATGATATAAAATTTAAGTGACGTCTTTATGTGGCTTTAGAAAGTTTGTTTTAAAATTCAAATTACTATTTTCATTTTGATTTGGTAAAATATATTTACACATCTAAAAAACTGTTTTAAATTTACATTTCGTTGTTAAATATATAATTTTCATTGAATCTATACTATGCATTGAAATGCATTTTTCTCAATAAACTGATTTATAATTTGTGTCACGATATTCAAAATTGTTAGCAATATTTATGTAAATGGTTTATTTGCGTCAGAATAACCATTTGATGCGTTTCACTTAGCTTGGATAATTTAACGCTAAGAAACAGTTTACATAAATATTGCTTACAATATTGAATATCGTGGCACAAATTATAAATCAGTTTATTGAGATAAATGCATTTCAATGCATAGTATAGATTCAATGAAAATTATATATTTAACAGCGAAATGTAAATTCAAAAAGTTTTTTAGATGTGTTTACCAAATCAAAAAAAATAAAAAAATAAAATAAAAAAATAATAATAATAAAAAATAATAAAAAATAAAATAAATAAATAAACAAAATTTTTAAAGCCACATAAAGGCATCACTTAAATTTTATATCATATCTTTTAAAACACATATTTCGAATTTATGGGAGATGTGTGTGAAAAAACATAGGTGAATAAAATTTTATATATCTTTTCATGTTGAAGATAACTTTTGCACATGCTATTATAAATAGAAAAAAAATAAAATGACGAATGAAATACTACACAAATGCACTTTTCGCAATTAATAGCATGACGTCACTCAAAATTTGATATCATTATTTTTAAAATTCATATTCAAAATTTTAGAGCCATAAAATAAAGAGCTGCGTTCAAAGTTTTAACACATTAAGGGTTTTTGTATTGATAGTATTTACAGGGACGCACATAAGATTTCGGCTAGTATACAATATCTGAAGTACTGTATAGTATTACACCAAGATCTAAATTTTTTTTAAACTTTGTTGTAGTACGAACACACCTCATTTGCTACGCTTGACGTGCAATTTCCGACTTATTTAATTAGATGAAATTTGTATAGTTAAAGAATCATTTTGTGTCATTGATGAAATAATTATATTTTATTTTATCTCGAAATAAAAAAAAATTGGTCAGACGCATACAGGTCCAACTTGTTATGATTACACGTATAATTAAATAATTATTATGTATTTTTATGTTTAAATTAATTGCTCGCATAAAAAGTTATATTTTCATTTTCGTTTTTCGCCAAAAATAAGCAGATTATCGAAATTCGATTTCGGTTTTCGTTTCGGTCTTATAAACCTATTTCGGTCGATTCTTAATTTCAATTGAAGATCGACCGAAACAGGTTTTTAAAACTGAAACAAAACCGAAGCCGAACTTCGATAATCCTCCAATTTTACGCAGAAAGTAAAAACGAAATTGAAAATTTTCAAAATAATTTTTTTTAGTAATTAATGCATACTTACCTAACTACACATAATTATCAATTAATTATGCGTATAATTAATTATACGTGGGACCCAAGTTGACTCCCTGTATCTCTGACTAAAGCTGTTTATTTCCATGCAAAATAAAATGCAATTAATTTATCAACGATATAAAATGATTTTCTAATTATACTAATTTACCTAATTGCAAAATGTTTTAGGTATGTATAACTCAATTTTCTTTTATAATGATTTCGGTCAGTGACGCCAATCTATATGGGTCCAAGGGGCGTGAGCCGTCCAATAATTTGATCTTTATGCCCAACCAATTTCAATTTGTTTAATACGTAATTTTATTATTATTATTATTATTATTATTATTATTATTATTTAATAGCTGAAATGAAATTTAGTTTTATTAATGTTCTCCAAGGTAATTTTGAATGGAAAATAGTGGACATCAGTTAGAATAACAGGAGCACTGAAAACCCATTCAGCGAAAGTATAGTTAAATTTCTTACAAAAACAAATTTCTTGCATATTTTGGTGCTTGCTTTGATGTCTTGAACTGATAAAGCACTTAGATAGCTAAAATGTATGTTTTTCTTGAAATTAAGTTTTTTGCTCTTTAATAGTTAGCAATTTTTATGTTATTTATAATAAATGTTAATGTATTTATAAGAAAAAACTTGTGACAATATAATTTTAAAAACTTGTTTATAAAAATATAATAAAATTTTAATAATTTAAAAACACTTAAAATTTAATTTTGAATTATCTTTAGTAATTCGCACCAAAGCCCTTCTTTCTCACACACACACTAAAAAAAAAAAAAAAAAAAATGCGTTATTTTGTTTAAAAAATTTTGAGCCCACCAAGTATTTCTGAAAAATTGGCGATTCCGATTTTTTTAAAGGATCATCTCTTATGCTAGAACTTTCTCAAATAACAGTCGAAACACTTTGAAGCTTCAAACTAGAAAATTTCTATTACTATTAAGCGTACGGCTTTTAATGAACAGAGGAAAAGCGTTTTCAAAGTTTAGTCATATATGCATTTCTGGCTTTATAATTTTCTCTCCTATCTTGAATAAATCACGACTGATAATTATAAACAAAAAAGTTCATATTAATAATCTTCCGGCGAGCGCGCCGTTGTAAAAAGTACAACATTCACGTTCTTTTTTTCTTTAAAACAAAATTCACGCCTGTTTTAATGTGTTATAACAAAATAAATCCAAGTGTATTGCGGAATACTTTCATAAATTGGGAGCAGAGAAAACTGATGATATTTGTATGTTAAATTATTTGTAGAATTAAAACAAAACAGCAATAGTTGAATGTTTTCCTCTTGTTGTACAATTTACAAGGCGCGCCTGCTCATGTGATGAAAATTTGTGCGCCCGGCGAAAGGATAGATATAAAGTATCTTGCGGCACGGAGGGTACGCCTAAACATTATCTGTTCCACTGCCCACTCACCCAGCAGTACCACTGGTTAACATAACAGCAAATAATGATAAACTGTGGCACGAACAATTAGGTAAAAACAAACACGTACAAAATAAAGCAAAAACAGTAAACAGGTGGCTCCAAGAAAACTGCGACAGTATCACAACATTAAAGCAAACAAACATATAAAACAGAAAGCCTCTCATTTTGGTAACCCAGTAGAAATATAATACTGTATGTTATGTGTTATATGTTGTATGTTAAAAAAAAAAAAAGGCCTAGGATTTTTTTTCTTTTGCCAAAAAAAAAAAAAAAAAAAAAAAAAAATTGTTTGTATATGTATTATGTCTTTTAGCAGTATGCGGTAGTCGCACAACATCAGCTGTAACCATGGCCCGCAATAGGAGCCCCGCAACATATGAATTGCATGCACAACGAATATCACCAACGGTTCAGCAAGTTGTGCAATATGACATAGTAAGAACCCAACTAACACATAACTTGTGGGCCACTAAAGGTGTCGTTAACGTTGGCCCAAAGTGTTTGGTGACGGCCCGCCGTTCTTTGCCGTAACGGCTCCGTCAAAAAACTGTCACGCCGGCCAGAACGCAGCCACAAGAAGATGCCCACAAGTGTGCCATTAACTTTTAACCAAAATATCAGACAGCCTCAAACTGGCCACAGTTATTCTTTTAAAGGTCGTTAACAATCAAAGCTAGCCAGAAGTTTGCCCTAGCCATGCCATTTGTGTTTTGTAAGAATTAAATTTAGCCAAAAGCTGCCCGCAAAAGAGCCTTTAATGATTTCTACTCTCCAAAAGCCTGCCACTGCCTTGCCATAAAAATTATTTAAGCATAAATTCAAAATTTGTTGAATAAAAATATTTATTGAAGAATTGCTTGAATGATTAAATGTTTCTGCATAAAAAATAAATATATTAAGAATAATTTAGGTACAATAAATATATAAATTTACTTTTCTTGAATTTTTCCAAAATACAATACTTGGCATATTGAACTTAATAATTTGTTTATTTATTCTATTATGCATTAAAAAAATATAGGTATAAATAATGCCATTTATAAACAGTTGCTTTTCATATACAATTTGAAAAATAAAATCAGTATGCCAAGCAAAATATTTATAAAAAGCTCAAGATAAATAAATTTATACATTTTTGAAAAATGAACCTAAATTATTATTTCTATATTTATTTTTCATGAAGAAACATTTGTCATTCAAGCTATTATTCAACAATTATTTTTTATTCAACACATTTTGAACTTACGCCTAAATAACATATATTCTTAATATGATTTATTATGTATTTTATATTAAAATAAATCTATTTTATATATGCATGTGGTGTTTAGTTTCTCTTATTCTTAAGTCTGTTAATATTTGATGTCTATTCATTAAAGTACATTAAATCACAATTATTTTTGCATCATTTTCAATTTATGAAAAAAAAAAAAAAATCACACAGCTATTTATAATAAATAAAAATAGAGTTTGATGTTTATATAAGTCACGAACCTCTTTTTTTTTTTTTTTTTTTTTTTTTTTTTTTTTTTTTGTGTGTGTGTATACATATATACAGGGTGAGTCATAAATATCGAAACAATAGGCTATCTCGTTAAATATTGACCCTAGACCCATACTTCCAATTGCAAAGTTTCATAAAAAAAGGTGAATTTTTTTATAAGATAAATTGCAACTCCATGGGGGGTCTAATTTAAAAATTACCAAAATTAAATTTTTATGCGGCCCCCAGAGGATAAAACTTCCAATTAGAAAATTTTTCCTTATCCGTTCCTGAATTGAACAAAAAAAAATTCATCTCGATATCTGCAAATCCACAAAAGATATTAAAATCCAAAATTTTCCAAAATTCGTGACTTACACCACTTTAGCATACCTCTGAGCGCAGCGATATCAGCTCATTTGAAATGCAGTTTAGGGATCGACCATAAATTTACTCATTATTAAATGTCGATCAGAGAAAATACTTTAACTTTTAGATATAAAATAAAAGCGTATAGGTTTTTGCTTTAAACTTCCTTCAAATATGCTAGATGTCTGCAATATCTCGAGCTTGGCGCCAGCCTCGTAACTAGCACGACCCATTGGCCGGACCGTCTTATTAAACAGTTATTAAAAGTGTTATTAAATTAAGTGATATTAATTAAACTCTCATTGAAAGTGTCTTAAAAACTTATTGCCGCGGGCAATAAGTTTAGTAAAAATAGTAATAGCGATAATGATATTTTTATTAACGGAATCATTGGAAATATATTTTAATAAATTACAAAGAAATATTTTCAAAAATCTACTTTTTACTATTCAGCTTCAAAATTTATGATGGTTTTAAACCTATTTTTACTTTATTCTATCTTTACAAGAAGAAAGCATTGGATTCATGAAAATTTTGAATTCCGGTTTTCGACGGATTCACACGTTTAAAAGCTCAGAGATACCGAAAAATATGTTTTTACAAAATGTCTGTCTGTGAGTCACTGCTCCTGTATCTCTGTATATGACATAAATTTTATGAGCGCTCTATTTTAAGAATTAATCCACAGAATTTAATAAAAAATTATATTTATTTAGTCCTTAATATCAATTGATGCTGATTAGCTTTTGGTATAAATCACTAAACAGGTAGCCCTACTGTAGTACAGGCTTTTGTGCGATTCCCCGCAAGAGCTGTATATCTAGAATTATACGCCTAGTGTCGCCCGTAATTAGAGGCACCTTTTACGCATCGTGAAATAGCGATTTTAACAAGAAAAATATGACGTTGACAGATCCAAAACAATGAAAAAAACTGAAATCGACGTGATAAAAGAATGAGGTTTAAATCAACTGACGCATTTAAAGAGTAATTAAAGAAGGTGCGAATCTCAAAATTTAAACAAAATCTGAAATCGAAACTACACAGGACGGAGTTAATCACCTAGAAACTTTTAAAAAGCATTAAAATATTGGGAGTCAATTTTTGTTTAAAACTAAATGCACTTTTCTGCATCAAATGTTTTTATTTCAGTATTTCTCCTTTTTAAACTAACATAAGTAAATAACTGTTGGTTACAGTAACAATCCAGCGAGTTCAATAATTTTTCAACATTTCAAAAAAAAAAAAAAAAAAAAAAAAAAAAAACCTCATGGAAACAATTAATTTTAAGTAAACTAAAATGTTAAGAAAGTAACATCGAAAATTCACAATATTTAAAATCGATTTATATAGTTCCAACAATAAAACATTTCGTGTAAAAAAAAATACATTTAATGATACAAACTAAATGACATTTTGAAGAAAACTAAATTTAATAAATATTAAATAAATGTTATTGTGCGTTTGCGAAAACCAAAATACGTATTAATACGGTTCTAATATAAAAACAAATACAATAAAATGATGCAGAAATATTTTAGAGTTAAAAATCTTTAATGAATAGACAAAAATTGAAAAGACTTACAATATTTTATGTGTAAATATCCCCAGAGATAAAGACTGCAGCACCAGCGTGCCAGCTAGCATCAGGTGTGAAGTTGGAATAAGGAATGACAGAGATAATTGACAAAGACGGAAACGGGGGAGAGGGGTGAGTGACTCAGCGAAAAACTGCTAGGTCACTGATGTGTCCTTGAAATTCCTCAGAAAAAAAGGGAGAAAGATAAGGAATCTTTTTACAGATATAGTAAAATAAACGTCTATTTGATGTATCTGGATTTAAAAATTATGTCTATTTAACGATACATTCTTACAGCCCGGATATATTTTTATGCATTTTAATATTTAATGGAATTTTTTTTAAGGAGACGTTTCGCAAATTTAACGACAACTCTTCAGGATTTTAAATACAGTAAACTGTGTAAGGCGAAATAGATTTGAATCGAGAAAGTTTCCTATCGTAGACAATATTCCGCCATAAATAAATTTTATTCTATCTCAATAAATTCGCAGAAACTTGAAAATCTTTGCGAAATATATAGATTTCCGTCTTACACAGTGTTTTACTGCATTTTAATCATTTTTTCATAAATAAAAAGATTGTATGATGTTTTTGAAACAAAATGAAAAGTCATATTACAGAAATTTAAGTTAAAAAATATACATAGCGATAGAATACTTTTATCAAAGTTTTAGGCATTTACTTCTCTAAGAAAGAACTTTAAGAAATGATTGTACGATCTTTAGTAATTTTAAAGAAATCATTAAAAATTTTTCGTTAACTTGAGATTCTAGTGGGCTTATGTTTTTAATTTTTTTTTTTTTTTTAAAAAAAGCATATTTTTTTAAAAATGTGTTTTTTTTTCGCCCCTTTCAATGTCCCGAATCTTTTCTACACATTTTGTGATGTATTTTTAAGCGCAAAAACATTAATCTTGACCAAATGATTATTATAGCGATTTGTCATTGAGCAGTTTTCGTTTAATTTTTTTTTAATCTAGGCATGAATTACAACTTGTAAGCGATTGAATTTTTATTATTTCTGTTTTTTTTACCATTTCCCGTGCTCTCGCGTCCAGCTTTTTGGTACAAAACATCAAACTTCACAGCATATTCTGAAAGATCTGCTACCTTTACTGAAATTTACTTTTATATAAGGACTTTTTTGTTTAAATATTTATATTAAATTATTTTAATCTATTTATTTATTTTTTTTTTTTCATTTTCTTTCAGTTTTTTTTTATATATAAATGATGAGTGTAAAAGGGCGCCGGTTAAGAAAAATGTATGGAAGTGTGGATTCCATTTCAGATATACACATTCATGAAAAATGAAAAAAGTTGTTCGATTACAAAAACAATTTTTATTCATTTATGTACAAAAATAATTAAATGTATCAGAAAGTAATTGATGTAACAAAATGTGTCAAGAGCATGTTTTTACACAGGAAAAAAGTAAAACACTTTTTAAACAAAATGAACAAAAGAATTTTTAAAAAATGTACTGTTCTACAGAAAAATTATTCATTTTAAGGGAGAATTATTAGCCCACAACCTTTGCTTTCCACCCACGCTTGCAGAGGCAAGGAAATCGAAATGTATTTCTTTTCTTTCTTTCTTTCTTTTTTTCCTTTCTTTTTTCTTTTTTTTCCCCCCCAAAACAACCTTTTTTATTTTTAAGAAAAAAAAAAAAAAAAAAAAAAAAAAAAAAAGTAATTTGGCTTTTATGCCAATTTTAGAAATACTGTAATAGGCAATTTTAGAAATTTATGCATTTACAACTAAAAATTATACATGTATGTATACGAGAGTTTTACATTACAGAGTAGGTGGGGAGAGCAGAGAGAGACTGATTTAGGAACAATCTAAAGACTTTTTCTATTTTAATATTTATTTTAAATACCTTTAATGTATTTTAAACATTTATTCATTTTCTTTTAGTTATTTTTTATAAATAATGAATGCAAAAGAGCGCCTGAAGAAATTATTTGGAATACTCTATACATTTTGGGAGCAATTTTTATTATTTATAAAAAAAATATATTTTTAAACTAAATAAAAATATGACATCTATATTACTGTTTTAAATATAAAACTTACAACATATTTATATGTTTATTAAAACCCAGATTTGAAGTAATTTCTGAAAGAAATGAAGACACAAAAAATACTCTCTCTTTCTTTAAATAAAAAAGCTGGTTAGATTATAACGGCCTTTTGCTTTCTAGAGTATGATACGCCATTACATTATTGCCGGAAACTGACCCTTAGGAGTTGGCCGGCAAAGCAAATGTAACTGTTCTCTCATCGCCGATCCGTTACTGGCTCGGCGGTAGCTGCCGAAACTAGCGGTGGGTCATTTGCGGTTCCGCATTGTTTTGTTACAAATGGCCTTAACTCCTTCTGGCCGCAATGAAATCGTCTGCAGGCCGTAAGTCATGTGTTTGTTGGGAAGCTTCAAACGCCCCCGACACTGCTTGTCCGTCCACTGTGTTGTGTTATAAAAAAAAAAAAAAAAAAAAAAAATTAAATTTATATGTAAAAGGTTTAGGAATCCCCTAATGCAAAAAAAAAGAAAAAAAAGAAAAAAAAATAATTAAAAACTGTTTTTATTTTAAGTTTTTTAATTTATTATTTTATTAATTTTTTTTATTCTTTATTTAACTAATTTTTTTTTAATTTTATTATTTATTATTACTAATTTTTATTTATTTATTTATTCATTTTTGACAGCTCACCTCTTTATTTGGTGCAGTAGGACTCTGTCCGCACAAAATACCGGACCCGCTCTAATGGGGCAATCCAGGGAGCCAGTTTTTGTCGGTGGGGTACCGTAGAAAGGTGGGTTCTTGTCTCTCTCTCTGCAACGCTCTCGTTTGCCTTGCTATTTGGCGCAAAAAATTTTCCTCCATCAGCGGTACGACTTAGCTTTTCGGCCATTTTCTGTTTTTATTTTTTTTATTATTTATTTATTATTTTTTTTTAATTCCCTCAAAATTTCCCCAACATTAAGCTAAGTTCAGTACCATTGTTTAAGCCCAAAAACATTCAGTCCCATTTCGTCTGGTATGATGAGTACAAGGTGTGCGGCAACAAATCACATAGTTAACCCAATGTGCAATAAACCACAAAGATTACCAACAAAGCACTTAACCTAAACAGCCGACCCGGGTACTTGTCTTTCTGGTTCCCCACTTTGCCGGCTAAAATTACATCATGTACGCTAATGGCGCCTGGTGCATGTAAAATCCGTCGTGGGTGCAAAGTCCTCCAAGTTACCTGTGAATTATACCTCTGGAGGTGCCTTGCCAGGTGAAGGTCTCGTCATCTGATCAAGGCTCTAAACTACGAGACCATCTTGCGAAGCCATTTGCAGTTCAAACATCAGGATGTACCATTAATTAACAAGCGAAACAAAGTATGCTCAACGACAAGCAAATACTGCAGAAATGATGGCATGCGAAGCAAAGTTTATTGCCACTACGCGACAATTAGGCGGTCGTCCGCCCCGATACCAGGTATCTAACCCGTTAACCCTTTAACGTTCATTGGTTTCGCCACGAAACCACAAACGTTTAATTCCGATACGCAACACTGACACCGGTATTTTTATCTAGAAATATCCCGTTTATTTTGTATGTGAAAAATCACGCTTTCTTATTTAGAAATATATTTGTTCTTAATTACCGGTGTCATTCATTTATTTTGACATCTTAGCAATGAAAATGCTATGATCGTTAAAGGGTTAAGCTGAGATAACTCGGCAGGTAGGGGCCTGGCCATCGGTTAGATAGAAAGAAAGATATAAAGTATCTTATTTGAGCTGACCAGCTCAAATCAATGAGAAATGTTGAAAATTTCCAAAGGAAGTAGCAAGATTTTTGGAATACGGATAGTTTCTCTTTTAGCAAATTTTTGGGAGCATTTTCGCTGAAATTGGGATTTTGGGCTGAAAACGAAAACGAATTTTCTGTTGATGTCTAATTTCAATCCTAATTCCTAAAATATTCAGCGCCAGATAATGTTCAGTGTTGAATTCAAGGGGTGGCCCGAGGCAGACATAGGAGCAAAGAAATGTCCCCCCCCCCCGGAAAATTTGAGATTTTATGTTTTCAACCGTCAAAAAGTGCAATCCCCCCCCCCCCCCCCGGAACTCTAAATTGTCTCCCCCGGAGCTACAGAAGTCCCTCCCGGAGAAAAGCGTCTGAATTCAACACTTTGTTTCTTAACATTAACAAGTAGTAAGAAAGTAAACTGTAAGAGAATAAATGGAGATAAAGATGGGGCTAACAATAGCCATCGTTATCTCAAATGCGTTAACTCAAATCTTTTCCTCGAACGTTTATCTGACACTTGTCCGTGACACTGCGATTGTCATGTGATTTAATTGATCATGTGACTTATGATCTGTATGGAGACTGAAGACCTTGAATTTCGTGAGTTATTCATCACATTGTTGCAAATAGTTTCGTTCGTGGCGGATTACATATATCCTGGTAAGTTTCTGTTTATTTTTGTATTCTAAACACTCTGTTGATCGGCAATTTAAAACAAATCGCGCTTTTGTTAAAACTATTTTTGAGTAATAATCTGGGCCGTAGCTAGGAGTGAACAATGGGGGGGGGCTCATATATATATATTTTTTGTCTTTCTCTGACGCAGAAAGATAAATTAGTGCATATTCACATAGCAGGTACTCTGTTACTGATTAAACTGTTATAATAATTTCATTTTATGCTAAGAAAACTATATGATGATGAAAGTTTTGAGTGTATAACTGGTGCAAAATTAAACATCATTTTAGCTTCATATGTACAAATAGGATGAGGGAGTGTTGAACCACTTATTTTAGGTACAACTTCGTAACTCTGCAAAACTGCGAAAAAATCTCCAAAACTAAATTAGATTTTTGAACAGTATTTCATTTGAATTTTCAGAACAGAAATTCATTGAGTGATCTTGGAATCTTTTCCAGGGGTGGCTGAGCCGCCCATGGCGCCCCTTTAGCAACGGCCCTGGTAATAATCTATTATCTTATTTAATTTGAGAAATGTGAGATGAAATAAATCAGAAATGTTTATCTATACTAACATATATTCAATCCGAGATTCCTGGTTTAACCCTTTAACGTTCATTGGTTTCGACACAAAACCACAAAATTTTAATTCTGATATGCAACACTGACACCGGTATTTTTATCTAAAAATATCCCTTTTATCATGTATGTGAAAAGTCACGTTAACTTATTTAGAAATATATTTGTTCTTAATTACCGGTGTCATTCATTTATTTCGACATCTTAGCAATGAAAATGCTTTGATCGTTAAAGGGTTAAATGCTTTATGTGGCCGTCCACAAACGATGTCACGCTTGAAGGGTGTGAAGGGGGGGGGGGTCGTGAAATCGTGGCAGCTTGTAATAATGATGTGGGAGGGGAGGGGGTAAGAAGAAAAATGACATCATACATTTTGGCTAAAATAAAAGCATTAAAAAAAGGCAAATTTTGAAATTATTTTGGAATGAAATCATTTTGTGTTGATAAAGCAAAGATAAGATTTAAAGTAAAAAATGTTAAATTCCATTTCAAATTCCAAAACATTGCTATTATTAATTGGTCTTTCATATTAATACTTTATTACAATTATACATTAATTATGTGTTTTGTTGTAAATCTTAATCTTATTACATACTAATAAGTACACAAAATTATTGTTATGTTTACAAGTGTCATTAAAACACATAAAGTTTAACAAGTGGGAAAGTGTGGTCGCAGATCGCACAGAGGGTTTCATTTAATATCTCCTTCAAAACATTTAACCATTAAATTAATAAACGAAAAACGGTTTTTCGGCGTTATTTTGGGATTTTTTCGCCAATCGTGGTAATTAGAATAGAATATTGAATTCTTCCCGTAAATGCTGCCTTCATTGCATAGATTTTTTTTTTTTATTTCTCTATCTGAATCTGCAGATTTAGAGATGATGCGCAAGAAAATAAAATCTATATTATAAAGGCCAAACGTATCTGTGCGTAACGCATACGTCATTTTGCAAATGGCAACAGTTTCAAATGCAATTCCGTTTTACAATTTTCGGTACTGCAAATTTTATATTTCTGAACATCGCACATTTTCAATTTTTACACCATCGCATAGAGAAAAAAATGTTCTTTTAAATGCATTTCGTTTGAAAGCTTTATCTCAATTCATTCTTGACATATTAATTTTTTTATACTTTTTAGTACGAATTTTGAAATTGTGGCAACAGAAATACGCCATTTCTCTTGAAATTGATAAAAAATGAAATGTGCACGCATAAATTTTGAGAAGATGAAAATAATGACGGGTTTAGTTTCCCGTGAAATTCTAAAATCGTGTCAATTTGAATTTTTTTTTTTTTTTTCATTCACATTTATACCAAATATAAGAACCTCAATTGATAACTTCATCATAATAACTGATATTTATTATATTTTGCTGATTACATATGCGATTAAAGTTTAATTTTAATAATTTGGACAAATGAGTTTTATAGAAATAGTATTTTTTTTCTCTTAATTTTAGCTTTAAATAATATTTGTTAGAGAATTAGACTGACTAGAGTAAGATGCTTTTTTTACTGTGGCTAATTTTGTAGGTTTATTATAAATGAATGAAACAGTTCCTTCTTAAACATTTTCTTTCGTCGAAATTCGACGGGTTTCACCTTGTTATGAATAAAAGTAGAATATTGCAAAGCTTAGCATAAATTTAAGGGAGATCAAACTGGTCACCAGAGGCGGCAAGTGATTTAAATGAATAAAAATTTAATAATAAAAAAAAAATCACTTCGCGTGTCAAAATAAATGATAAATATGATGGAATATGATGAAATAAAAACAAATAAGCCTGTTTTTTCGCGTGATTTAGTTAATCCATTAATTTATGTTATATGCATAATAATTTTATTTAAACTTGAGCGCAACAATTGGAAGAAATGAAATTTCAATTTTGAAATTTACGCTATTGCAAAATTTTAAACTTCTTAATATTGTACATTTTCAAATTTAACAGCATCGTATACACTGTAAACTTAAACTCCAGTAAAAAAACAAAAAAGGTGCTGGCAGCAGAGTTGCCGTATCTGATCCGTTAAATCATAGAAATTCTTTTTCATTACTTTTCCGTTTCCAAGACTGAAGTGCTCCGTTTGAGACTGGAGATTGTCCGTTTTCGAAACCGGAGCATTTCCGTTTTCGAAACTGGAGCGTTTCCGTTTTCGAAACTGGAGCGTCTCCGTTTTCGAAACTGGAGCGTTTCCGTTTTTGAAACTGGAGCGTCTCCGTTTTCGAAACTGGAGCGTCTCCGTTTTCGAAACTGGAGCATTTCCGCTTTCGAAACTGGAGCGGTTCCGTTTTCGAAACTGAAGTGGGAAACTGAAACACTATGGTTTAGAAACAGAATATTGTTTTTCAGACTAAAATTTTCCATTTCAGAAAGAAATTTCAAATTAACGCATGAATAGTTTCCGTTGCACTAATTTATATTTTCAAATTTTACCTTACTGATCAAAACTTATTGCCATATAATTAGTTTTGTATTTATGTCGGTAAATATTTTTTGTGACTAATTTTTTCGGTGTATTTTTCTTAATTTTTTTTTTTTTTTAGTTGTTGAAGTATTTTAAAAATAATGACTGCCTGATCAATTATAATAATCAGGCCTTGTATATTTACATTGTACAGAACCTGATTTCTGAAAAGGTCAGCCTTAGGCCCACTGCTGATGGAGAACCAAAATAATTTAGAAAAGAATTTTTAAAAATGCTTTTTTCTGCAATTTGCTTAAAAATTTTGTACTCCTTGGTTATCCCGTCGACCAGTTTCGCCAAATTATACGAATCGTCCAACTATTATCCAAATTACTCAAATTGATGCAATTTTTTTATATATCTAACAAGAGTACAAATAAATTAGTAGAACATAAATAAAAAAAATGTCGTATCAAAACTCCCTTGACGACGGAACAAATACGTGCATTGTGTTTAATGCAAGTGAATGCGAAATTTACGGTAATCCATTATTGGCATTTAATCTTGGCATTAAATTTTTTGCCGACAGGATTACCAAGTGGTACTAAATATTTTAAATTAACTTGAAAACTGCATCGCATTATCTAAAAACTTCGAAATATACTCTGAATAAACTTAAGAAATTTTCCAAAGAATTTTTCATATTACAAACTAGCATTTTGACATTTCTCCTTATTGATCGAAACTTATTGGCCTATAATAGATTACAGATAATTTATGTCAGTAATTATTTGTAATTAACTCTTCCTGTATGCTTTTCTTAAGGAAAACCTTTTGTTTTAGTTTTCAAAATATTTTGATAAACTGGATGTGTTAAAATTAAAATGTAGAGAAAAAGGAATGCAATATTAATTTTACTATAGACGTTCTTTGGTTTAATTTTAAAGATAAAATAGACATTACAGATTGTATTTATGTACATATTTACTCAAAAACTAACTATTTTACTTTTTTGGCAATATTTAAATTGGAGAAAAAAATGTGCATATATATCAACTGTTTTCCATTTTCATACATTCTGACATCCCTGGTGATTTCTGGTGTAAAATAAACTCTGCAGAATTACAATTACTTGCTACCAAAAGTTTTAAATATGTTAACTGTCTTTTTTTTTTTGTGTGTTCATATATAATGTATTGAACTGGATACAAGAATTTTCTTTGCTGTGTTGTCAAGTTTTAAACCATAAGAATCAGGAAGTAAAAAAAAGTCAGAAACCTCAAAAGTATTCATTAATAAGTCTTTATTAATATATAAAATATTAACAAATTAAAATAATACATGATGATCACATTAAAAAAGAAATCTACAGTTTTCAGTGTAATGCTATAATTCATTCATTCTAACAAATAGAATTCTTTGTATAATATTTTGCATTTGAGAGTGAAAATTGAAAATTTATTCAGAGAAACAATCATGAAGTTTTAAAAAGCAATCATATATGATTGCTGATAACTTCTATCACATCAAATAGTTCTAATAAATACAGTGACAATAAATAAGACTGAGAAAAATTGGGTTAAAAAATTAAGAGGAATAAATATGCAAAAAATCAGAACACTAAATAAAACAATAAAATTATCAATTGTTGCATCCCAAATTAAAATGACTTTCAAAATCTCTAAGTCCATTTACTAACTATATAATTGGCTTGGTAATCTTATTAATTCTTCTTCCTTTCATCCTAGGTGCTTTGATACCTTTATTTGGGTTGATAGTGGCAAAGATTCTGGAAAATGAAAATAGAAAATTTAGTAATAAAAGATACTTATAAAGTTAAAAGATGTAACATGGTATATTATAAAAAAATACCACACTTTCCTTTTGTTTTACAATATTTTTTTATATAAAAAAGTTGCAGGAAATACGAGAAAAAAAGTTCTAAGATAACTTACAGCAATTTATGGCCTTACATAGGATAATTTTAACAATATCATGGTTTTAAACAGACATGAGAACGATCGATACCAAAAAAAAAAAAAAAAAAAAAAAAAAAAAAAAAAAAAAAAAATATTTGATGCCTTTTCGTTCTCCCCCCTCCCCCTTCGGCTCAGAAATTCATCCTGGCCATAAGCCGAAAACTGGTCCCCAGGATGGGCATCTATTTCTACTACTGCCCTTTCGTTATGGTGTCCGGGGAACGTGTCTCCTCCGCCCCCCTTCCTTTAGCATCGATCCAGAGAACTATAACAAATACCTTAACTTCCACCATTATAAAAGGTTGTAATCCACAAAATCTAATTTTAAAAAAAAATACTGAATGGTTCAGATTTTCTTCAACCTTAAATATATTAGGCATCACTAAAGTAGAACACACAAAGCTATAGGGGAGACTGGGGTACATGTGAACAGTACACATAAATATAGCTTTTTCTCATAAATGAATTAATTTCTATAAACAAAAATTACTCAATATATTAAACAGAGCAATTTTTTATATGGTAATTTCTTAAAAATCGCTTTTATAGTTTCTTTCTTTTGATAGTTTTATAAATTGAAAATAATTGTTTCACAACTGTCCTCCTATTGGGGTGACGAAAAAAGAGAATTTATAACGAAAAAATATCTATAAATTTCGCTAGTTTCTGGGTGATATGTTTAAGCACTGCATTATAAAATTGAAATAAGTAGATTTATGAAAGAGAGGGAGGATTAGATGATTGGTTTAATTGTTAAAATAAAAATAAAAATTAAAGAAGTAAATTTGAAAAAGAAAATGTAAAACTTTTAAATTTTGCTTTGGGGTTTGTGTTTCTGGATTTTTTTTTTTTTTTTTTTTTTTTTTTTTTGGGGGGGGGGGGGGTATTTAGATAATTCTCATCAGAAATCTAACAAAATATGAAAGATTCCCATCCATGTATTTGTCTTATTTACTTCTAAATTAATGATAAAGAAGGATTTTTAATGATTGTAAAAAAAAAAAAAAAAAAAAAAAAAAAAAAAAAAAAAACTCGATTATAATATATCCCCTAAATTTAATTTCTTTCACTTTTGAAAGAGAGAAGGGGGGAGCTGCATAAAATCGTAATTTTATGAAAGTTATTAGTTCAAACATTTTACTTCCTTAAGATATTACCGATATCTATCACTGTTTAAAGCATCATATATATAACTATTTTAGAGAAAAGTAAGCAATCATTTCAAGTTTGGAAAACAATAATTAGAAATATTTGCTAAACTGTTTAACGCGAAACTTTTTGTATTAACAATGCATAAAACACCGTTTATTAAAATGTAGTATAACATTATTTAAGTTTATTAATTATTTTAAATTAAAATTAAACGAGATTGCTGCTCTTTATGTATCTATTGACAGATGTTTTTGTGGAAGTTTGAATACAAAATCAAATGTTCTATGACAAACAGTCTTCTATTGCAGGAAACTTATAGAAGCTGACATCATTTCTCATGAAGTTAAGGCCCTACATCAGTAACGCTCCGAGATAGAACGGCTAATGTTATTTCAATGGAAGAAATTTATCGCTTTCATTCCTTTGCATTTTGCTCAAATTTAATAATTTTTGTTGTTTTGCAAACCTGTAGGTTTAAAGTATGCACGTCATTCTGAAATTTTATTTCTTTTTTGAATTTTAAGGCGATACAAGTGCGTTATTTTATAGTCTTTAAAATTCACCTTTAATGTCTTATTACGAAAAATCTGTTTGACATTTTAAAATTTGGTAAAACAGCATGCAGAGTTTAATTATTTAGCTTTCAGAAAATGTTTTTTATTTTGATTTTTAAAAAAATTTAATCTATGCTATTTGTATAAAAAGTTGAAGCACTTTGATTTAAAAGAGTCGAAAATGGTGTTTAACTCCGCCTTTAAAAGGGAGACGCCTTAAGAGTAATTAGGGTGAAAGACGATATGGGTTTACCCTGTAGGGAGTCTTACAGGGACGAAGGTGTAAAATCTTGCCTGTGGCTATTAGTAAAATGTTGTTTGCTGCTTTAGGATGAAAAAATAAAAACATCCTTTTCTGAATGCATGATATCTCACGCAAGAAGTTCGATCAGAAATGAATTTCAGAAATGATGTAAATACATGTTGATTTCAAAAAGTTTGTTTAATTAGGCATCTAATCTCAAATGTACTTTAAAAGCATTATTGATTTCGAATAAAAACAGATTTACCATTTTTATTATTTTTCTTCCATATATTTGAAGTTTAATTTCTAAAAAAGATTCTTTAATTGCGTACAACATCAGAGTGATATATTCGTTAATTCATAAAACATAACAGAATTAACTTTTTGTCATCTGCAGTCGACAAAGGGAAAAGAAGAAAGGGCAGAAAGAAAATAACAATGGTTCTGACATTAAAAATGAATAGATATATTCGCGAATAAATACATTTGTATTAAATTTTTCTATGTCTTTTTTTTTTTTTTTTTTTTTTTTTTTTTTTTTTTTTTTTTGTATCATTCTTTTAGACAATTCTTAATGAATTAGTTTAAATGTTCCTTTTCATAAATATTTCATAAATATTTCTATTTTAATCAATAAAAGTTTGCAGTATACCCACTCTAAAATATAAAGTAATTATTATGCAATTTATGATTAAATTGGATAACACTAATTTAAAAGATAGAAATATATTTATTTTGACACTTCTATCGAAAATTATGACTAATTTACAATACTTTAGCAAATATATTCTGTTGCGGTAAAATTCACATCCGTAAATGATACATTTATGCTTTATTGTATATAAATTGTCTTTCCTGTCTTTTTCCCTTTCAGAAAGATAAACGAATGATTTTTAAAGTTCTTATACTATTTTAACTAAATAATACGTATATATTCCAAAGCCTGTCATAGTCTAACTGATCTAAATTTTAGAATAACGGTTTTTTCAGTCACGCGAAAAGACAAACTCAATTATACTAAACCTACGGAAGATTTTTATAAAGATGCCATATTTTCATTCCAATTTTTAATTATTTTTTTTTCTGCATAGTATAGGTGACGATGGTTAGTATAGAGGCCGATTTTTACTTTTTTCGATACTGATTGTAGATTTTAAATATGAGGATAATATCACTTTTGAAAACGGTTCCGAAAATGAAACTGTCCTGTAAAGAAAATTAAAAATGTAGAAAAAGGCCTTTGAAGAGATCGCTCTGAACTATTAAAAGGGGAAAAAAATATTAAAATGCAGACGAGATTTATTTATAAATTTCGACCGTTGGATTATCGTCGAAAGAATTATTATAAGCTAGTAAATTGTTTAGCTTAATTAAAGTTTTTTTTTTTTTTTTTTTTTTTTTTTTTTTAAATACCCGTAAAATAAATCGAAAAATAGAAAATGGCCTTTGTGCAAATCGATATCAACTAGGCAAAGTAAGAAAAAAAAAATACTTAAAACTATTAAAACACAGACGATAAACTTTTATAAATTTCTTTCATAGCATTAGCTTTAAAGCGAAGACATTGTTTCGTTTAACTGCAGTAGCCTCTTTAAAATAAATGAAATCGTAAAGGCTATTCAATGTAAGAAAAAAAAAATAATTTTTTTAAATGTAGGCAAGATATTTTTATAAATTTCTACAATGGGATTTCGCTTGACTGAAGTAAGTCACTTTAAAATACCTGTATCGAAATCAAAAATTGTAATACGGTCTTTGTACAGAAAGATCTCAGCTGTTCAATATAAAAAAAATTATTAAAATATAGACGAGATATTTCTATAAATTTCTGTCATAGGATTTCACTTCATTGAAGTAAACACCTTTAAAATACCCGTAAAAAAATCGAAAAAAATATAAAGAGGTATTTGTACAGAAATATCTCAGAAATTCAATGCTAAAAAAATCATTTAAAAAATTAAAATGTTGACAAGATATCTTTATAAATTTCTATAATGGGATTTCTCTCTATTCAAGTAAGACACTTTAAAATACCCGTAAAAAATCTAAAAAATGTAAAAAGATCTTTGTACAGAGAAATCTCCGATATCTAATGCCCCCCCCCCCCCGAAAAAAAGTTTAAAGACAATTAAAATACAAACGAGATATCTTTAAAAATTTCTAAAATGTGATTTAGCTCTATTGAAGTAAGTAATTATAAAATACCCGTGACAAAGTCGAAAAGATATAAAACGTTCTTTGTAAAGAAAGATATCAGTTATATAATGAAACAAAAATTACAAGTATTGAAATGATCTATAGAAATGACTTTTAAATGATCTTAAAGATATCTTTATAAATTTCTACCATGGGATTTTACTTGATTGAGGTAATCATAAGTTTATATTTACTTGTAGACGAGATATCTTTATAAATTTCTAACATTCAATGCTAAAAAAATCATTTAAAAATATTAAAATGTAGAAGAGAAAAATATATATTTATATGAACTTCAAAACTTCATAGGATTTCGCTTGATTGAAGTAAGCCCCTTTAAAACCCCCATAGCAAACTCGAAAAAATATAAAACGGTCTTTGTACCGCAAGCTCTCAGATGTCCAATGCCAAAAAATCATTTAAAAAGATTTAAATGTAGAAAAGATACATTTATAAATTTCTACTACAGGATTTCGCTTGACTGAAGTAGCCTCTTTAAACACCTGTAAACAACACCAAAAAAGTACTAAACGGTCTTCAAATAGAAAGATCTCAGCTATCCAATGACAGAAAAATTATTTAAAAATATTAAAATGTAGAAGAGATATTTTTATAATTTTATGCAATTGAATTTCACTTGACTGAAATAGCTTTTTTAAAATTCCCCTAAACAAAGACGAAAAAGTATAAATGGACTTTGTACCGAAAGATCTGAGATATCGAATGCCAAAAAATAATTTAAAAATATTAAAATGTAGAAGAGATATTTTTATATATTTCTACCATTGGATTTCACTTGACAGAAGTAGCTTTTTTAAAATGCCACTAATAAAAGTCTAAAAAGTACAAAACGGTCTTTGTACTGAAAGATCTTTGCTATCCCATGACAAAAGAATCATATAAAAATATTAAAATGTAGACGAGATATTTTTATAAATTTCTACCATTGGAATTCACTTGACTGAAGTAGCCTCTTTAAAACACCTGTAAACAAAGTCGAAAAATAACAAAACGGTCTTTGTACCGACAGATCTTAGCTATCCCATGACAACAGAATCATTTAAAAATATTAAAATGTAGACGAGATATTTTTATAAATTTCTACCATTGTAATTCACTTGACTGAAGTAGCTTTTTTAAAATTCCCCTAAATAATGTCGTAAAAGTACAAAACGGTCTTTGTAACGAAAGATCTTAGCTATCCAATGACAAAAAAATCATTTAAAAATATTAAAATGTAGAAGAGATATTTTAATAAATTTCTACCAATGGATTTAACTTGACTGAAGTAGCCTCTTTAAAACACCTGTAAACAAAATCGAAAAAAGTAGAAAACGGTCTTTGTACCGAAAGATCTCAACTATCAAATGAGAAAAAATCATTTAAAAATATTAAAATGTAGAAGAGATATTTTTATAAATTTCTACCATTGGATTTCACTTGACTGAAGTAGCTTTTTTAAAATTCCCCTAATAAAAGTCTAAAACGTACAGAATGGTCTTTGTACCGAAAGATCTTAGCTATCCCATGACAGAAGAATCATTTAAAAATATTAAAATGTAGACGAGATATTTTTATAAATTTCTACCATTGGAATTCACTTGGCTGAAGTAGCCTCTTTAAAACACCTGTAAACAAAATTTAAAAAAAAGTACAAAACGGTCTTTGTACCGAAAGATCTCAGCTATCCAATGACAACAGAATCATTTAAAAATATTAAAATGTAGACGAGATATTTTTATAAATTTCTACTATTGGAATTCTCTTGACTGAAGTAGCTTTTTTAAAATTCCCCTAAACAAAGTCGTAGAAGTACAAAACGGTCTTTGTACCGGAAGATCTTAGTTGTCCAATGACAAAACAATCAATTAAAAATATTAAAATGTAGAAGAGATATTTTTATAAATTTCTACCATTGGATTTCACTTGACAGAAGTAGCTTTTTTAAAATTCCCCTAATAAAAGTCTAAAAAGTACAAAACGGTCTTTGTACCGAAAGAACTCAGCTATCCCATGACAAAAAATATTTTAAAAATATTAAAATGTAGAAGAGATATTTTTATAAATTTCTACCATTGGATTTCACTTAACAGAAGTAGCTTTTTTAAAATTCCCCTAATAAAAGTCTAAAAAGTACAAAACGGTGTTTGTACCGAAAGAACTCAGCTATCCCATGACAAAAAAATATTTAATAATATTAAAATGTACAAGTGATATTTTTATAAATTTCTACCAATGGAATTCACTTGACTGAAGTAGCCTCTTTAAAACACCTGTAAACAAAATCAAAAAAGCAAAAACGGTCTTTGTACCGAAACATCTCAGCTATCCAATGACAAAAAATCCCTTAAAAATATTAAAATGTAGAAGAAAGAATTTTATAAATTTCTACCATTTGATTTCATATTACTGAAGTAGCTTTTTAAAAACTCTCATAAACAAAGTCGAAAAAGTACAAAACGGTCTTTGTACCGAAAGATCTCAAATATCAAATGACATGAAAACATTTAAAAATATTAAAATGTAGAAGAGATACTTTTATAAATTTCTACCATTGGATTTCACTTGACAGAAGTAGCTTTTTTAAAATTCCCCTAATGAAAGTCGAAAAAGTACAAAACGGTCTTTGTAGAGAAAGATCTAAGCTATCCAATGACAAAAAAATCATTTAAAAATATTAAAATGTAGACGAGATATTTTTATAAATTTCTACCATTGGAATTCACTTGGCTGAAGTAGCCTCTTTAAAACACCTGTAAACAAAATTTTAAAAAAGTACAAAACGGTCCTTGTACCGAAAGTTCTCAGCTATCCAATGACAAAAGAATCATTTAAAAATATTAAAATGTAGAAGAGATATTTTTATAAATTTCTACCAATGGATTTTACTTGACTGAAGTAGCCTCTTTAAAACATCTGTAAACAAAGTCGAAAAAGTACAAAACGTTCTTTGTACCGAAAGATCTTAGCTATCCTATGACAACAGAATCATTTAAAGCTATTAAAATGTAGACGAGATATTTTTATAAATTTGTACTATTGGAATTCACTTGACTAAAGTAGCTTTTTTTAAAATTCCCCTAAATAAAATCGTAAAAGTACAAAACGGTCTTTGTACCGAAAGATCTTAGCTATCCAATGACAAAAAATCATTTAAAAATATTAAAATATAGAAGAGATATTTTTATAAATTTCTACCATTGGTAGGACCTACCACTTGTAGGAAGTAAATTTTTTAAAATTCCCCTAATAAAAGTGAAAAAAGTACAAAACGGTGTTTGTACCGAATGAACTCAGCTATCCCATGACAAAAAATCATTTAAAAATATTAAAATGTACAACTGATATTTTTATAAATTTCTACCATTGGAATTCACTTGACTGAAGTAGCCTCTTTAAAACACCTGTAAACAAAATCAAAAAAGTAAAAACATTCTTCGTACAGAAAGATCTCAACTATCAAATGAGAAAAAATCATTTAAAAATATTAAAATGTATACGAGATATTTTTATAAATTTCTACCAATGGATTTCACTTGACTGAAGTAGCCTCTTTTAAACACCTGTAAACAAAGTCAAAAAAGTACAAAACGGCCTTTGTACCGAAATATCTTAGCTATCCCATGACAACAGAATCATTTAAAAATATGAAAATGTAGACGAGATATTTTTATAAATTTCTACTATTGGAATTCTCTTGACTGAAGTAGCTTTTTTAAAATTCCCCTAAACAAAGTCGTACAAGTACAAAACGGTCTTTGTACCGGAAGATCTTAGTTGTCCAATGACAAAACAATCATTTAAAAATACTTGACACTTGATTTCACTTGACAGAAGTAGCTTTTTTAAAATTCCCCTAATAAAAGTCTAAAAAGTACAAAACGGTCTTTGTACCTAAAGATCTTAGCTATCACATGACAAAAGAATCATTTAAAAATATTAAAATGTAGACGAGATATTTTTATAAATTTCTACCATTGGAATTCACTTGGCTGAAGTAGCCTCTTTAAAAGACTACTCTAGTTTCATTTCTCTTTCTATTTACTTCTATAAATTTAATATTATAAGTATTTTGTTGTGTACAGAGCAGTTTTGTCAGAAATGAATCATGAAATATTTAAGACAGAAAATAATATATCTTTAACAACTTGTATAACCTAAAATAATTAAATAAATAAAGTTACTGAAATGGCACATCTACCCTATATATATATATATTATTTTATTTTGTACTATAAGTAATGCATTCTACATAAAAATGATTTTTAATTTATTCTTTTTATTTATTACACTGTTTTCGAAGGAGATTTCAGATGGAGACAAAATACGAAAAATGCTTTGCACATAGCAAAATTTGTAATTTCGTGTTTGTTTACATAATAGAAAATAAATGTGAAGTAATATTTGAAGGGGGGGGGGACACTTAGTAGAGCTATTGAAAACTGAAACTCTCAGAATTTTAAAGAATACTAAAATGTTTTAAAATATTTACATTTTGATAATGATATTTCAAGTGCTGTTCGTAAGTCTAATAATGCTTTAGATTTGTTAATATTTAGAAAATGTAAATTTTTAGAAATTTTTTATGTTTAGAAAGTGTAAATTCATAAATATTACCAGAATTATTATTAAATACACTAATCTGATTTCCAAAATGTAGCAAATATGCCTTTGTGGAAGCAAATTGTGTAAATAAAATTTGTATTATCTTTGTTTAGCTTAACATATTGTATATATCATTGAAAGTGTTCATAAACAAGATATTTATTTTTCTTTGTACCATGTAACTACTGATGTAATTAATAAAAATATTGAAAGTTCAAATTGTGATTACGCATTTAAATGGTTATTTATAAATATATTTACATTTTATTCTGTTAGTTATTAGAGCAAAATCATATATAAATAAAGTCATTATCATATTTCATTAAATTCAATAAACAGGCATAGAAACCGCGATTAAAAGTTTTTTCTCTCTCTTTCTTATTAGGTATTAATTTGGAATTAAGGTGATAAAATGAAGCAATTTTTTTACAATTATTACTATTAATATTATTTTTATTTATTTATTTATTTATTTTTTAATTACTAGCAATGACAGCCCCGGCAGACATATGGTAAAACTTTCTTGAAGCTCTTTAACATTTTATTTTTCTTTAGTAGTCAATTACAGTCTGTTTATCGATCTCAAAAATAAAATCTCAGTAACAAATTGCTAAGCGAATAACTTTATTTATTCATTCATTTATTTAAATTTTACTGTTTTAACGTATGCTATGAAAACTAAAATATTTCCGATAAAAAATTTCTTCTAAAATTGAGAAATGTCAATGATTTGTCAATTTAACTCTAATGGCTATGTGGGGCACTTGTGAACAGACTAGTTGAGGCAAATACGAATAGTTCATAAATGCGCCAATAATAGTTCTGTGATCCTGTTTCTTTGACAAGTTTCCTGTTTCTTTAAAAATATTAAAATATAGAAGAGATACTTTTATAAATTTCTTTCATTGGATTTCACTTGACTGAAGTAGCTTTTTTAAAATTCCCTTAAACAAAGTCAAAAAAGTACAAAACGGTCTTTGTGCCGAAAGATCTGAGATATCCAATGCCAAAAAAACATTTAAAAACATTAAAATGTAGAAGATATTCTGTTTTTTTGTTATTACTACCGTTTGATTTCACTTGACTGAAGTAGCTTTTTTAAAATTATCCTAAACAAAGTCAAAAAAGTACAAAACGGTCTTTGTACCGAAAGATCTGAGACATCGAATGCCAAAAAATCATTTAAAAATCTTTAAAAGTAAAAAGACATATTTATAAAATTCTACTATAGGATTTTGCTTGAATGAAGTAGCTTCTTTAAAACACCTGTAAACAAAATCAAAAAAGTACAAAACAGTCTTTGTTCCGAAAGATCACAGCTATCCAATGCCAAAAAAATCATTTAAAAATATTAAAATGTAGAAGAGATATTTTTATAAATTCCTACCATTGGATTTCACTTGACTGAAGTAGCTTTTTTAAAATTCCCTTAAACAAAGTCGAAAAAGTACAAAACGGTCTTTGTACCGAAAGATCACAGCTATCCAATGCCAAAAAATAATTTAAAAATATTAAAATGTAGAAGAGATATTTTTATAAATTCCTACCATTCGATTTCACTTGCCTGAAGTATCTTTTTTAAAACATCTGTAAACAAAATTAAAAAAGTACAAAACGGTATTTGTACCGAAAGATCTAAGCTATCCAATGACAAAAAAAAAAAAAAAAAAAAAAAAAAAAAAGTCATTTCAAAATATTAAAATGTAGAAGATATATTTTTATAAATTTCTACCATTGGATTTCACTTGACTGATGTAGCCTCTTTAAAATACCTGTAAACAAAATATAAAAAAATACAAAACGGTATTTGTACCTAAAGATCTCAGCTATCCCATGACAAAAAATCATTTAAAAATCTTTAAATGTCGAAAAGACATACTTATAAAATTTTACTATAGGATTTCGGCTGACTGAAATAGCCTCTTTAAAACAGCTGTAAACAAAAAGGTCTTTTTACCGAAAGATCTCAGCTATTCAATGACAAAAAAACATTTAAAAATATTAAAATGTAGAAGAGATATTTTTATAAATTCTACCATTGGATTTCATTTGACTGAAGTAACCTCTTTAAAACAACTGTAAACAAAATCAAAAAAGTACAAAACGGTCTTTGTACCAAAAGATCTGAGATATCGAATGCCAAATAATGATTTACAAATATTAAAATGTAGAAGAGATATTTTTATAAATTTCTACCATTGGATTTCACTTCACTGAAGTAGCTTTTTTAAAATTCCCCTAAACAGAGTCGAAAAAGTACAAAACGGTCTTTGTACCGAAAGATCTGAGCTATAACATGACAAAAAAATCATTTAAAAACATTAAAATATAGAAGAGATATTTTTAGAAATTTCTAGCATTGGATTTCACTTGACTGAAGTAGCTTTTTTAAAATTCCCCTAGAGAAAGTCGAAAATATAAAAAACGGTCTTTGTACAGAAAGATCTCAGCCATCCCATGACATAAAAATCATTTTAAAATATTGAAATGTAGAAGGCATATTTTTATAAATTCCTACCATTGGATTTCACTTGACTGAAGTAGCTTTTTTAAAATTCTCCTAAACAAAGTCGAAAAAGTACAAAACGGTCTTTGTAGAGAAAGATCTAAGCTATCCAATGACAAAAAAATCATTTAAAAATATTAAAATGTAGAAGAGATATTTTTATAAATTTCTACCATTGGATTTCACTTCACTGAAGTAGCTTTTTTAAAATTCCCCTAAACAGAGTCGAAAAAGTACAAAACGGTCTTTGTACCGAAAGATCTGAGCTATAATATGACAAAAAAATCATTTAAAAATATTAAAATATAGAAGAGATATTTTTAGAAATTTCTAGCATTGGATTTCACTTGACTGAAGTAGCTTTTTTAAAATTCCCCTAGAGAAAGTCGAAAATATAAAAAACGGTCTTTGTACAGAAAGATCTCAGCCATCCCATGACATAAAAATCATTTAAAAATATTAAAATGTAGAAGACATATTTTTATAAATTCCTACCATTGGATTTCACTTGACTGAAGTAGCTCTTTTAAAATTCCCCTAAACAAAGTCGAAAAAGTACAAAACGGTCTTTGTAGAGAAAGATCTAAGCTATCCAATGACAAAAAAATCATTTAAAAATATTAAAATGTAGAAGATATATTTTTATAAATTCCTACCATTGGATTTCACTTGACTGAAGTAGCTTTTTTAAAATTCTCCTAAACAAAGTCGAAAAAGTACAAAACGGTCTTTGTACCGAAAGATCTGAGATATCGAATGCCAAAAAATAATTTAAAAATATTAAAATGTAGAAAAGATATTTTTATAAATTCCTACCACTGGATTTCACTTGACTGAAGTAGATTTTTTAAAATTCCCCTAAACAAAGTCGAAAAAGTTCTGTAAACGGTCTTTGTACCGATAGATCTGAGATATCGAATGCTAAAAAATAATTTAAAAATGTTAAAATGCAGAAGAGATATTTTTATAAAATTCTACCACTGGATTTCACTTGACTGAAGTAGATTTTTTAAAATTTCCCTAAACAAAGTCGAAAAAGTACAAAACGATCTTTGTACCGAAAGATCTCAGCTATCCAATGACAAAAATTCATTGAAAAATATTAAAATGTAGAAGAGATATTTTTATAAATTCCTACCATTCGATTTCACTTGCCTGAAGTATCTTTTTTAAAACATCTGTAAACAAAATTAAAAAAGTACAAAACGGTCTTTGTACCGAAAGATGTGAGATATCGAATGCCAAAAAATAATTTAAAAATATTAAAATGTAGAAGAGATATTTTTATAAATTCCTACCACTGGATTTCACTTGACTGAAGTAGATTTTTTAAAATTCCCCTAAACAAAGTCGAAAAAGTTCTGTAAACGGTCTTTGTACCGATAGATCTGAGATATCGAATGCTAAAAAATAATTTAAAAATATTTAAATGCAGAAGAGATATTTTTGTAAAATTCTACCACTGGATTTCACTTGACTGAAGTAGATTTTTTAAAATTTCTCTAAACAAAGTCGAAAAAGTACAAAACGATCTTTGTACCGAAAGATCTCAGCTATCCAATGACAAAAATTCATTTAAAAATATTAAAATGTAGAAGAGATATTTTTATAAATTTCTTCCATTGGATTTCATTTGACGGAAGTAGCTTTTTAAAATTCCCCTAAAGAAGGTCGAAAAAGTACAAAATGGTCTTTGTACCGAAATATCTGAGATATCGAATGCCAAAAGATAATTTAAAAATATAAAAATGTAGAAGAGATATTTTTATAAATTTCTTCCATTGGATTTCACTTGACTGAAGTAGCCTCTTTAAAACACCTGTAAACAAAATCAAAAAAGTACAAAACGGTCTTTATACCGAAAAATCTCAGCTGTTCAATGCTAAAAAAATCATTTTAAAATATTAAAATACAAATGAGATATCTTAAAAATTTCTATCTTGGGATTTCGCTTTATTGATGTAAGCCACTATAAAATACTCGTAACAAAATCGAAAAAATATAAAACGGTCTTTGTACAGTTCAATGATCTCAGCTATTCAATGCTAAAAAACTCATTTAAAAATATTAAAATGTAGAGGAGATTCTTTGGAAAATGTTTAATGTATGTTCTCTGACATAATAATCACGATCTGTATGTTGTCTTTTAAAATTACATATAAATGATTCAATTTCACTTGAAACTATCTAACAAAAAAAGGTCAATGTCGACTTGTTTTAAAACGGATCCGAGTGTTTTGGTAAGAAATTATCTCGAAGAAACTATCCAAATGCACATATCCCTCGGGCTATCAGTATTGAAAAGGTGCGAGAGTTTTTAGCATTTGCTAATGACTTTTTTCTTCCTGGGGTATCTTATCCCCTTTTTATCGCCTGGAGGTAAAGGGTGGCGTGAGATGACCATTTTCTTATTAATTACAAGCTTGGAAAATATCATTGGTCTTTTAAAGTGTCAATCTTTGGGTTCGGGATACGCCTTCCTGGTGGCAACACGCATAGGTTTGTGATAGGATTTTCAGTTTCGGTTTGACTGATGCAGGCTCTTAACCGAAATGATCAGAATCTAAGAATGATTATTGGGGCTCATATGAATTGTTCATATTTGCCCCCAACAAATTATTTGATAAATGCTCCGCTTGTCCAATACAGTTAAATGACAAATCATTAACATTTTTCAATTTTTGAAGACTTTTTTGTATTAAAAAATATTTATTAGTATTCATAGTATATGTTAAAACACTAAAATTCAAATGATAGAATAAATAAAATTATTAGCTTACCAAGTGGGAACTAAAATTTTACTTTTGAGATCTATAAACGGTGTTTTGCCTACAGGCTAAACAAAATGTCAAAGAGCTTCAATGTTTTCTTCTTTTTACCATATGTCTACAGGTGTTGTTATCATTAATATTTTTTTCAACTAAAAAATCATATAATAACTAGTGAAAAAATGCGATGTTCACATAGTTCTATTTTACTTCAACTTGCAAAAGTTTCTCTAAATATTAATGAGTAATTACAATATTTAATATATTTCTGCTTAGATTTCCTTACTGTGGCAAAGTTTTATAATTGTGATTCAAATCGAACTCTAAAACACTTTTCTTTGCTTACATAGTATTTTACTTTTTGACAAATGTTAAGTTTTATCTTCTTAAAAGTTTTTTTTTATTATCTGTGGCGTAAAATTAAACTATATTAATGCACTATCATAGTATGTATTAATGTAAAATGTTTATTTTCATCGCAAATTTATTCAAAATTAATGTCTGGGGAAAACTGATTTAAATAAATGATTTCTTAATTTATTTAAATCGCGATTTAAATCAAACTGATTAAAATTAACGAGTCCTGTTAAATTTATTTGAAAATAACTTTAGTAGTATACTTTTAAAATTCTGGTAATAAATACAATAAAAACACAATTCGGTAGTCCTTTTCATGGGGTGTTTTGTTTCATTACTATAATTTTGATGTATTTCTGGATATGTGTGATTATTTGATGTATTAATGGAAAAGGAGACTGAGATTGGCTAAGTTTGTAGATTAATATAGAAAAAAACTGGAATATGTTGATTATAACATTATTTAAAAGATAGTTTTTAAAAATTCAATAAACTTAAGCTGTTTAAGAAAAAAGTTTTAGTGCTTCTGCAAAAATTTGGAAAAATGATTTTTCGGTTAGGGAGAAAAAAAAGTTATTCATATAAAGTATAAAACACGTGTCCCACTTTTCATTAACATTTAACTAATATTACTGATTTCACAGACCACTGCTTTTTTAATTGTTATAGTTTAACTTTCAATTTTTCAATTTAACTACAAATACTGATTAAATTTCATTTCATTTGGAACTTTAATATTATCACCGGAGACTTTTAAATAGGTGAATGTTAATTACAATATAATGTCTTGTACAAAATGTTTAGTACAAAAACACCATCGTATGAGTTTATAATTGTTTTTATTCATCTTTCGAACTTGCAGTCACACAAACCGCTTCACACTAGTTGCGTTGCAATTTCTGATACGTCAGTTAAAGATTAAACTTGCTATCTGCATATTAAATTTATAGTCTACTATATTATAAAAACAAAAATATTACAAGTAAATAAAGATATAAAAGAGTTAAGTAAAACAAATTCTCAATAAAATTATCACTAACATTTCATGCTTCATGGCTGGCAAAAATTGTTAATGATAATCCAATTAAGAAAATATACATGAGAGACTATTTCATACTTCTGTTAAACTTTAAACATGCAGGGAAGAATGGGGCACATGTGAACATCGCATTTTTTCACTAGTTATTATATGATTTTTTAGTTGAAATAAAATATCAATGATGACAGTACTTGTAGACATATGGTAAAAAATTTTGAGGCTCTTTGACATTTTATTTGTCCTCGGCAGCCAAAACCTTGTTTATAGATCTCAAAAGTAAAATCTCAGTTCTAACTTGCTAAGCAAATAACTATTTATCCTTTCATTTGAATGTTAGTGTTTTAACATATACTATGAATACTGATAAATATTTTTTGTAAAACAAATCTTCAAAAATGAAGAACTGTTAATGATTTGTCACTTTAACTGAAGTGACCATGTGGGGGACACTTGTGAACAGACTACTTCTGGCAGATATGAACAGTTCATAAGTGCCCTAATAACAATTCTGTTATTCTATTCCTTTAGTTAACTTCATGAGAAATAATGTCAGCTTCTATATCTATAATTTACCTGCAATAGAAGACTGTCGTAGAATATTTGATTTTGTATTGAAACTTCCACAAAAACATCTGTCAACAGGTACATAAAGAGCAACAATCTCGTTTACTTTCAAATGTAATTTAAATAAATTTAATGTTTTCTAAAATATTATAATATTATACAATATTTTAATAAACGGTTTACTATATTATTTTTTATGCATTGTTGATACAAAAAGTATTGCGTTAAACAACTTTGCTAATTGTTCTATTTAATTTTTCCAACCTTGAAATGATGGCTTACTTTTGTCTCTAAAATAGCTATGTATATCATGCTTTAATGGAGATAGATATCAGTAATATCTTAAGAAAGTAACATTTTAAAACTAATAACTACCATAAAATGCCAATTATTAGCATTTTCTCCCCCCTCCTTCTCCTCTCTCTTTCAAAAGCAAAAGAAGTTAAATTTAGGGGAGAGATTATAATTGAGATTTTTTCAACAATCATTTAAAACCCTTCTTTATCATTAATTTAGAAGTAAATAAGACAAATACATGAGTGAGAACCTTTCGTATTTCGTCAGATTTTTTATAAGTTCTATCTAAATGCCCCTGTCTAAAATTTCCCCGAAACACAAACCACGAAGCAAAATGTAAAAGCTGTATTCTTTTTTTTTATTTTAACAATAAATCAATCATCTGATTTCCCTCTCCCTCTCCCCAATCTACTTATTTTCATTTTGTAATTTAGTGTAAGCTATATTTATGTGAACTGTTCACATGTGCTCCAGACTCATAAAAAAAAAGAACTTTTTTTGTCAAAGAACAAAAACATTAGGATACTTTCATTTTTGGATCATCTTTCAAACCAAGTTAAACAATTTTTTTCCCTTACTGATATGATACATTAGTAATTTATTCCTAACATTCTAGGTAAAGCTGTATTCTATATATAAAATAACATCATCAGTAAGAAATGATTGTTAGTCACTAACAAAATTAATCTTGGGATAAAAGAATTACAATTTCATATTTTATAATTTTATCTTGACATTCTTTTCAAATCCTAACATTTATTCATTCCTTTCCCAGTTGTAAAATAAATGTCATTTTTATTGTTCTGTGTTTCTATTGAATTAAAGGGAGGGGGGGACATGCTGCAAAGAAAATATTGTTTAAGTGTTATATATAAATCAAGTACATGCAAAACAAGTTACATTAGAAAACCATATAACTTAGAAAATCTTATCTACATATTGTGTAATCTACATATGGTACTTTAAATTTATTTTTTCAAAATCTCCTAGCATCTTTATTCGATTTTGTGGTAACTCATCACTAAATTCTTTTCTCAATAACAAATAAATTGTATTTTTATTTATTTATTTGGATCTGTCCTCCGTCTCTCAAAAAGAGATTATTTTTGCTCCAGAGAATATTTCTGTTAAAGACTCTATACGCATATAACTTATTTTTTGTGATATCGTGATTGATTTCATTTCTTAAAATGGTTCATTACAAAAAGTTAGACCCGCTCCTCCCCCCCTCTCTCATATATATATATATATATATAAAAGAAAGACATAAAAAAAGAAATATATATATAATTTAATAATTGATTACAGTAAAGTAAATTCCAAAAGTAAAATGCATTATCATTAAATAGAAGCAATGTTGCATCTTGCTATACTAACAATATTTTTTCTTTAGTTGTTGTTTTTCTGAGCATACCTAAAAAAATACATATTGATGTTTTTGATGGTTAAAATCACTTTAAACGTAATTTAAACTTATATCACGTCAAAAAATTTTTTTCACTGCTTGAACCAAACCCTGCATGTAAGCCAAACGTGCAATATTAGAAATAAACATAACAAGATCAGAATATCTAACACTCATTTAAAATAAGTACAATTTTCATAAAAAAAAATAATTACAAAATGAATCTGAATAGCTTACCTTTTGTTACAAACGTAACGAAAAAATCCAGATAAAAACGATGACGAAATCGAAACAACGTTTTATTATTCGTGTAGTTTTAAGATATATGCTGCACCTAAATGTCAGCATCAGCTAAAATGATCTCAGAAATCTTTTCTAAACATAGCTTAAACATTCATAACCAACGATAACATAAAATCAACATGGCTGTCGCCGGAGATGTTCTGTTTTTGGTGCGTCTGTTGCCACAAACGGAAACGCTCCATTATCAAGTCAACAAAAAATGAAAAACTTCCTGGAATTCCAGGAAAACTAAGATTTTTTTTCTAAAACGGAATTTCTCAATTAAAAAAGTTAAAATTCAAAGAATAACACCTGTAAAATTCAGGACACTTTTTTACAGTGTAGGAAAAAATGTACTTTTAAATACAACTTGTTTAAAAACTGTATCACAATTTATTTTTGAGATATTAATTTTTTAATACCGATTTTGTAATTGTGGCAACAGAAGTACTTCATCTCTTTTAAAAGTAAAGGATAAAAAAGAAATAATTTTTATATCTATTTAAACTTTAGGCAACAATTAGAAGAGAAAAAACAACAACAAAATGAACTGACGTGATATTAAAAATAATATATTAATTAAAATAATTGACTTTTTCAAAATTTTATGATTTGTTGTGTGATAAGAGATGTTCAGCTGTAAGTACACAAAATTTGAACTCTCTGGCTTCTATAGTTTTCGTGTACGGACTCTGTGACAGACAGACAGAGGACTGAGACGAATAGGGTTTTGTCAGATGAACGAAACCCTAAAAATAAAGTTTTAAATATGATCTATAACATTAATGCTTTGTTTCTGAATCAGGGCTGCAGCTAAACGTAAATAAAAACAAGTTGCAAATTGCACGTGAAGCGTAGCAAATGAGGTGCGTTCGTACTATAAGTTTTAAAATATTCAGATCTTGCTGATATAGTAGAGCCTACTTTGGATACAGTACAGTGGTCGAAATCTTTGTGTTCTTGTAAATATGCAGGGAGTAATTTTTATTATACTTCATTAACGTATATCTTATTCATAAAATATGAAGTAGTTTAATATAATTAAAACACGCCCCAAACAATGTTTCCCCGTATAACATTATTTAGTGGAATTTTGAGCGGCCCTGTAATTTAATAATAAATATTCTCTGCATTCCAGATTGTACAGAATGTAGATTTTAGTACATACATCATAGATGATTCATGTCAATTATATTATGTTCAAATGAGTGTAACACCATTAAAATGCATTTGAAACATTTTTTCCCATTGATCGTAATGTAACGGAATACTTTTGATTGTCCCTGTTATTGATCTATGCATCCGATTTTCATAACATTTGAAATGACTCGACAAAATTATGTAATAATTAAACGTTTTAAATTTCAAACGATTAAAATGCATTTGAAACTTTTTTTCCCATTGATTGTAATGTAACGGAATACTTTTGATTGTCCCTGTAACTGATCTATGCATCCGATTTTCATAACATTTGAAATGACTCGACAAAATTATGTAATAAATATACATTTTAAATTTCAAACGATTAAAATGCATTTGAAACTTTTTTCCCCATTGACGTAATGTAACGGAATCCTTTTGATTGTTCCTGTAATTGATCTATCCATCCGATTTTCATAAAATTTGAAATGACTCGACAAAATTATGTAATAATTATATACTTTTAATTTCAAACGATTCGGTTGTATAGTTTTTGCGTTGTTATATGCGGCCGGACAGACGGACAGACGGACTGAGCTACAACAATAGGTGCTACGTATTTACATAATTACGAACGCACCTAAAAAGGGGGAGGGGGGGGGCTCATATTTAATATCTTTCTTTCTCTGATGCATGCACACACAAACACAAAATATATACTCAAAATATCATATAGAAAGATTAATTAGTGCATATTCACATTGTAGCCGCTATGTTTCTTATTAAATTGGGTACTTACGTATTAACGCCACCGCAGCAGAAGTTGCGGTAATGCGCCAATTAAGAACAATCTTGTTGTTCGTGCTGTTTTAGTGTTTTTTTTTCCTCATTTTTCACGCCATTTTTTTAGTGCTTTTTTTGCTCATTTTTGACGCCATTTTTTTTTTTTTTTTTTGTGCGCGTGAGAATAACAAGATTGCTCTTTATTGGCGCATTAGCGCAATTTCTGCTGCGGTGGCGTTAATACGTAAGTACCTTAAATTGTTTGTAATAACTTCATTTTATGCTAAGAAAAGAACTGGATGCAAAATGAAAATTTCTATTGTATGACTAATGCAAAATTATACATTATATTTAGCTTTATATCTACAAATAGGATGTGCGAGTGTTGAAACTCTTATTTGCATTTTTTGTACTAATACTACAATTTAGTACTTCTTCAAAACTGTGGGCCCTAAAACTAAATTAGATTTTTGAACAGAATTTCATTTGGATTTTTGGAGTTTAATTTCATTTAGTGTCTTTGGAATCTTTTCCAGGGAGGCTCAAAATATTTTAGGGCGGGCAGAGCTCCCTCTGCAACCCCCCCCCCCCCCTCTAGCTACGACCCTGTTCTGAACTGCAAGTATTTGTATATGTAATATAGTGTAACTTATCGCAAAAAGGGTAGCGGAAGTATGATGAAGTGTGACAGTTTGTGACAAGGGGAAAAGGAATTGAAAATTTTGAAAAACAAATGGTGTGACATTATTTATGAACAACCCTCAAAAGAATTTATTATCGAAATTTAAAGAAGAATCTATATCAATAATTTCTTTATCAACCGCCGCCCTTTTGGAAAACGTTTTGTAGTAACTTTTGCTTTTTTGCAGTGCATTAATAAGTTACTTCTATCCGGAAAATCGGTTTTTCTAGATTTATCAGTTTTTAACTAAGTATTTTCAGCTGCATAAATGAAATTGCGCATGCAATTGTGAGGGGCTGTGCAAATACAGCGTTATCCTTTTCGGGGAGCAGGGGGAGTTTATCTATTGATATCGATATCATTTCTGATCTCATTAAATTTTTCTCTTTTTATTTGTAGCATGGTCCTTGATACAAAATAGCATGTTATCTTTTTTTAGCCTATTATCTATTTTTATGAAAATACAAAGTTATTATTAAAATCATTTTAACACCATTAAATTATAATTTAATTGTTCATATGTGTATACATATATAATCACGGTTCGAGAAACCATATGTGAGATGATATGAGAGTTGTACATCTAAATTTTAAAATGGTGAAAATAATGTCGGGTTTAGATTTCACAAGGAAAAAATTTTGAGATTGAGTCAAAGTGTAATAAATTTTGAGATTGAGTCAAAGTGTAATAAATTTTGCTAATATTATTTTGGAATGCTATGCATAAAAGCTTTAATTGATAACTTTATCATAATAACAGATCTTTGTTATATTTTACTGCTTACATATTCGACTAATGTTTAGTTTTAATAATCTCTACATCTGAGTTTTACAGAAATAGTATTTTGTTAATTTTAGGTTAAATGCCATTTGTTTAAGAGTTAGACTTACCAATATAAGGTGCATTATTTATTGTAACTAATTTTGTAAGTTTATTACAAATCAATGAAAGAGTTTCTTCTTAAACATTTTCATTCGTCGGTATTCGACGGGTTGTATCTTGTATATTTTAAAAGGCAAAAACTGTATGAAGGCATTATTTTTGTCTAGCTAATTAGAGTTTTCTTATTTTGTGTGAGGTGGTTGCCCAACCTCCAGTTTTTAAAGAGTTGCCGCTTATATAAGGTTCTTACAGGTATCATTATTTTACAGGAGGAATATTGGTACTTTTTTAATAGAAAAAGAAACCTAGATATCCAGCAAAATTTCACCTTATTTAAGTACAGATTTTCTAAAAAAAAAAAAAAAAAAAAAAAAAAAAGGCGGGTACAGAAGAATTTCCTAGTCTGGAAGTTCTAGGACCCGTATTAGCCATGTTATATAAAATGTAAATGCAACAGTGACGTCATGATTAATATGATATCAATAGCTAACGCCCTACATAAGTGTCTCCTAAAATACTTAACTTCTTCGGTTTGATATTTATACTGTTTACTTGTATTTCAAAATCCATGCTTTATTCAATGCTTTTTAGTACTTTCAAACAAAATTTAAAAGTGCTTATGTATTTGGTTTGTCTGTCCGTCTGTCCATGCTCTAATTTCCGCAAATGTACTCGGAATTTCATGCTATTAATAAAACTTAATTTGGGTCACAAAAGCACGTTTGGTATTGAATATGAAGTATGTACAATTAATGGTTTATTTACAGGGACACCAAAAGTATTCGATTACATTATGATATATGTTGAAAAATCGTTTGGATAGTATTTTAATGACATTATGTGGTACTTCTAGGTTATCCCGTCGACCAAAAATCTATCGCCAAGTTATAAGATTAAATGCCAATAATGGATGATCGTGAATGTCACATTAAACACGATACACATGTTTAAAACGCCATCAAGTGGTTTCAAATTCACTTTTAAACTGTATTTTTATTCACGTGTTACTAATTTATTTGTTCTTTCGTTATTTAGAAAAAAAATATGTCAACAAATATAACTTGGCTATTGGTTTGGCGATTTTTAAAAATTGGCGATAATGGTCGACGGGATAACCTAGTAGTACCAATTATGTTAATTCAAATGTATTGAAACTGCTATTAATCACTGAATTTCACTACGATCATGTTAAAATAGAGCATTCATTGCATTTTTTTTATTTTATTTACGGGGACACACAAAAGAAATCGGTTACAGCACTGTCTTTGCATAATAATTGCTGGAGAATACGTTTTAAAATTCGGTATGCGCTTTTAAAATTAATTACTTTTTTATATAAATTCTATACCTCATATACAGCACAAAAGGGCTGCACAAAAGTATTCGCATACCATTCACCCTATTAGAAGAAATTCCTGAAGGGGAATTTTCAACTGAAATATATGTATCTCTTAAATGAAAATTTTGGAATGCATGTTGTTAATAGAATAAAACTCTGTATCATATACAGAGCTGCTAAAAAATTCGGATAATTTTCGGACTGTGGATGGCAACAGCTGAAATTCGGTTTTGAAATGCGTTATATATGTCCATATTGTGAAATGAGACGTAATGCGTATTTTAATTTTTTTAAACGGTGCAGTTTTGTTACATTATTCTGAATATGTTGAAAAGTGCTTCATAATCTATGCTTGGCATATGATTTTTTTTTTTACTTTTTTCTTTTACGTTAGCATCGGCATAGCAAGTCAACTGTAATGTGTCTCTCTTTTTCTTCTCTACATATCTGATTCACCATGTGTTGCCTCTTGGAGATTCTCAAAGCCACCCTTACTTACCTAGGCATACTGGTTGTCTTCTTGGTGTTAATGGTGGCGTTATTACTGACTATAAAACTTACTAATGCAATCATGTTTCCTAAGCGACGCAGACCCCCTTACAGCTACCAAGAACAATGGTTTGGAAAAGCTCCGGGTCCTCCCACTGATGATGGTAAGTAAAAGCACCAAAATTATGATCATATTGGGCAAATAGTTAATAATAAAAAAAATCAAATCTGATACAAAGACTTTTACATAATAGATAGGAAAAATACAAATTTAATTAGTGTGTTTTAGATATGGCCAACTAGATGTATACGGTCCATTCAATTGAGATTAATCTATGAAGCCTCCCGCCAGAGGACTCTAATATCCTGCCCAAGTTATTCTGACCAATCGTGCAAACCCTGACCCAAAACAATGACCATGTGCAGAGAACAGAAATCAGCTTATTTAATGCTAATTTAGGCAGGGTTTGAGCTATGTGCATGGTCCAATAAAGTGGTTCAGGGTTTGAAGCTGAATCCAGCTTCACTTTTTTGGCTGTTCTTAGTGAAATGTGCAGGCCGTTATATATCTAGTTGACCATGGTTTTAGCAGTGTGTGTAGCAAAATGTATGGTATCGTTTACATGGTGTTGCCAATTTTTTCTTTTTTTTATTTTATATTTGACACGCAAGGTCGTTTTTTAACATGGTTTATGTAATAAAGTAAACTTGCTCATTTCGTCAAAAATGCCTTAAAAAAATTAGTCCAAGAGCAGACAGGATAAAAAAACCTAAGGTATCGAGCACAAGAAAAAAAACCCTTTATTTTATGGAAGAGTAGCAACAAAGGAATCTAATGATCCATGCCTGCCGAATGTAAAGTATTGCTAGAGTTGCAAAAAGTCGGTTTATTCCCGGGTTTATTTCCAATAGACCAGGTTTATTCCCGAGTTTATCCCCAAAAAACCGAATTATTCCAAAAAATCCCGGGTTTTTTCCAGGTTTATTCCTAAAAACCCGGTTTATTCCCGGGTTTAAACCGGGTTTTTTCTAACCTTTGCAACTCTAAGTATTGCATAAGCCAACAATTAAACCACTAGTAGTTCACTCGTAGGCTTATCATTCTGTTTGTTCCACGGTTACTTCATACCTTAGATTGTAGAACAAACACAATGATAAGCCAAGGAGTGAACCACTATTGGTATTAATTTTTGGCTTTCACGTCACTTCACTTCCGGCAGAGATGGATCATTAGATTCCTCTATTAATACTCTTCCATAAAATAAAGGTTTTTTTCTCGTGCTCTATATTTTAGGTTTTTGTGGTGTCGGCTCTTGGACTAGTAGCTGGGTATAGCGCGAATTCGCATCAAAATTCATCATGGGTATACCTTTGTTTATCTTTCTACCCTGGCTAGATAGTGGTAGGCACTTGCGTATTTCGCATCGTCAGAGATGAGAAATATGATTGGTTACAGTCAAGGCCTGATTACCAACGGACTAACTTCCACTAGTAAAAAGAAGTAGCAAATTTTGATTTATTCTTGAAAATAATTTTGCATAAATAGAGCATTTAAATAAGGCCAAAATTTCTATTCAAATATGCTGGTAGAAGTTTACACTGTTGGTAATGAGGCCCTGGTCACAACCATGTGCCAATTTTGGCGCAGGGCTGCAGCGTTCTCTAGTGATTAGACTCACAAATTATAGACAAATGGGCATGCCTTTTTTTTTTTTTTTTACATTTGCGACACTTTTCAAGTACTGTGATAAATCTTTCTGTTTAAAACTTTCAATATTTCATTAAACTATTGGGTTCGCAGCAATTCATAATATTGCAATGTAACACTTTCTAAGTAGTAATTAAATAGTTTTATGCTACAGTTTTTAAATAAAAGAATTTTTTGACGCTTCTAAAAATTAAGCCTCTTTCTTTCTACTCTATGTCCCTGTTTTTTTTTCTTCTAATCCGTTATAAATTTCCTATGGTGCAAAAATATTGCATTCAGAAAACAACGGTGTATTTGAAATTGGGAATGAAGTCTTATTTTTAGAGTCTGTTTATAGCCAATAGGATTCTGATATAAATTCTTTTAATACATGGATTTTTAGAGGCTGTTAATAACAAGAAAAATTCTGAAGCAATTAGTTATTGTTACGAATCGCAGCACCTGCTACCGAGTCACGTGATTTAGAGATTTGGCGCCGTTGGGCCCCAGCGAAAGTTGTTACGTAATCCAGTTCTAAAGTTCAGATGTATTCGAAAAATTACTCTCGACGAGAAGAAGTAACTCTCGCTTATTTTATATGTAAAATTCAAGTTTATATGTTTAAGTGTTTGTAGTTTTTTTTTTTGTGTGTGTGTTGTCTTTAATAAAGAAGTAAAAAGGACATCTCTGGATATATTTCAAGCTTCACACACTCTCGAATCTTTTCAAGTATTAATTTTCAGAACTTCGAATTCACGAAATGAAATATTTTTCATGGTGCCAAAACCCGGGATTTATCCAAAGAATTTATCCGAGATTTATCCAAAGATTGAAATCCAACAGAGCGGGAGCACAAATCAGTCTTGAAACTCATAGAACAGTCCCGAAAACGGGTACACGACATTTCGGTCCCGCCATTTCGGTCCCGCCGTTTCGGTCCCGAGACATTTCGGTCCCTGGCCATTTCGGTCCCGAGACATTTCGGTCCCTGGCTATTTCGGTCCCGAGACAATTCGGTCCGTGGCTACTTTGGTCCGTTGCCATTTAGGGCCTTAGTCATTTTGCTCCCTTGTTATTTCTTTACTCGCTACATTATAACTCGGATTCTAATTGTTGTAGACCTGTTAAATGGTATAAGTTCAACATTATTAGGTCCTTTTTTTACCCTCCCCCCCTAAATTTTATAAAAAGTTGAATAAAAGAGTCCGATAAATTTAAACTTTTATAACTCGAGATAATGAAATCACAGCGAGCTGAAAATTTTGTTTGATTAAACAATATGATATAAGTTTAGGGGATATTGTATTTTGCTTTTAGTATTATTACTATTAATCAGAATAAATATTTTAAATTTTATTATTAATCATTAGTATCAGTATTTTATATAAACTTCTATAAACTACTATAAGCTAGAAAGTATTTTATATAAACTTCTATAAATATTTTTTGGCTGTTTACGTACATTTTTTTAGAACCTTTAAATTTGTTATATTAATTAATAAAATAAAGAATACTGCCCAGCTAAACTGATGGCATTGAGCTCACAGGCTACAAATACTAATTGTACATTAAAGCCTTATATTTTCAAGGGTTAATTCCGTTCGAAAAAAAAATTAAGAAGGGGAAACAGCTCTCCCCTTTCCTCTTTTTTTATACTTAATCATTGAACCTCCTATACTATCAAAGACATGCTTTATCATATAAAAAATCTATATCCAAAATTCAGAGCAAGTTAGATAATTCTTAATAAAAACCCATTTAGCATTTATATAATTTTAAAGGAGTTATCCCCCTCTTTTATACTTAACCATTAAACTTCCAAAACTATTCAGAGATTTGAACGAAATCTGAAAATTCTGCTTGAAAAACCCATTTATATAAATTAAGGGGGGGGGCATTAGAACCCCTGTTCCCCCTATTTATACTTATTCAATGAACACCTAATAACAGTCACGGAATCGCCTCATCAGAATGATCCTAATCTAAATTTTGAACGAAAACATAATTCTGCATGAAAATCCCATTTATATCAACTAACGGGGGGGGGGGGATTAGAACCCTTGTTCCCCCGATTTATACTTATTCAATGAACACCTAATAACAGTCACGGAATCGCCTCATCAGAATGATCCTAATCTAAATTTTGAACGAAAAATTAATTCTGCATGAAAATCCCATTTATTTCAACTAACGGGGGAGGGGCATTAGAACCCCTGTTCCCCCTATTTATACTTATCCAATGAACACCTAATAACAGTCACGGAATCGCCTCATCAGAATGATCCTAATCTAAATTTTGAACGAAAACTTAATTCTGCATGAAAATCCCATTTATATCAACTAACGGGGGGGAGGCATTAGAACCTCTGTTCCCCCTATTTATACTTATTCAATGAACACCTAATAACAGTCACGGAATCGCCTCATCAGAATGATCCTAATCTAAATTTTGAACGAAAACTTAATTCTGCATGAAAATCCCATTTATATCAACTAACGGGGGGGGGGGCATTAGAGCCCCTGTTCCCCCTATTTATACTTATTCAATGAACACCTAATAAGTCACGGAATTGCCTCATCAGAATGATCCTAATCTAAATTTTGAACAAAAACTTAATTCTGCATGAAAATCCCATTTATATCAACTAACGGGGGGCATGAGCCCCCCGTTCCCCCTCTTATACATATCGAATGAACTCCAAAAACTAATCAGGGAAGCGCCTTGTCAGGATATACCTATATACAAAATTTCAAGTGGATCGGATATTTTTATCATGAGTTATCGCGTTACGCACATACATACAGAACGGACGGGCACATAAGCTCTCAGGCTATGATAGCCTGTGAGCTAAAAACTCTGCTTAATTATTTTTATTCCAATTAGTTTAATAATAAATTTCTTTAATAATTCGGTTAGACGGTTATAAGTTATAATATATACATATTTCCTCAAATCACTCATCTACACCCTCTCCTTTGATAATTCAGAAATGAGATATATTTATTGAAGAACATTTTTTATTATTATTTTTATAATACAAAGTTGCATCTAATAAACTTGTTTTCATAAGTTACTTTCCATTATCAACATTGCGAAAGTAATAGTGATTTCGTAACTGGCATGGACATGCTATGAAAAAAAATTTTTTTTTTTTAATTTGCCTCCGCTACTTTTTTTTATAATAATAATAATATTTATTGATTGCATTTTTTAACAGTCTTTTCACGCCATGAAGACAATTTTTGTGAGTTAATTTTATTGAAACTGGGCCCATTTCATTCTAATAAGATGATTATTTTTTGATTTACATAAAATTAATGTAATAATATTTTAAAATATAATAATAGAAATATTATATATAAAGTATAATATATAACATAATATAATGTATTAAAATGTAATATAATAATATTTTAAATAATTTTGTTTTCGATTTTTAACTGACAAAACTAACCTTTTATTTACTTATTTATTTATTTATTTGTATTACCTTTTCGCTCCTACTTTCCTAGAAAAAATAATAACAATTCTTATTTTAGTTTTATTTTAAATATACTACAGTAAAGCATCGTTTATACGACGATCATTTATACGACGTTTATATTTATACGACGTTTTAATGTGGTCCCGATTCATCCCTATTCATTTTAATATAAAAATATATCTTTTATACGACGCCCAAAATCGTTTATACGTCGATTTTTCGATTTTGTATAGGTTTATTTTTGTTCATTTTTCTTGTGTAATTTTACGAATGAGCGGAAGTTGGCAGCTATGAATGAATGACACCAAAGAGCGTGTTTAAATGCACTCCACATTATAAAAATGTGGGCTGGTATTCGATTACTCTGAAAAATCAGCTTACGCGTAACAGATTACACTGGGAGGGGTCATTCTTTTTTCGAGGATGGTCAGCTTTCCCGACCTGTTTTAAGTTGCAAACAGACTATCCTTCTAACTGTTATAAGTATTGGCGACTTTTAGTTGGCACGCGGGGTTTTTTATCTTTAACTTTAAATGGAAAGGAAATGATGTACTGCAAATGAGGAACCTTTCGGTGAAACATAAATAAAGGTACGCATATTTAAACTGCTTACTAATTCCTCCCCTCCCCGTTTTTTTAGGATTCATTGTTTATTTTGGTTTGTTTAATTAAAAAATTTATGCAAATCATCACGTTAAATACTAAAATTAAGTGAAAGCAAAATTAATTCTAGTTTTGAAAATGAAAATCGATTATACGTCGTTATCGTTTATACGTCGTTTTTTGGTAGTCCCTTCGGCGTCGTATAAACGATGCTCCACTGTAATTGTTTTAAATTTCTGTAATTTTAAATATACAATGAATAAACAAGTAAAAGATAAATTTAGTTTAGAACTAGGAAATATAATGATGTATTGAATATAAAATGGATTTTAAATATACAATAAATAAACAAGTAAAAGATAAATTTCAGTTTAGAACTACTAGGCAATATAATGATGTATTGAATATAAAATGGATTACGTATTGAGTTTATTTTAAAATAAAATCAATTATGTAAATTAATAATGTTACTAATTAATAAATACATTTAATAAAATATTAATTTGATTTTTATATTAAAATTACTAACTGTTTTGAGAATTAGGATTAACAATTATCATTAAGATTACCAATTATGATTAGGATTACCATACAAAATTTGTGTGAATTATAATATTTTGGATAAGAGTTATACATGTGTGCAGTTTTCGGGCACTTATAATCGCATTATACTAAAATTGTATGGCTTTCAGATTAAAAGCTCTGCAATGTTCCCTATAAAATTATGTCTTATTTCACAAACTTTCAGTTTGCAGGAGAAGGGACCGAAATGTCTTGGGACTGAAACGGCTAGGGACCGAAATGTCTTGGGACCGAAATGGCTGGGGACCGAAATGTCTCGGGACGGAAACGGCGGGACCGAAATGGCAGGACCGAAATGGCGGGACCGAAACGTCCTGCTTCCCCGAAAACAGTTACTTCCCGGGTTGAAAATGGCACCATGAAAAATATTTCATTTCGTGAATTCGAAGTTCTGAAAATTAATACTTGAAAAGATTCGAGAGTGTGTGAAGCTTGAAATATATCCAGAGATGTCCTTTTTACTTCTTTATTAAAGACAACACACACTCTCGAATCTTTTCAAGTATTAATTTTCAGAACTTCGAATTCACGAAATGAAATATTTTTCAGTTAAATATTTTTATCAATCATTTTTGTATCATTCGTAGATGAATGTATTCATTTAAATAATTTTAGGTTTGAAATATGGTGTAAGTACGAAAGTAGGAATATAATAAATTGCCCTTTTTCCCGCCATCTTTTACTACATGCTACAAGATAGAAATAAGCTTTCTGTCTCCCGCTCTGGATTTCGTTGCCTTTTACAGAGACTACAGGGACTACAAAATAATTTTGTAATTTATTCTAAAATCTTTTAAATAAAAACTTTTTTTCCACTCGCCATTTATTCACACTGGCAATAATTTCAGTCGATTGGTTTTTGATTTACGTTTAAGATCTAGACCTTTGTAAAATCTATATCAAAGACATTGGGTTAGAAAACTGCCAAGTTATAATTAATAATACAGTAAAACCCCGATAATCCGGATTAATTGAGACCAGACCCAGTCCGGATTATCCGGAGAATTAGAAAAAAATGAAATAAAACAAAACATATTTACAGAAAATAACCTTTATGTTAAACTTATTCAATATTTACAGGCAGTAAAAATGTTCACTTCGCTTAATTCTTCCGAAAAGATTTCAGAAAAAGTTTTTTTTAAATTCAGAATACGACGATGAAACAAGTTTATGATATTGAAATTAGCTAATCGCTTCTCAAACTTGAAAAAAAAATGACCAAACCGATCCGAATTATCCGGAGATCCGGATTAACGGGGTCCGAATTAGCAAGGTTCTACTGTGCTGAATTATTTTGGTTTTAAACGGCTATCAAGCACACTTGTACAGTAAAAATTATTAGTTATTTGTATTAATTGTCATTAAAATTAATAATCAGAATTCGGAAATGTTAAAAATGGATTTAAAGGGAATTTCGTAGCTATAAAATCTAATAAATATGGAAACAGCTACGGTTTAGAATTTAAACCAATAAAGTAAATACTTTATTAGTATCAAAACTGCTATATGAAACCATAATTATATTATATAATTACTTAAAAATGTACGAAAAGTTTCATTAAAAGTAACATATTTCTTAATGCATACATATAAAACATGTTTTTTCCGTATGTTGATGTGCTTTATTTGTTTAAAACTATATTTCACCAATTAATCTATATTTGCTTTTGTCGATACCATTCCCGATATAGACACAGAAAGACTAGTGGGCATAGTATCAAATAGACCGGTAGGCGGCTGTCCAAACCATTACCTCTGTAGCTAAAATTCCGGAATTATTTAAAAATCCATTCGCATAATAAAATGCGATTGGACTGCAAAGCCATATCTTACTGTAAAACATCTACAAATCCGATTTTAGTTGTTGATTGGTAGGTTTACCACGGTGCTTTCCTGTTCCGAATCCTCCATGCTTTCATGACTTGGGTGCACGAATACACAAAGGTAAAGTTACGAGTCAACCATTAAAATCGGATCTGCCGGTTTGGTTTTGTCCACCAATATATGACTCGACAGACCAATTGAATTTTAATATTCCAGCCGAATTCTGCCGAAGGCTGGAATCTCAGCCGTGAACACGATGAGGTTGTGGTCTGTGCAGCCGCCTCCCGTTCTAAAACTGATTATGAATTAATGAATACATAATCTTTTTATTTCAATGGTTAAAGACAATCCCGACACAAGTATAAAGCCATTCAAGATCGACGTCTCAGACGAGGTTCTGGAAGACTTGAAGCGCCGTCTACAAAACACGCGTTTCGAAGATCCCGTCGAAGACAGTAAGTTCCACTACGGCTTCAACCCAAACTATCTGCGGGAAGTGGTTGATTACTGGCTGAAGGAGTACGACTGGAGAAAACAAGAGAAAATGCTCAACCAGTACCCACATTTCAAGACCAACATTGAAGGCATTGATGTTCATTTCATTCATGTGAAGCCCGAATTACCACCAGATTCAAAGGTAAGGAATATGCAGTTTGTCCAGAGGTAGACGCCTCTAAAAAATAAAATATATTAAATTTAATACCCTGTAAAATTTAACTATAGGCAGAGTTCTCGCTGTCGCTCGCTATTACGCCAAATTGCCACAAAGAGCTCCATTTGGCGAGTAAAATAATAATCAGACAGGCCAAATTACGAGGGCTCAATTTCTATTTTTCTTCTTTTCGTGTATGTGTATGTGTGAGCCAATGCAATGGTGATTCTTATAAAAGTCGCTGAACGATTGGGCGTCGCTTTACATGTTTTCAATCGCATCGTGCCATTTACATTGTTCTATTTATAGAGATATTGACTCTACGTCTACACCAATTCAGTTTAGCAACTTACAAAATAAGTACACGAATCATTTTTATTGTTCAGCTCACAAATGTCATTAAAACACATAGTTTGTTTCTGAAATGCAAGTATATGTTAACGTAATATAGCATGACATGTGACAAGAGGGGGGGGGAGGGGGTAAAGGGAAGTGTGACACTTTGTGGCAAAGGGGGGGGGAGGGGAGTCAAAAATATGGAAAAAATGTGCGACATCATTTATGGATGGCCCCTTATTTGCCAAATCACTAATAGTGCTCAAAAGACAGCAAGAACCCTGGCTATAGATTCCTATAAAATATAATTTTCAAAAAATAAAGATGGTATGTAATAAAAAAAAAAAAAAAAAAAAAAAAAAAAAATTCCTGCCGGCTCAGCCTACAGATGGAGATAAATTTTGATTTTAGGTACAAATTTCCCTAGCAAAACCTAAATCAAGATTAGAGATAAACCCAGTTTCATCCTAAGAGTGTGTGCTTCAAAAAATCTAAATCTTTTGTGAAAATTCTAATATACACGCATATATATATTGAAATAGATTTAAAAATGGCGAAAACAAAATCAGAGAAATTCAAAATGTTAAAATATGCAAATATTTTCAAAATCTGAATTTTATCATGTTTCAATACGTTTTTACAAACTCACATAACTTTATATATTCACCCGCTTTTTGTCTATTATATTTCCAATATAACGTAATATTTGCTTAAAAAAAAAAAAAAAGAAAAGAAAAGAAAAATCTTTTCAATTTTATTAGAGTAAAAGTAATTATTTCTCCAAAATTGGGAAATATTTCAGAACCAAAAAAATTAAACTTTTTTTTTTTTTTTTTTTTTTTTTTTAATACACAATCTTGTACCACGCTGATTATTTATCTACAAATCGCATGCCTCTACGATTTTTTAGATCTTTTTTAATCGCTTTTTGATTTCGCACCAAACTTTTGAAGCACCCAGTATAATTTATAGTTCCTTTACAGGTACGAGTCCTTCCTCTGCTGATCATCCACGGTTGGCCAGGATCTGTGGTGGAATTCTATAAAATTATTCCCTTACTGACTACGCCACGCCCCGGTCACGATTTCGTGTTCGAAGTGATCTGCCCCTCTATACCAGGATATGGTTTCTCCGAATCACCGCATCAGAAAGGTAGGAATCCTTCTATAGTAAAAAAAAACTAGCCTTAAACAAATCTCTAGGAATGACTCCTGGAATGATGCTGATGTGTAAGGTTTTTGGAAATAACACGTCCGGGTGGACCACACCTTTCATGAGTCGAATTGACCAATCAGGAAAGGGCTCCGTCTATGCTTCGACCGATAAAGAGAGGGATGAATTCCAAAATTAAGTGTACACTGTTAAAAATCTGCTGCATTTTGTTGCAACGCACTCCACCACTTGTATATAATATCTCTATTCCAACTAGTGAGAAAGCCCCATTTCACGGCCAAGTAACCGTTTTCTATACAAGCAGGGAAGTGCATTGCAACTAAATGCAGCAGATTTTTAACAGTGTATGGAAAATAAGGTATCGCGAAGGCATTTTTGCCGATCCCACCGAAGCTAGCATAGGGGAGAAAAATACGGGCTTCTGATTGGTCGAAAAATTGTTTGCAAATAGATCATCCTGAATGCTAATGTACATATTAGGAGCGTATGGGTGTATCATTAAAATAATAATAATAAGAAGAAATTGGAATTTTTTTTAACGTAATATAGAACAATTGAGTTTGACAACGTAAAGTGAAAATACTATTATTTATAAATAAATCGTTCTGATTGTGTATATATGTGCATATCATGTTAAAAAAAATAGGAAGAAGAAATGGCAATTCTATTTTTATTATTCTCTAAAAATAATACAGAACACAGAACAATTGTTAAACATCCTGATTAACTTCTTTAATTATAAATTCCGAATTATCTATTTCTTTATCTATTAATAAATATGTAAAAACAGAAAGAAAATCTAGCTTTCAAAAGCTTTTCATACAAAAATTGATGATTAAATAAACGTAAACTCAAAAATGAAGGAAAGCAAAAATGATTCAACCAATCAGAAGCCTGTATTTTTCTCCCCTATGCTAGCTTCGGTGGGATCGGCAAAAATGCATCGCGAAGCGATTCCATGGGGTATTGGCGAGCGCAGCAAGCAGGGGTAGCCTACAACTTACAGGCGACTAAACCCTGGCCTTCCACATAACGCAAGTCTCTTCTGATTGGACCGCAAGATAGTTCATTTATATAAAAAAAAAATCTAATAATTGTAGCTCAATGAGCATGCGCTGAAAAGAATTTTATCACGGCGCTTCGTACTCAGTGAGCATGCGCTGATAAGGGCCTTTCTAGAGTATAGAGTTGCAAACAACTATCATGTGTATTAGTTTGTTGTTATATTTTCCATAAATTTGTCCATTTGTCCTTCGATGTCAAACATGGAATATTAATTTCAGTAAGCAAATACGTTCCAATGATCCAATGTTGCAAGAGAGCAAAGTTGTTTTGCTACAGCGCATGCTCATTCAGCTAGAATTGCTTAGATTTTTTTTTTTTATAGAAAAGGTCAGTTGCATTTTATCTTGCAAATCAGGTTTTACCTAATCCTGGAATTTCAGCCATCAATTCAGTGGTCTATTATGGAACTTGGATTTACGGATATGCGGCAGGTGTGGCCTCACAGCGCTAAAAAATATATATACACGCGCCTAAGAAATATATATACAGTAAAATCTCTTATGACGGATCACTGAGGAGCTCTGGTTAATAGTACAAGAGCTGTTAGCACAAAAAAACTAAGGTATCAAACACGAGGCAAAAAAACCCTTTATTTTATGGAAGAGTAGAAATAGGAGAATCTAATGATCTACCGAAAGTGAAGTGGTGTGTTAGCCAAAAATTAACAGCACCAGTGGTTGACTCGTAGGTTTATCATTGTGTTTTCCTGCTCCTAGTCCTCCATGTTTTCATACTTTTGATTCTAGGACAAAAACAATGATAAATCTACGAGTGAACCACTGGTGGCGTTAATTTCCGGTTTATGCACCACTTCACTTCCGGCAGACATGGATAATTAGATTCTCCTATTTCTACTTTTCCATAAAATAAAGTTTTTTCCCCCTTGAGCTTGATACCTTGGGTTTTTGTGTTTTCGGCTCTTGGACTATAGTTTCGCTACTGAAAAATTAGTTAAAGTGACTATTTTTATTAAGAAATAGCATAATCGAATTTTTTTCGATAGTATTTCACATAAGATCTTTTCATTTTATGGAGTGCACCAGTATGTTGTGTGTATATATTTCTATTTATAATATGTAGTGCTCGCTATCGATATTTTAGTAATTGGAAAATATATGTTCAAGCTGCTATACATACTTAAGAAATCAGAAAAAGCTATGATTGAAAATACGAGACGGAATTTCGAGATCTAGCGCAGCTTGGACCACAGATTAAGTATTTACTGTGTAATACTTAACCTTCCGTCTACCAGACAAAACACCCATTTATCTACGGCAACACCTAATTTTAATTCCAAACATGCAAACGGCACCAGTAATATTTTAATATAATTTTGCTTTTACAATGAAAGCTTAAATTAAGGAATTCGTAATATCTAGACAAGTCCTTTATAAATTCCGGTGTCAATCGACAATTTCTCATTTTACCATTGACACCAGAAATATTGCTGTCGGGTCCAGTGGACCCGTCTGGTAGACGGAAGGTTAATCTATGGCTTGGACTGCCTGAAAGCATTGTTGGGCCAGCATAAATGCGCAAAGTCCGTTCCGAATTGAGTAAAAAATCGAAAAAATCGCGCATAATGTACAATTAAATCAGGTGCAAAAAATATGTCGATGAGAAAAAGCTCCTTTTGTTTTTCTCGAACTCTAATGTTAAATCTATGGGGGCATATATATGTATCACATAGGATAGCTGAGGGCGATCGACAACTGGTCCTAGTTTTTACATTTATGGTATTGATTTCAGATTTTTTTTTTTATTACTTTTACTTTTGAAACCGACTCTGAAATCGAAACTATCCTAATATAAAAAAAAAAAAAACTAAGTCGAAAAAGCAAAGATTAGCTTTGTTGTAGATCATCCTCAGATATCCTATGAAAAATTAAAGAAAAGTATTAATTGCTCAAAATGCTAATTTAATTTAAACGCGTGGCATATCAATGTTGAATTTTCCGATATCAAAATGTCCTTTATTCTTGTCTTTAACATATTAACATTTAATAGTCTTTAAATATTTTTTTTTTTTCAGGTTTTACTATCCACTCAGCTGCCAGAATGTTCGCAACGCTCATGGAACGGATCGGGCATCGCAAATTTTATGTACAAGGAGGTGACTGGGGATCTGCAATCTCCCAGATCCTGGCTCGATACCATTCTTCGAGGTAAAAACGAAAATCAGTTAAGCTTTTTTGACGAAAATAGTGTTTGTTAGGAAAAATTACCACACAGTCATTGCCACCTCCGTAACTGAGTGTATGATTTAAATATATCTTTGGATTTTCTTAGTCCAATTCAGGGCCGTAGCTAAGGAGGCGCTATGGGCGGCTCAGCCCCCCTAAAATATTTTGAGCCCCCCCTGGAAAATGTTCCAAGGTCACTAAATGTTTCGAAAATTCAAATGAAATTCTGTTCAAAAATCTAATTTAGTTTTGAGACCCTTTCACAGTTTGGCAGAATTACTGAATTGCCACTAAAATAAGTGTTTCAACACTCCCTTATCCTATTGGTACGTATGAAGCTAACAGGATGTTTAATTTTGCACCAGTTATACATTCAGAATTTTCATCATCAAATACTTTTCTTAGCATAAAATGAAGGTGTTACAACAGTTTAATGAGAAACATAGTACCTACAATGTGAATATGCACTAATTTATCTTTCTGCATTAGAGAGAGAACAAAATAATGTGAGCCCCCCCCCCCCTATATTCCCCTGAGCCTCCCCTATCATACACTTCTAGCTACGGCCCTGGTCCAATTACTCGGATTCCTCACAGTCAGAAAAACTTGTCAATATACTCTAAATTAATTCTCGTATTTAGGGGTAGGCTTATCTGATGAAACCCTATTCGTCTTTGTTCTCTGTCTGTCTGTCCGTCACAAAGTCCGTATACAAGAACTATATAAGTCAGGAATTTTAAATTTTGTGTACTTACAGCTGAATACCTCGTGTTATAGGGCAACTCATAAATTTTTGAAAAATACTATTATTTTAATAAAATCAATTTTATCTATGTCATCCGTTCATTTTTGCGGTTTAAATGTTAAGAGAATCTTAATTTCAACGTTATTCATGTAGACATCACATCTTTGAAGTAAAACATCTTGCTAGTAAAAAGAAGGTTCTTAATTCGAATCCGGTGCAGGAACTTGGAATTTTCATACGAAGATAGATTTAATAAAAAGAAATTTTGCCAATTTAAGGGTTATATTATTATTATTATTATTATTTTATTACTGTCATCCATAATGTATTTTTGAATTCAATTTTCTTTCTTTTTTAAAAACTGTTGCGGTTTATTAATGATTCAGCATTTTAAATTTCTTTTAAACAATTTTTTTCGAGTTTAGAAGTTTAAAATTCTATTTATATCACCGCATTTTTTTTCTGATTTTCAAAAAATTTAGAATTTTAGATTTTATACAAATAATTTAATTTGAATATTTTTATTTGATTGAAATAAATAACTTCTTTTTACAATTATTTTCAAATTAAATTTCTGTGTATAACGGTAAAAATTGATTTAATAATAAAAATGATATAAATCCTTAAATTGCCCCCCCCCCCCCCAGAAAAAAATCTTATTATAAAAATTTCAACTTCCAGCTTTAGGGTTCGAACTCAGAACATGTTTTTACTAGCAAGATGCTTTACCTCCAAGCTCTGATGTCTACACGATAAATGTTGAAATTAAGGTTCTATTTTGAAATTTAAATCGCAAAAATAAACGAATGTCATAAAAAAGTAATTAAATTAAAAAACAGACATTGTCAAAATTTTATGATTTGTCGTGTGACACCAGTATTCATTTGTAAGTACACGAAATTTGAAGTATCTAATTCATACAGTTTTTGTGGAAGGACTCTGTGACGGACAGGTCGACAAAGAACTGAGACATAGGATTTCGTCAGATGAACGAAAATTGTTTTACAAATAGCGTTATTTTCAACGAGCGGCGTTATATTATTCATCGAGGAAAAAGTATCGTCAGGAATTAGAATACAACGAAATAGTTTAAAGCAAAAATTTACAGATTAGAGCAGTGGTTGGCAACGTGGCGTGTACGCCCAACGGGGACAATGTTTTAAGTCTGTAACATAAACATCCGCTGTCAGTTTTTGAAAAAGTGATGCTTTTGTCTAAAAATAAAAACGATACATATAAAATTTAAAAATAAAATTAAAAGAATAAATTGTGATGAATTTAAAATAATTCCAAATCCGAAGTTTAAAATAGAATTAAACCCAGAATAATTACATACTTTTTAATAAAATATTTTGACAACCCCTCTGCTTCTCCCCGCCTTCCCCCCTTTTTTTATTGAAAAATTTTTTCTGGTTTTCAATATATTTTACAGTTTTTATAAAATTTCCGAACATTTGTTGGATGAGATTTTATATTTTTACTCACTCTGCTGTATGTAAAATAACTTTTACAGGTAAAACTGTTTATGGATATAAGTAAATCTTAGTGTCTTGAACATATTTAACCTAAAAATATTTGATATATCTAAATATGGTTACTATCAACCTATAAAAATTATAAATCTTAAATACCATTAGAAAAGGAAATAGGTCAATAATAAATAACTATGTGGCTGTGATGCAGGCATTCTGCACTGTAAATGAATGGATAAAAAACAAATTTAAATTTTAAAATCCGATAATACATGGTAGTCCATTAACGATAATCTGGAAAGAGAAAAAGAAGCGAGTTTTGATGGTGAATAATGGCTATGAAAAATTAATAAATGCGAAATTTTTAAATTGTTCTTGTACATTTTCTTAACCACAGGAAGAAAATTTAGTGTCCAAAGCTTTTCCAACAACTCATGATAAGTTACTAAAATGAATTATCAATTTTGTCAGAGTTATCAATTTTAATGCTAAATATGCGATTTTCTTGAACAATTTTCATGAAGGTAAAAATGCAGACCATATAACATTAGTTAACACGCTAAGTGCCATGTCATTCATCGGTGGCTGACACTGAACTTTCCCTCTCAGTCGCGTCAGTCACCGGTGAATTTCTAAAACATAATATAAAATTAAAAAAGTTATAATTTAAGTAACTACTGAAAATTTATTTAAAATTGACCTATCAAAAGATAATACAATTTTAAATAAATTTTCAGCAGTTACTTAAATTATAACTTTTTTAATTTTATCGCCGAATAATATTCTCTTCATAGTTACTTAAAACAATATAATTTTCTTTAGTTTTATATCATATTTTTACACTGACGTGTATTATTGACGTTTATTTGACGTGGCCTAAACGGGGCTAAACAGTGTCAGTTACCGTCGCACTCAACGTGTTAAAAATTGAGGTAAGTTGAAAAAGCAAAGCAAAACACTCTTTGGCATAAGTGGCGTAGCTAGCGGGGGGGGGGGGGGCGTCCGCTACGTGTGTCACCCTCTAAGGGGTGACACCCAATCGTTACTTGAAAATGTATATACAGTGTCTCACAAAAGTGATGGGACACTTGTGCTTTATAAAAAGAAACTGCAATAAAATAAATAAACATGTGCAAAAATCTTTTGGGTGTGTTTCATATTTAAAGTTGGTAACAATTATTACATAACATACATTTTGTCAAAATATTAAAATATTAATTTAGTAAAAATACAATTGTTCAGAACGGAGCAAAAAATGGCTCACATAAGTGATGGGACACTTACTTTTCCATCAAATATTTATCCAAAAATTTTACTTTTTAAAAGGTTTTAATATTTTGTTGGATTTCCTTTTACTTTTAAAACATGATTTAATCTTTTTGGGATGGATTCGACTAAATTTTTTGTGATTTCTGGAGTGATTTTACCCCATTCTTCTTCAAGTACCGATTTTAGTTGTTGTTTTGAAGAAATGGTGTGTTTGCGAATTCTTGATTCCAATTCTTGCCAAATATTCTCTATGGGATTTAAGTCTGGAGATTGTGGTGGTGTTTTTATTATTTCAGGACAGTTATATAGCAGCCAGAGTCTAACGTTCAGAGCAGTGTGCTTGGAGTCATTGTCCTGGTAGAATTTAAAATCGTTATGAAGGTTCAATTTTCGTGCTGAAGATTTCAAATTTTGCTTTAAAATATCAATATACTTGTACTGATACATTATACTGTCAATAAAAACAAGATTACCAACTCCAGCGGACGACATACACCCTCATACCATAACTCCTCCTCCACCATGTTTTACTGTTGCTACCAAGTTCTGTTTGCGAAATTCTTCCCTGGGTTTTCTCCACAACAAGATTCTACCGTCAGAACCAAATATATTAAATTTACTCTCATCAGCAAATATAACTTTATTCCAGTAATCAGAGTTCTTATTTATGTTGGATTTTGCGAAAGCTAGTCTGAGTTTTCTATTCTTTTCACTTACGAAGAATTTTTTCCTGGCTACTGTACCGTGATATCTAGCAGATCGAATAACCCTTCTAATAGTCTCAGGATTAACAATTATTCCATATAATGCTTGTAAATCAGCAGCAACTTTTGAAGCACTATTTCTTGGATTTTTTTTTTTTTTTTTAATATTTCGAACGATAATTCGCTTTATTCCATTCGATACCTTTGATGGTCGGCCAGGTCTTTTTTTTTATCCTGAATCATATGATTCTTTTTATATCGTTTAATGATATGGAAAACTGTTGAACGACTCAAGTTAACTGTTTCAGCAGTTTTTCTAATAGATTTTCCACGTTCAATAAGCAAATTAATAACTAATTTTCGAATTTCAGGCGAAGTTTCTTTTCGTTTAGCATTCATGGCTACACAGAGCTAAAAAACACAAAAATTCCAAAACAAACTGGAGAGAAATACTGCAGACGATTTTATAAATTATTGCCAATTTCTTTTAAGTAAAAATAAAACCCCCAAAAATATTTTTATTGCTTATTTCAGACGATTTTTGTTGCATATATAATGGTGTCCCATCACTTAAATATGAAACACACCCAAAAAATTTTTGCACATGTTTGTTTATTTTATTGCAGTTTCTTTTTATAAAGCACAAGTGTCCCATCACTTTTGTGAGACACTGTATGTGAGACACTGTATATCGTCTTATAAGATTTTGGAAAGGAATTCTGAAATAAAGTGAAATTTTTAGCGTACGTCGCAATAGAGTTAGTTTTCTTTCCTTTGAGAATGTGATTTTTTTTACAGAATGATGTATCTAAATAAGACATGCATCAAGAAACAAAAACATACCTATCCAATGAATGGGTAGCAAAAGAAAATTTTAAAAGAACGAATTTTCGCCGACATATAGACACCACATTGACTTATGTAGACTATGGGTTAAGTGATAAGTCGATCCAGTTTTTTTTTAATTTTATTTAATTTTATTTTATTTTTATGCAGGAGGACAAAGGGTAAATAAGGAATGGTAAGCTTATTTGTTATAATAACGTAGAATTGTGATCGGAAAAAATATGACGAATCGGAAATTGGGAGGCGGGGGCGGGGGGTTGACACCATGATGACTCCTGGTACACTATTTACATCCGCCCCGGGTGTCACCCATCCTAGCTACGCCACTGTTTGGCACAAAAGTAAAGATGTATAGAGTTATTGCAACTATTGAATTATGTTAAAAACACATTTGTTACAGAAGACTGCTTTATTAGAAAAAAAAAGTTAAATATATATTTATGTTAGGCTTTTCTTGCTTACGTGGGGCATGGTAATAAAAAGTTGGTAACCCATGCATTTGAGGGATGCAAAAATTACAATAATAATAATAATAATAAAAATAATAGAAATTTTGACTTAAAGAAGTTAGAACCAGTGTTGCCATATTGGAGACTTTTTTAATTTAGATTATTTAACTATTATCAGTTTTTTTTAATAGTTTAATTTGCCTTTTTTCCCAGGATTTTTCATCTATTTTTAAATAATCCGAATACTTCTATTTCAAAAAAGCGCTGACAATGAAGTAATCTTTTTGTCCCCAATCTGGCAGCAGTGGTTAGAACCCTCTCTTTATATTAATGAATGTACAACATATCTTTTTTACTTTCTGTTCCAGGATTCTGGGCCTTCACGTTAACATGTACTTCAGCACTCTGAGATGGTGGGAAAAGATTAAGTTGCTAGTCATCAATTTCTTTCCTTTTCTAGTCACTAAGGCCGAATACGATATGATGTTTCCCCTCTCAAAGTCTCTAAAATTATTCTATGCAGAAGGAGGATACTTTCATATACAGAGTACTAAACCCGATACGGTTGGTAAGTATTGTCATTATTATTTTCTTTCATATTCTTAAGAGCCTGCATCAGTCAAACCGAAACTCACAATCCTATCACAAACCTATGCGTGTTGCCACCAGGAAGGCGTATCCCGAACCCAAAGATTGACACTTTAAAAGACCAATGATATTTTCCAAGCTTGTACTTAATAAGAAACTGGTCATCTCACGCCACCCTTTACCTCCAGGCGATAAAAAGGGGATAAGATACCCCAGGAAGAAAAAAGTCATTAGCAAATGCTAAAAACTCTCGCTTCTTTTCAATACTGATAGCCCGAGGGATATGTGCATTTGGATAGTTTCTTCGAGATAATTTCTGATCAAAACACTCGGATCCGTTTTAAAACCAGTCGACATTGACCTTTTTAGGTGCGTTCGTAATTATGTAAATACTTAGCACCTATTGTTGTCGCTCAGTCCGTCCGTCTGTCTGTCTGTCCGTCTGTATGTCCGTCTGTCTGTCCGTCTGTCTGTCTGTCTGTCTGTCCGTCTGTCTGTCTGTTCGTCCGCATATAACAACGCAAAAACTACCCAACCGAATCGTTTGAAATTTGAAATACATAATTATAACATAATTTTGTCGAGTCATTTCAAATTTTATGAAAATCGTATGGATAGATCAATTACAGGGACAATCAAAAGGATTCCGTTACATTACGGTCAATGGGGAAAAAAGTTTCAAATGCATTTTAATCGTTTGAAATTTAAAACGTATATTTATTACGTAATTTTGTCGAGTCATTTCAAATGTTATGAAAATCGGATGCATTGATCAATTACAGGGACAATTAAAAGTATTCCGTTACATTACAGTCAATGGGGAAAAAAGTTTCAAATGCATTTTAATGGTGTTACACTCATTTGAATATAATAGAATCGACATGAATCTATGAAATATGTACTAAAAATACATTTTGTATAATCTGTGATGCAAAGAATATTTATTATTAAATTACAGGGCCACACAAATGTATTCCACTAAATAATGTTATACGGGGAAACATTGTTTGGGGGGTGTTTTAATTATATTAAACTACTTCACATTTTATGAATAAGATATACGTTAATGAAGTATAATAAGAATTACTCCCTGCATATTTACAGGAACACAAAGATTTCGACCACTATACTGTATCCAAAGTACGCTCTACTATATCAGCAAGATCTGAATATTTTAAAACTTCGTTATCAACGAACGCACTTCATTTGCTACGCTTTACGTGCAATTTCCAACTTGTTTGTTAGATAGTTTCAAGTGAAATTGAATCATCTATATGTACTTTTAAAAGACAACATACAGATCGTGATTATTATGTCAGAGATTGCACATTAAACATTTTCCAAAGAATGTCCTCTACATTTAAATATTTTTAAATGGTTTTTTTTAGCATTGAATAGCTGAGATCATTGAACTGTACAAAGACCGTTTTATATTTTTTCGATTTTGTTACGAGTATTTTATAGTAGCTTACATCAATAAAGCGAAATCCCAAGATAGAAATTTTTAAGATATCTCGTTTGTATTTTAATATTTTTAAATGATTTTTTTAGCATTGAACAGCTGAGATTTTTCGGTATAAAGACCGTTTTGTACTTTATTGATTTTGTTTACAGGTGTTTTAAAGAGGCTACTTCAGTCAAGTGAAATCCAATGGAAGAAATTTATAAAAATATCTCTTCTACATTTTTATATTTTTAAATTATTTTTTTAGCATTGAACAGCTGAGATTTTTCGGTATAAAGACCGTTTTGCACTTTTTTGATTTTGTTTACAGGTGTTTTAAAGAGGCTACTTCAGTCAAGTGAAATCCAATGGAAGAAATTTATAAAAATATCTCTTCTACATTTTTATATTTTTAAATTATTTTTTGGCATTCGATATCTCAGATATTTCGGTACAAAGACCGTTTTGTACTTTTTCGACCTTCTTTAGGGGAATTTTAAAAAAGCTACTTCAGTCAAATGAAATCCAATGGAAGAAATTTATAAAAATATCTCTTCTACATTTTAATATTTTTAAACGAATTTTTGTCATTGGATAGCTGAGATCTTTCAGTACAAAGATCGTTTTGTAATTTTTCGACTTTGTTTAGGGAAATTTTAAAAAATCTACTTCAGTCAAGTGAAATCCAGTGGTAGAAATTTATAAAAATATCTCTTCTGCATTTTAATATTTTTAAATTATTTTTTGCCATTCGATATCTCAGATAGATCGGTACAAAGACCGTTTTGTACTTTTTCGACTTTGTTTAGGGGAATTTAAAAAAAATCTACTTCAGTCAAGTGAAATCCAGTGGTAGGAATTTATAAAAATATCTCTTCTACATTTTAATATTTTTAAATTATTTTTTGGCATTCGATATCTCAGATCTTTCGGTACAAAGACCGTTTTGTACTTTTTCGACTTTGTTTAGGGGAATTTTAAAAAAGCTATTTCAGTCAAGTGAAATCCAATGGTAGAAATTTATAAAAATATCTCTTCTACATTTTAATATTTTTAAATGATTTATTTGTCATTGGATAGCTTAGATCTTTCTCTACAAAGACCGTTTTGTACTTTTTCGACTTTGTTTAGGGGAATTTTAAAAAAGCTACTTCAGTCAAGTGAAATCCAATGGTAGGAATTTATAAAAATATGTCTTCTACATTTTAATATTTTTAAAGGATTTTTTTGTCATGGGATAGCTCAGATCTTTCGGTACGAAGACCGTTTTGTACTTTTTCGACTCTGTTTAGGGGAATTTTAAAAAAGCTACTTCAGTGAAGTGAAATCCAATGGTAGAAATTTATAAAATATCTCTTCTACATTTTAATATTTAAATGTTTTTTTTGTCATTGAATAGCTGAGATCTTTTGGTACAAAGACCTTTTTTTTTTTTTTTTTTTTTTTTTTTTTTTTTTTTTTTTTTTTTGTTTACAGCTGTTTTAAAGCGGCTACTTCAGTCAAGCGAAATCCTATAGTAAAATTTTATAAATATGCCTTTTCGACATTTAAAGATTTTTTAAATGATTTTTTGTCATGGGATAGCTGAGATCTTTACATATTATAGGTACAAATACCGTTTTGCACTTTTTTAATTTTGTTTACAGATGTTTTAAAAAAGATACTTCAGGCAAGTGAAATCGAATGGTAGGAATTTATAAAAATACCTCTTCTACATTTTAATATTTTTATATTATTTTTTGGCATTCGATATCTCAGATCTTTCGGTACAAAGACCGTTTTGTACTTTTTCGACTTTGTTTAAGGGAATTTTAAAAAAGCTACTTCAGTCAAGTGAAATCCAATGAAAGAAATTTATAAAAGTGTCTCTTCTATATTTTAATATTTTAAAAATATTTTTTGGCATTCGATATCTCAGATCTTTCGGTACAAAGACCGTTTTGTACTTTTTCGACTTTGTTTAGGGGAATTTTAAAAAAGCTACTTCAGTCAAGTGAAATCCAATGGTAGAAATTTATAAAAATATCTCTACTATATTTTAATATTTTTAAATGATTTTTTCGTCATGGGATAGCTAAGATCTTTCGGTACAAAGACCGTTCTGTACTTTTTAGACTTTTATTAGGGGAATTTTAAAAAAGATACTTCAGTCAAGTGAAACCCAATGGTAGAAATTTATAAAAATATCTCTTCTACATTTTAATATTTTTAAATGATTTTTTCTCATTTGATAGTTGAGATCTTTCGGTAAAAAGACCGTTTTCTACTTTTTACGATTTTGTTTACAGGTGTTTTAAAGAGGCTACTTCAGTCAAGTTAAATACATTGGTAGAAATTTATTAAAATATCTCTTCTACATTTTAATACATTTAATGATTTTTTTGTCATTGGATAGCTAAGATCTTTCGTTACAAAGACCGTTTTGTACTTTTACGACATTGTTTAGGGGAATTTTAAAAAAGCTACTTCAGTCAAGTGAATTACAATGGTAGAAATTTATAAAAATATCTCGTCTACATTTTAATATTTTTATATGATTCTTTTGTCATGGTATAGCTAAGATCTTTCGGTACAAAGACCGTTTTGTACTTTTTAGACTTTTATTAGGGGCATTTTAAAAAAAGCTACTTCTGTCAAATGAAATCCAATGGTAGAAATTTATAAAAATATCTCTTCTACATTTTAATATTTTTAAATAATTTTTCTGTCATTGGATAGCTGAGATCTTTCGGTACAAAGACCGTTTTGTACTTTTTTGATTTTGTTTACAGATGTTTTAGTGAGGCTACTTCAGTCAAGTGAATTCCAATGGTAGAAATTTATAAAAGTATCTCGCCTACATTTTAATATTTTAAAATGATTCTTTTGTCATGGGGTAGCTAAGATCTTTCGGTACAAAGACCGTTATGTATTTTTTAGACTTTTATTAAGGGAATTTTAAAAATGCTACTTCTGTCAAGTGAAAGCCAATGGTAGAAATTTATAAAAATATCTCGTCTACATTTTAATATTTTTAAATGATTTTTTTGTCATTGCATAGCTAAGATCTTTCGGTACAAAGACCGTTTTGTACTTTTTTGGTTTTGTTTACAGATGTTTTAGTGTGGCTACTTCAGTCAAGTGAATTCCAATGGTAGGAATTTATAAAAATATCTCTTCTACATTTTAATATTTTTAAATGATTTTTTTGTCATTGGATAGCTAAGATCATTCGGTACAAAGACCGTTTTGTACTTTTTTGCCTTTGTTTACATGTGTTTTAAAGAGGCTACTTCAGTCAAGTAAATTCCAATGATAGAAATTTATAAAAATATCTCGTCTATATTTTAATATTTTTAAATGATTTTTTTGTCATGGAATAACTGAGATCTTTAGGTACAAATACCGTTTTGTACTTTTTTAATTTTGTTTACAGATGTTTTAAAAAAGATACTTCAGGCAAGTGAAATCGAATGGTAGGAATTTATAAAAATACCTCTTCTACATTTTAATATTTTTAAATTATTTTTTGGCATTCGATATCTCAGATCTTTCGGTACAAAGACCGTTTTGTACTTTTTCGACTTTGTTTAAGGGAATTTTAAAAAAGCTACTTCAGTCAAGTGAAATCCAATGAAAGAAATTTATAAAAGTGTCTCTTCTATATTTTAATATTTTAAAAATATTTTTTGGCATTCGATATCTCAGATCTTTCGGTACAAAGACCGTTTTGTACTTTTTCGACTTTGTTTAGGGGAATTTTAAAAAAGCTACTTCAGTCAAGTGAAATCCAATGGTAGAAATTTATAAAAATATCTCTACTATATTTTAATATTTTTAAATGATTTTTTCGTCATGGGATAGCTAAGATCTTTCGGTACAAAGACCGTTCTGTACTTTTTAGACTTTTATTAGGGGAATTTTAAAAAAGCTACTTCAGTCAAGTGAAACCCAATGGTAGAAATTTGTAAAAATATCTCTTCTACATTTTAATATTTTTAAATGATTTTTTCTCATTTGATAGTTGAGATCTTTCGGTAAAAAGACCGTTTTCTACTTTTTACGATTTTGTTTACAGGTGTTTTAAAGAGGCTACTTCAGTCAAGTTAAATACATTGGTAGAAATTTATTAAAATATCTCTTCTACATTTTAATATTTTTAATGATTTTTTTGTCATTGGATAGCTAAGATCTTTCGTTACAAAGACCGTTTTGTACTTTTACGACATTGTTTAGGGGAATTTTAAAAAAGCTACTTCAGTCAAGTGAATTACAATGGTAGAAATTTATAAAAATATCTCGTCTACATTTTAATATTTTTATATGATTCTTTTGTCATGGTATAGCTAAGATCTTTCGGTACAAAGACCGTTTTGTACTTTTTAGACTTTTATTAGGGGCATTTTAAAAAAAGCTACTTCTGTCAAGTGAAATCCAATGGTAGAAATTTATAAAAATATCTCTTCTACATTTTAATATTTTTAAATAATTTTTCTGTCATTGGATAGCTGAGATCGTTCGGTACAAAGACCGTTTTGTACTTTTTTGATTTTGTTTACAGATGTTTTAGTGAGGCTACTTCAGTCAAGTGAATTCCAATGGTAGAAATTTATAAAAGTATCTCGTCTACATTTTAATATTTTAAAATGATTCTTTTGTCATGGGGTAGCTAAGATCTTTCGGTACAAAGACCGTTTTGTATTTTTTAGACTTTTATTATGGGAATTTTAAAAATGCTACTTCTGTCAAGTGAAAGCCAATGGTAGAAATTTATAAAAATATCTCGTCTACATTTTAATATTTTTAAATGATTTTTTTGTCATTGCATAGCTAAGATCTTTCGGTACAAAGACCGTTTTGTACTTTTTTGGTTTTGTTTACAGATGTTTTAGTGTGGCTACTTCAGTCAAGTGAATTCCAATGGTAGGAATTTATAAAAATATCTCTTCTACATTTTAATATTTTTAAATGATTTTTTTGTCATTGGATAGCTAAGATCATTCGGTACAAAGACCGTTTTGTACTTTTTTGCCTTTGTTTACATGTGTTTTAAAGAGGCTACTTCAGTCAAGTAAATTCCAATGATAGAAATTTATAAAAATATCTCGTCTATATTTTAATATTTTTAAATGATTTTTTTGTCATGGAATAACTGAGATCTTTAGGTACAAATACCGTTTTGTACTTTTTTAATTTTGTTTACAGATGTTTTAAAAAAGATACTTCAGGCAAGTGAAATCGAATGGTAGGAATTTATAAAAATACCTCTTCTACATTTTAATATTTTTAAATTATTTTTTGGCATTCGATATCTCAGATCTTTCGGTACAAAGACCGTTTTGTACTTTTTCGACTTTGTTTAAGGGAATTTTAAAAAAGCTACTTCAGTCAAGTGAAATCCAAAGAAAGAAATTTATAAAAGTGTCTCTTCTATATTTTAATATTTTAAAAATATTTTTTGGCATTCGATATCTCAGATCTTTCGGTACAAAGACCGTTTTGTACTTTTTCGACTTTGTTTAGGGGAATTTTAAAAAAGCTACTTCAGTCAAGTGAAATCCAATGGTAGAAATTTATAAAAATATCTCTACTATATTTTAATATTTTTAAATGATTTTTTCGTCATGGGATAGCTAAGATCTTTCGGTACAAAGACCGTTCTGTACTTTTTAGACTTTTATTAGGGGAATTTTAAAAAAGCTACTTCAGTCAAGTGAAACCCAATGGTAGAAATTTATAAAAATATCTCTTCTACATTTTAATATTTTTAAATGATTTTTTCTCATTTGATAGTTGAGATCTTTCGGTAAAAAGACCGTTTTCTACTTTTTACGATTTTGTTTACAGGTGTTTTAAAGAGGCTACTTCAGTCAAGTTAAATACATTGGTAGAAATTTATTAAAATATCTCTTCTACATTTTAATATTTTTAATGATTTTTTTGTCATTGGATAGCTAAGATCTTTCGTTACAAAGACCGTTTTGTACTTTTACGACATTGTTTAGGGGAATTTTAAAAAAGCTACTTCAGTCAAGTGAATTACAATGGTAGAAATTTATAAAAATATCTCGTCTACATTTTAATATTTTTATATGATTCTTTTGTCATGGTATAGCTAAGATCTTTCGGTACAAAGACCGTTTTGTACTTTTTAGACTTTTATTAGGGGCATTTTAAAAAAAGCTACTTCTGTCAAGTGAAATCCAATGGTAGAAATTTAAAAAATATCTCTTCTACATTTTAATATTTTTAAATAATTTTTATGTCATTGGATAGCTGAGATCTTTCGGTATAAAGACCGTTTTGTACTTTTTTGATTTTGTTTACAGATGTTTTAGTGAGGCTACTTCAGTCAAGTGAATTCCAATGGTAGAAATTTATAAAAGTATTTCGTCTACATTTTAATATTTTAAAATGATTCTTTTGTCATGGGGTAGCTAAGATCTTTCGGTACAAAGACCGTTTTGTATTTTTTAGACTTTTATTAAGGGAATTTTAAAAATGCTACTTCTGTCAAGTGAAAGCCAATGGTAGAAATTTATAAAAATATCTCGTCTACATTTTAATATTTTTAAATGATTTTTTTGTCATTGCATAGCTAAGATCTTTCGGTACAAAGACCGTTTTGTACTTTTTTGGTTTTGTTTACAGATGTTTTAGTGTGGCTACTTCAGTCAAGTGAATTCCAATGGTAGGAATTTATAAAAATATCTCTTCTACATTTTAATATTTTTAAATGATTTTTTTGTCATTGGATAGCTAAGATCATTCGGTACAAAGACCGTTTTGTACTTTTTTGCCTTTGTTTACATGTGTTTTAAAGAGGCTACTTCAGTCAAGTAAATTCCAATGATAGAAATTTATAAAAATATCTCGTCTATATTTTAATATTTTTAAATGATTCTTTTGTCATGGGATAGCTAAGATCTTTCGGTACAAAGACCGTTTTGTACTTTTTCGACTTTGTTTAGGGGAATTTTAAAAAAGCTACTTCAGTCAAGTGAAATACAATGGTAGAAATTTATAAAAATATCTCTTCTACATTTTAATATTTTTTAAATATTTTTTGTCATGGGATAGCTGAGTTCTTTCGGTACAAACACCGTTTTGTACTTTTACGACATTGTTTGGGGGAATTTTAAAAAAGCTACTTCAGTCAAGTGAAATACAATGGTAGAAATTTATAAAAGTATCTCTTCTACATTTTAATATTTTTAAATGTTTTCATCTCATTTGATATTTGAGATCTTTCGGTACAAAGACCGTTTTGTTATTTTTCGACTTTGTTTATGAGAATTTTTAAAAAGCTACTTGAGTAAAGTGAAATCAAATGGTAGAAATTTATAAAATTCTTTCTTCTACATTTTAATATTTTTAAGGGATTTTTTGTCATTGGATAGCTGATATGTTTCGGTACAAAGACCGTTTTTGCTTTTTTGCTTTTGTTTACAGGTGTTTTAAAGAGGCTACTTCAGTCAAGTGAATTCCATTGGTAGAAATTTATAAAAATATCACTTGTACATTTCAATATTTTTAAATGATTTTTTGTCATGGGATAGCTGAGTTCTTTCGGTACAAACACCGTTTTGTACTTTTTAGACTTTTATTAGGGGAATTTTAAAAAAGTTACTTCTGTCAAGTGAAATCCAATGGTAGAAATTTATAGAAATATCTCTTCTACATTTTAATATTCTTAAATGTTTTTTTGTCATTGGATAGGTAAGATCTTTCGGTACAAAGACCGTTTTGTACTTTTGCGACTTTGTTTAGGGGAATTTTAAAAAAGCTACTTCAGTCAAGTGAATTCCAATAGTAGAAATTTATAAAAATATCTCGTCTACATTTTAATAGTTTTAAATCATTCTGTTGTCATGGGATAGCTAAGATCTTTCAGTACAAAGACCGTTTTGTACTTTTTTTTTATTTTGTTTACAGGTGTTTTAAAGAGGCTACTTCAGCCAAGTGAATTCCAATGGTAGAAATTTATAAAAATATCTCGTCTACATTTTAATATTTTTAAATGATTCTTTTGTCATGGGATAGCTAAGATCTTTCGGCACAAAGACCGTTTTGTACTTTTTAGACTTTTATTAGGGGAATTTTAAAAAAGCTACTTCTGTCAAGTAAAATCCAATGGTAGAAATTTATAAAAATATCTCTTCTACATTTTAATATTTTTTAAATATTTTTTGTCATGGGATAGCTGAGTTCTTTCGGTACAAAGACTGTTTTGTACTTTTACGACATTGTTTAGGGGAATTTTAAAAAAGCTACTTCAGTCAAGTGAAATACAATGGTAGAAATTTATAAAAATATCTCGTCTACATTTTAATAGTTTTAAATGATTCTGTTGTCATGGGATAGCTAAGATCTTTCGGTACAAAGACCGTTTTGTAATTTTTCGACTTTGTTTACAGGTGTTTTAAAAAGGCTACTTCAGTCAAGTGAAATCCAATGGTAGAAATTTATAAAAATATCTCTTCTACATTTTAATATTTTTAAATTATTTTTTGGCATTCGATATCTCAGATCTTTCGGTACAAAGACCATTTTCTACTTTTTCGTCTTTGTTAGGGGAATTTTAAAAAAGCTATTTCAGTCAAGTGAAATCCAATGAAAGAAATTTATAAAAGTGTCTCTTCTATATTTTAATATTTTAAAAATATTTTTTGGCATTCGATATCTCAGATCTTTCGGTACAAAGACCATTTTGTACTTTTTCGTCTTTGTTTAGGGGCATTTTAAAAAAGCTATTTCAGTCAAGTGAAATTCAATTGCATAAATTTATAAAAATATCTCTTCTACATTTTAATATTTTTAAATAATTTTTCTGTCATTGGATAGCTGAGATCTTTCGGTGTGAAGACCGTTTTGTACTTTTTTGGTGTTGTTTACAGGTGTTTAAAGAGGCTACTTCAGTCAAGCGAAATCCTGTAGTAGAAATTTATAAATGTATCTTTTCTACATTTAAATCTTTTTAAATGATTTTTTGGCATTGGATATCTGAGAGCTTGCGGTACAAAGACCGTTTTATATTTTTTCGATTTTGCTATGGGGGTTTTAAAGGGGCTTACTTCAATCAAGCGAAATCCTATGAAGTTTTGAAGTTCATATAAATATATATTTTTCTCTTCTACATTTTAATATTTTTAAATGATTTTTTTAGCATTGAATGTTAGAAATTTATAAAGATATCTCGTCTACAAGTAAATATAAACTGATGATTATCTCAATCGAGTAAAATCCCATGGTAGAAATTTATAAAGATATCTTTAAGATCATTTAAAAGTCATTTCTAAAGATCATTTTAATACTTGTAATTTTTGTTTCATTGTATAACTGATATCTTTCTTTACAAAGAACTTTTTATATCTTTTCGAATTTGTCACGGGTATTTTATAATTACTTACTTCAATAGAGCTAAATCACATTTTAGAAATTTTTAAAGATATCTCGTTTGTATTTTAATTGTCTTTAAACTTTTTTTCGGGGGGGGGGGGCATTAGATATCGGAGATTTCTCTGTACAAAGATCTTTTTACATTTTTTAGATTTTTTACGGGTATTTTAAAGTGGCTTACTTGAATAGAGAGAAATCCCATTATAGAAATTTATAAAGATATCTCGTCAACATTTTAATTTTTTAAATGATTTTTTTAGCATTGAATTTCTGAGATATTTCTGAACAAATACCTCTTTATATTTTTTTCGATTTTTTTACGGGTATTTTAAAGGTGTTTACTTCAATGAAGCGAAATCCTATGACAGAAATTTATAGAAATATCTCATCTATATTTTAATAATTTTTTTTTTTATATTGAACAGCTGAGATCTTTCTGTACAAAGACCGTATTACAATTTTTGATTTCGATACAGGTATTTTAAAGTGACTTACTTCATTCAAGCGAAATCCCATTGTAGAAATTTATAAAAATATCTCGCCTACATTTAAAAAAAAATTATTTTTTTTTCTCTTACATTGAATAGCCTTTACGATTTCATTTATTTTAAAGAGGCTACTGCAGTTAAACGAAACAATGCCTTCGCTTTAAAGCTAATGCTATGAAAGAAATTTATAAAAGTTTATCGTCTGTGTTTTAATAGTTTTAAGTATTTTTTTTTCTTATTTTGCCTAGTTGATATCGATTTGCACAAAGGCCATTTTCTATTTTTCGATTTATTTTACGGGTATTAAAAAAAAAAAAGAAAAAAAAAACTTTAATCAAGCGAAACAATTTACTAGCTTATAATAATTCTTTCGGCGACAATCCAACGGTCGAAATTTATAAATAAATCTCGTCTGCATTTTAATATTTTTTCCCCCCTTTAATAGCTCAGAGCGATCTCTTCAAAGGCCTTTTTCTACTTTTTAAATTTTCTTTACAGGACAGTTTCATTTTCGGAACCGTTTTCAAAAGTGATATTATCCTCATATTTAAAATCTACAATCAGTATCGTAAAAAGCGGCCTCTATACTAACCATCGTCAGCTATACTATGCAGAAAAAAAAAATAATTAAAAATTGGAATGAAAATATGGCATCTTTATAAAAATCTTCCGTAGGTTTAGTATAATTGAGTTTGTCTTTTCGCGTGACTGAAAAAACCGTTATTCTAAAATTTAGATCAGTTAGACTATGACAAGCTTTGGAATATATACGTATTATTTAGTTAAAATAGTACAAGAACTTTAAAAATCATTCGTTTATCTTTCTGAAAGGGAAAAGAAAGGAAAGACAATTTATATACAATAAAGCATAAATATATTATTTACGGATGTGAATTTTATCGCAACAGAATATATTTGCTAAAGTATTGTAAATTAGTCATAATTTTCGATAAAAGTGTCAAAATAAATATATTTCTATCTTTTTAATTAGTGTTATCCAATTTAATCATGAATTGCATAATAATTACTTTATATTTTAGAGTGGGTATACTGCAAACTTTTATTAATTAAAATAGAAATATTTATGAAATATTTATGAAAAGGAACATTTAAACTAATTCATTAAGAATTGTCTAAAAGAATGATACAAAAAAAAAAAAAAAAAAAGATATAGAAAAATTTAATACAAATGTATTTATTCGCGAATATATCTATTCATTTTTAATGTCAGAACCATTGTTATTTTCTTTCTGCCCTTTCTTCTTTTCCCTTTGTCGACTGCAGATGACAAAAAGTTAATTCTGTTATGTTTTATGAATTAACGAATATATCACTTTGATGTTGTACTCAATTAAAGAATCTTTTTTAGAAATTAAACTTCAAATATATGGAAGAAAAATAATAAAAATGATAAATCTGTTTTTATTCGAAATCAATAATGCTTTTAAAGTAGACGCCTAGTTAAACAAACTTTTTGAAATCAACATGTATTTACATCATTTCTGAAATTCATTTCTGATCGAACTTCTTGCGTGAGATATCATGCATTCAGAAAAGGATGTTTTTATTTTTTCATCCTAAAGCAGCAAACAACATTTTACTAATAGCCACAGGCAAGATTTTACACCTTCGTCCCTGTAAGACTCCCTACAGGGTAAACCCATATCGTCTTTCACCCTAATTACTCTTAAGGCGTCTCCCTTTTAAAGGCGGAGTTAAGCACCATTTTCGACTCTTTTAAATCAAAGTGCTTCAACTTTTTATACAAATAGCATAGATTAAATTTTTTTAAAAATCAAAATAAAAAACATTTTCTGAAAGCTAAATAATTAAACTCTGCATGCTGTTTTACCAAATTTTAAAATGTCAAACAGATTTTTCGTAATAAGACATTAAAGGTGAATTTTAAAGACTATAAAATAACGCACTTGTATCGCCTTAAAATTCAAAAAAGAAATAAAATTTCAGAATGACGTGCATACTTTAAACCTACAGGTTTTCAAAACAAGAAAAATTATTAAATTTGAGCAAAATGCAAAGGAATGAAAGCGATAAATTTCTTCCATTGAAATAACATTAGCCGTTCTATCTCAGAGCGTTACTGATGTAGGGCCTTAAGGCTGTTCTCAACTGCTCCGTTCAATAAGCGCAAAACGTTTTGACACATTTACAAATGCAGTTTTTAATGGAGTGATATAAAATTGGAAGACCTGACTATGGAAGAGATTTCGAATCGAACTGTGTTTTCGATATTTCAATCAATATATTACCTGTCAAGTTATAAGCGTTTTTGATCACATGACAAGGCATTTGTCCCCCTTCGTTAATTTTTTTTTTTTTTTTTTTTTTTTGTTCCGTCGAGAAATTAGGTTGAAAACGCCCACTTTGACACTATTTTCTGAAGGATCTAGTGCAGTGGTTCCCAAACTTTATTGGTACGCGACCCATATTTAAGCAAAGAAAAAAAAAATTTCGCGACCCACCTAACATAATGTATATCAGTATGGAAATTATTGTATGACCTCTATATAAGTTATCGGTTATCCTATCCTACGAAAAAGGCAAAATTTCATACGAAAGATTCACTATCAATAAAAACAACAATTCGTAATTCCTTAATTCCTTTCAAAACATAACTTTATAATCAGTGCGTTATCTGGCAATGGTTTTTACCGATGAGGGCAGCTGTATATGAGGGTTAAAACTACTTAATTTCAACCTTAATTCACTTTCGAAATACAGTTTTTTCTGTACTTGTTTTTTAAAAACAGCCGTACAAAACGCATGTTCACATGAGTATGTTGTGTTGAATTCTATCAAGGAATTCAAAGCTCATTTAAATGTCTCTGGGTATTCTGATTGTACATTTATTCTTGTGGAAGTTAAGGAATTTCGCTCGAAATATTATTTGCTATTGAAATTGTTATATATTTAAAACAGGTGAAATACAAAATATTTTTTGTCAAACAAAAATCAATTGTTTCCGCGACTCACTAAAATATCCGCCGTGACCCACCAGTGGGTCGCGACCCATAGTTTGGGAACCGCTGATCTAGTGTATTTCGAAAAAAATGGGAAAATGAGCGCGATTAGACAGTTTCTGAACAACAACACCTTCTAGTGTCATGCATTTCCAAACAAAAATAAAACTTATTCATAAATTTGTCCTTTTTTGCTTTAAGAATACCTTTAAGAAGAAATAATTTGATTCGTAAAGATTATTGAATTTAGGTTTTCGATGGATTAACAAAATTTAAAATAAACGCACTAGCAGTGGTAGTGGGTCACATAAGGACATTTATCTAATTATTATTACGGTGTATTAAGATATGTATTTACAACTTCAAAAATCAGGCATCATCGGGACCAAGACTATACCGGATTTTTGGAAAAATATCAAAAGTATTAACTAATAACATAAAAATGAGTACTATCTATCTATCTATATATATATATTAAGGCCAAACGTATCTGTGCGTAACGCATACGTCATTTTGCGAATGGCAACACTTTCCCCTGCAATTTCAGTTTTTCAATTTTCGCTACTGCAAATTTTACACTTCTAAGCATCGCATGTTTTAACATTTTACATCGCCGTATAGAGAAAAAAATGTACTTTTAAATGAAATTTGTTTGAAAACTATATCTCAATTTATTTTTGAGATATTAATTTTTTAATAGTTTTTAGTGCCAATTTTGTAATTGTGGCAACAGAATCGCATCATTTTCTCTCAAAATTAAAAGAAAAAAAATCGTGTCTGTTATAAATTCTGGTGAATTTTGGTTTTATTTCGTTTAATAATTTGAATAATTTAGTTTTACAGTATTTTGTTAATTTTAGCTTAAAATAATATTTTCTTGAGAGTTAGACTGAGCAATATAAGATGTATTTTTTTACTGTAACTAATTTTGCGGATTTTTTTACAAATAAATAAATCGTTTCTTTTTAAAAGATTTTCTTTCGTCGAATTTCGACGGGTTCCACCTCGTATTCTTAATGTTGCGTTTGGCCGTTATTTAACTCTTTATTAATTGATAATTATCTAAGAAAAAGAGAAAAAAATAACTTACTTTCATTGATAATTTAAACTTACTTTAACAATGTGGTGCAATAAAAGAAAGAACTAATAAAGAATAAAATATTTTTTTCTCTTGTTTAAAAAAAATCGATATCAACTTTGTTTCCTTCAATGTTTTTGGCCGTTTTTTTTTTTTTTTTTTTTTTTTTTTTTGTAACTGTTTCATTGATTTATAATAAACCTACAAAATTAGTTACAGAAAAAAATGTATTTTCTATTGGTAAGTCTAACTCTTAAACAAACGATATTTAACGTCAAATTAACAAAATACTGCAATTTTCAAATTTACAATACTCAGTTGTAGAAATTGTTTAAATTAAACCTTAATCGTATATGTAAGTAGTAAAAAATAATAAAGGTAAGTTATTATGATAAAGTTATCAATTTAGGTTTTTATGCTAGTATTCCAAAATGAAAAAAAAAGCAAAATTTGACTCAATTATAGAATTTTTTCCCGTGAAATCTAAACCTATCTTCATCATATCAAAATTTACAAATGCCCATTTCGAATCTGCATTCACCTTTTCTGAAAAAAATTTCATTTTAATTTTATCATTTGGTACTATTTGGTTATCTCGTCGACCAAAAACCTTCCACCAAACTGCAAGATTAAATGTCAATAATGGAGGATCTTAAATATCACATTCAAAAGACATTAAATACACAATATATATGTTTATTACATTATCAAGAGATTTTTAATTCCATTTTTTATTTCTTCTTTTATTAATGTTCTACTAATTAATTTTTTTTTCGTTATTTAAACGAAAAATTATGTTAATTTCTATAATGTGGCTATTAGTTTGACGATTTGTATAATTTGGCGAAATTAGTTGACGGGATAACTAAGTAGTACCGATCATTTTGATTCAAAACCTGAAGTATCAGTGCTATTAGCTGAAACAGACATTAAACTATTGATATTGTTTTACGTGTAAATCAAATTTTGTAAATGAAATCAAAATTCAATGGGTTTTATAACAAAAGATATTTAAATTTCATTTTTTTCCCTTTTAATGAGAAAAAGGCAACATAAAGATGCAGTAATCAATTTCTTCCCATTTATTTTAATAGAAATGGAATACCCCTGTTGCCACAATTAGAAAAGCGGTATTAAAAACTACAAAAAAATTAATATTTCAAAAACAAATTAAGATACAGCTTTCAAACAAATTTCATTTAAAAGTACATTTTTCCCCTACACGATGGTATAAGAATTGAAAATGTGCGATAGTTAAAAGTTTAAAAACTTGTAGTAGAAAAAATTGCAATACCGAAATTTCATTTAAAATTTGAAAGTGTTGCCATTCTCAAAATGACATATGCTTTACGCACAGATGCGTTTGGCCATTATAATATAGATAAAGTCTTGTTTTTCAAAAGCATGTTCGCCAGTTCGCCAGTTAAATTTATGCATCTTTCGTGACACCTTTTCTTCGGTCACTTGTTCATCCTCGTCTTTTGAACTGCTAATAGCAGTATCGCTCGTTCTATTTAGCACAACGTCAACGATCTCGCTATTCCTTAAATTGTTCGTTGTCTATGAATTTTCGTCAATGCTTAGCCAAACGATTCTTAATGTGTTTCCAGATTATAAGATTCAATTAGCTCATAAATTGCCTCCTTTTCACGGAAAATGGGAAAGGTTGAAAATTCTTTCACATCATTCGTGTTGTCGAAAATTTGTTCCGTACGCATGCTTCATGCAATCTCCAAATTTTTCGTCAAAGTTGTTCCCTTTCGAAGCAGCTCCCTGAAAAGTTGTTCAGAAAAACAGCTTCTCACAAATGAAAAAAAAAAAAAAAAAAGGTCAAATATATATTTTTTAAAAGCATTTTTACTATTGATTTTGGATTTTTAATTCATAAAGAACTGCGACTTCTTCCATAAATTAAAAGCGTAAAAGGAAAAGGAGGATAAAAGATGGCTTTGATGCCGGTTTTTTTTTCCAAGTCACACTGTATTTAAACCTAGTCCCGTCCCAACCTTCATGTATCAGAATAAACATTCAAAGTTTCAAAATATATTTTTCGGGAAAAAAATGTAAAATAAAAAGCGTTACCTTCCTCTAATGTTCCTATACATAGGTTTGTGTCCACAGCTGCAATCGGAATGCCTTATATCTGGAGTCGCCACAAAGTAATACATATTATACAGGGTAATCATGCCCATATAACTTTCCACATCAACGCATCCAATTAACAGGCTCTCTTATTTAAAAACTGTATAATGTGCCGTATTAGTCAGTTTTTTGATAAAAGCAGAGTACATTTAAAAAAAAAAAGCTGTCAAAGTGGGCATTTCGAACACAATTTCTCGAAATGATCGTGATTGAAGAAATGAGGATGCATTCAAATAACAAATTGCTATTTTTATGACTCATTTTTAAATTCAATTTTGCTCTCAAACGCATGCAATTGACAGTTTTTTCTCGTATTTAGGAACTATGTAATATTCCGTATTTGTCGATTTTTTTATAAAGTCAGAATACACTGTAAAAAAAAAATTCAAGAGGTTACTAAAAATTCTTTAGTAAATTTGTATTCCACAGTATTTTTTAGTAACCATTACAAACTTTTTTTTTGCAAGTGAAACAAGCATTTCTTTTGTAAACTGAACAAAATAATTTTTTGTATAACTAACTTAAAATTTTTTAGTATGAGCCACCAAGAAAATTTTAGTAATAGCTCCAAAATTGTTTTTAATAACCTTTACGTGCTCCCGAAGGACAGGAGCTGCATCCAAACTTCTGAAGCGATAGATTTTCGGCAAAACCGCAATAGATGGCAGCACCAAAAATGCTACCTGCTCTGACAGGATTTTCATAATCCCTTTATTAACGAGTACTTACACTACATACATTCGGGACGTATTTGATGTTGTCCGGTGTCGAACCCGGGACCTCTTAGCCTGGAATCCGTTACTATAACCACTATGCTATCAAGGCCACGCCAAGGGAGTTTTAGTAATAGCTATTAAAAATGTAAAACTATTAACTCTTATCCATTGCTAACTTTTTTCTAGTAATTCTTACAGATTTTCTAGTAACCGACTAAGATTACTAAAAATTTTTTAGTAATTACAAGGATCACTAAAGTTTTTTTAGTAGATCGACCCTTTTTTTTTTACAGTGTACATTTCAAAATATGCTGTCAAAATGGGCATTTGAACCGAATTTCGCTTAAAATGATTCTGATAAAAACACTTATTACAGAAAAATAAAATTAAATTTTTTTCAAAAACGGCCAAAAAAGCTGTTAAAATGGGTTTATCTGTAATCATATTTTATTTTTTGTTGTTGAAATGAGCTCTTTTAGAAATCTATCTCCGCCTAAGCTTAGCCGACAGGGATTTTTTAAGTCCGAGAAGGGCCAAATATTACAATATTTCATTCAGTTAGTTCTACATTATTGTTGGACTTTTGTTACAAGTAAGTTAAACCAAATAAACATTAAAGATAAAAATGGAATAATAATGCGATATTGAAACACCCTAGTAACTTAGATTCCGTTCAAACGAAATCGAAATAAATCTTAGACATTTTTCAAATTTAAGTTGCAGATATTTTTATTACGGATTTTGCATCATGTTTACAATTAGTGTAAATAAAATGATAGTCCCATCTAAAATATAAATCTCCTAAAAAGTCTAAGATTTATTTTGATTTTATTTGAATCAAATCCAAGTTACTAGGGTGTTATACATTGAGTTATATTGAGTTATACACAGTATAACTCAAACACCCCTAATAATAAACTTTCTAATTGTATATGTGTTTTATACAAAATAGAGATCAGACAGGCTTAGCCCGAGTCCGACCGGTGTTCTCTATTTTTATTCTAGTCTTCGCGCTCGAACGAGCTCGGGCTCATTTTTTTCTGAAACCGGAAAATTTTATTTATTCATTTGTAGAAAAGATTTCAAAAACTTTTTTCCACTTAAAATTGCGTACTTTTTCCTTTTCAAATCATTTAGTGCTATTTTGGTCGAAATGACGGGGAATTGGAATAGTGTTTATTTATTTTAGTGTTCCATTGCTATTTCACATGAAAATTTGTGATAATTAGAGATTTATGTCTACGGAATTTCCGGCGACTATTGAATGGCGCCAATCAAAATAAACACAGCAATGAATTTCCTTTTTGTTGGCTTTTCGTTAGCAGAAGACATTTTTTAATAAGATAGTTTATTTATTTATTATTTAGTTACATAACGCAAAGAGAATATTTTCTTCTGTTATTAGTAGACGTGAATTTAACTGGAGGTTTGCAAATTATTTAATCTTCTATTATGCACGAGTCATAGTCGTTTTTCACATGAAATTAAATTTAGTGATTGTTCTATCTATTCGTCAACGTGAGCTCTGCTCATGCTGAAAACGCTGTACATTTCCGAAATCACTTTCTTCTATAAGTAAATATAATTACCATGTTATTCAAATAGAAAGCAATTGATCAGTGTTTCCTCTTTTCCTGTAAAAGCATCGGACTTTTAAGATAACAACGTCATATTTTTCAATTTTCGTTGATTTTCAGGTATCTGTCAATCACGGAAGATTGTTATGAGAAAGGAATTGATTAAAATTGAAGATGTATATTTTTTACAGAAAATTGAAAAACGTTGTTTGATACACCAGATTACAAATAGTAGTTTCTGCAAATTTCATGAATTTATTCAAAAACGAGTCCATTAAATTTACAGTCGAACCCCGTTATAGCGAACCCGGTTTATAACGAACTCATCATATAACGAACGAAAATTTTGGTCTCGCCATTTTTCTATTGTATTTAATGCTATTTTACCCTTTTATAGAGAACCTCCGGAATATTAAGAATCGATTATAACGAACTTTTTTTCAAGTCGATCATGATTTTTTTTTCTCATATTTCTTTCCTGCTGATGTGAAAAAAGGTTTTCGACTCTAATTTTATAAGAAAATGCATGCCGGCTAATAAAACATGGTGTAAATTAACTATGTCTCTTTATTAAAGAGTAGTAAGACCTGCATTCTTTCTTTTTTATGGTAGCCATTCTGCAGGTGTGATCACGCCCACCCATCAGTTATTTTCCATTACTCCTGTCATAGCAAATCAGTTACCATTTAAGCTAACTTATTTAACTAATGTATTTAAGAATAATTCGAGACATGATAGCATTGAAAAGAACATCTTTAAAGCAAGCAATAATCAAAAGCTTTTTTCCTTAAATTATACTCTCTGGAGTTCACAAGATGATGAAAAAAAGGAAAATTTAATGAAAAACAGTAAACAAACAAAATAAAAATAAAACTATTTTTAACGCGCTAATAATTAGTGTTACTTACTCATCCTAATTCTGGATAAAGTATAAAGATTTTAGTATAGTCAGGATCATTCTTTAAATTGTCTGCTCATTTATCCCAATATTTATCCGAACTAGGGTTGGTCTCGATTGTTTAGATAATCGGTGCTTTACTGTATTTCTATTTGTCTTCCTTTTTAGTTAATTTATTTAGTATTGTGCCTAGTTTAATATTATCAATTTTAGTCATTTGAATTCAATAAGGATCATATCTAAATGGATTTACTTTTTTTTTTTTTTTTTTTTTTTTTTTTTTTTTTTTTTTTTTTTAATATGTGATTATTGAACAGATAGGTATCAGGTAATTATATACATATTTTGTAAACTCTAACATTTTTTAACGGTTCGGATATAGCGAACCACCGGATATAGCGAACAAAAACTTCGGTCCTTTGAAGTTCGTTATAACGGGGTTCGACTGTACTTGTTAAATTAGGGAAATTTTTGAGAGTAATTTTAAGTATCTAGTATATTTTTATTTGATAAGATTGGATTTGAATTTTCATTAACAATTATATTTGTGTAAGAAGTTTTTAAAAATGAAACATTACTTTGAAACAATTTTTGGATGTCAAACTTGTTTTGTATGCTTTTGGTATCGAACTCGGACTCTGGTGAAAAAAAAAACTTTCGTGCTCGGACGGCCTCGGACTTAAAATTGTCCGTCTCGGGCTGGCCCGGACTCAGAAAATTGAAACCGAACTCATCTCTAGTATCTATTACATATTGTTTGTATTTTGTTTTTATTTCTTGATGTGTAATTGGCTTAACTTATTGTATAAAAAATTTAACATTAAATATAGAACTAACTGAGTGAAATTTCTTAATATCTATCCCTCCCGAGCTTAAACAATGCAGGAAATATATATATTTTTTAATTTATTCTATAAATTATGGTTTGCTTATAATAATAATCGCCAGCGGTAATGTTGAAATTTATACGAGAATATTATAAAAGAAATTAACTACTTAGCTGATCAATATTTAAAAAAAAAAAAAAAAAAAAAAAAAAAAAACTTTCCATTAATGTCTATTTCTTATGTCTTTTAGAAGATTTTTAATCTTTTATCACCGTTTTTTCAAAACAGAAATTTTTTCCTGATAGAATCAGAAAATGCTCGGATTAAATAAAGCGTAGAAGACAAAAAAAACTTCTCGAAACACCATAAAATAAATAAAATAACGCAAGGCCTTTCGATAGAACTTAGTCTGTCTTCATCAGGCGAAAAGACGTGCGTCTACAATGAATGTAGCGGCACGACTGGCGTGAAAAGGCAGGAAAGGGAGCAAGCTAAAGGAGCAGCCAATGGGAACGTAGAAGGCAACAGCCAATCAGTAAAAGAGCATAAACGAACAAAGGATACAATGAACGAAGGGAGGGAAAAAAGGAAAATGGTTACAAAGGGGAAAATTAAAAGTAAGTAAAAAGTGATAAGTAAAAAGGCAGGTTATATTAAAAGTAAATACACACACACATAAAATAATAATAATAATAATTAGTATTAAAAATGTTTATAGTAATAAGAAAACACATATATATCTAAAAAATTATATACATGATTAACACGAAAAAAAAAAAAAATTATAAAGATGCATATAAAGATACCGGGTATCGCAAAAATGACTGGTGGATTTTAAAATTCAATAACTTGCAAACGGTGACAGCTATTTTTAAAAAAAATTTCAGGAGGGTTATGTATAAAGTCAGGAGTTTTTTTACCGTAATTTTTTATTTTAGTTCGAATTTCAAACAATAGGTGGCGCTGACGGCGATTGAAGGCCAGGTAATCAGTGCTGAGTGAAGCGTCGACCTGGCCTTCAATCGCCGTCAGCGCCACCTATTGTTTGAAATTCGAACTAAAATAAAAAATTACGGTAAAAAAACTCCTGACATTATACATAACCCTCCTGCATTTTTTTTTTTTTTTTAAATAGCTGTCACAGTTTGTAAGTTATTGAATTTTAAAATCCATCAGTCATTTTTGGGACACCCGGTATAAACCTAAAAAATTATATGTATGATTAACCTCCTGACTGCCGCCGGCTGATTTTTTCACACACTAAGCTGCAGGTTTCACTGCAACATAAGCAATATTTAAATTAGTATAATTCCACAAATAAAACCCAGTTCTGAAAAATTAAGTTAGGATTGATGCTATCAAAGATTATACACCGATACCAATAACGTATTTTGCATCAGGTTGGAAAAAACATCTTTTTTTTTATATTTTTAATAAATTACAGAGAAAACAACATTACAATATTACCCTTTGGCTGGGCAGTCAGGGAATTTAAAAAAAAAAAGTAAATAATTATAAGACAGGGCTGAAAAGATTTTTCCAAGCTATGGATAGCGTTTTAGAATCAGATTTATCATTAACAATAACTTCACGATTAAGATGAATAGCTAAATTTTCAAGAAAATATAACTCATTAGGTACTATTGGCATTAAAGATGATTTTAGCAGTTTGAAAATTGAAACTATAGCCGGAATCCCAAGAGTGCTTTGCAACCGAATATTTAGAAATTTCTTGATTATTGACATACCGAGAGTTCTTTAAGGCGTTTTTCGAGATTTCTTTTAGTTTGTCCAATATAAGATAAATCACAGCCATTACAAGAAACATCATAAATACCCCATTTTTGGAGGTCAGGGACAGGGGATTTCATGGAAGGAAATTTGAATTTATTGACAGGTTTAAAAATAACGTTAAAATTGAATCGTCTTAAACCTTTAGCTAATTTAAAACATAAAGGTGGATAAAAGGGGAGGACAACCAAACTATCAGGTTTACTTATAGCAGAATTAGAAAGAGTGATTTATTAGACGGTCTATTGAATTTGTTTACAGCAATATTGATGATAGAAGGATTGAAACCTCTTTTGGCAGCAACGGATTTTAAGTAATTCAGTTCATCCTTAAGGGATGCGAAGTCGGAACAAATTTTGAGAACACGATTTACATATGTCTAAAAAACACCGATCTTTTGGTTGACAGGATGATTTGAGCTAGCATCGGGGGGGGGGGGGAGGGATTAGAAACAGAAAAAGGTTTTCTATAAACACTAGTTTTGAAAGAATAATCACATTTGGTAACTAAAACAACAAGGAAAGGGAGTTTATTACAATTTTCTAATTCAAAAGTAAACTGAATATGTGGGTCAATGGAATTGACAATTTGAAGAATAGTAGAAATATTAAAAGGATTATCGATTAAGACAAAAGGTCAACGTAACGTATCCAACATTTAAAAATAATCAGATATAATTTTTCTTCAAAATAATGCATATAAATATCACAAAGAATGGGAAATAAAGGGTTACCCATACTTAAGCCGTCTGACTGTTTGAAAGATTTATTATCAAATTGAAAAGTAGTTAGGGTTAAGCATATTTTAGTTAAATTAACAAACTCTTTGACTTCAATATCAGAGAAATGAAATTCACGTAATCTTTTTTCCAAGCAATGAAGAGCGCCCTCAATCGGGACATTAATACATAAAGATTTGACATCAAGAGAAAGCATCGAACAATTGGATTGGTTAATACTTTTTAATTTACTAACGAATTCATAAGAACTTTTTACAGTATGAGAATTAGAACTGCATAAAGGAGAAAAAATGGATGTTAAAAATTTGGCAAGAGGATAAGTAGCAGTACCAATATTAGAGACAATAGGTCTTAAGGGAATATTCGTTTTGTGAACTTTAGGTAAAGCATAAAAACGAGCGCAAATGGGTGCAGAAGGAATAACACAATGTTTAGTGTTGTCATTTAGAACATCAGAATTTTTAAAAGCTTTTGTGAGAGTGGAAAGATGAGAATTAGTAGGATCTTTTTTAACTTCAATATAAGGACCTTCAGATAAGAGAGCATAAACTTTATCAGAATAATCATTTTATTCCATAAGAACAATTTGACCCCCCTTATCAGCTTTAGTAATAATAAGATTATCATTAGACTTAAGCTCATTCAGAGCAATTTGTTGAGAGCTTGAGATATTAGGTTTGAATCATTAGAAGAAACTGTATCAGCAAGGATGTGGCGAAGAGTTTCTTTTTGAAAAGGAGTAATTTTACTATGTTTAAAGAAAGACTCAATAGGAGCAATCAGTTTGGTGAGAGAAGGTTTGCAAGACTGAGAAAAGTTTAAACCAAGATCCAAAATGCTTTTTTGCTCAGGAGTTAAAATATGAGAAGAGAGATTAACAATACCGTTCTCATTTGAAAAATCCTTATTCAATAATTGAGACTTCGAATTCCTATTACATAATAAAGAAAACTTTTTATCAAGTTTATTTTGATGAGCACTTTTGAAAGTAAGCAGAGAAGGCCAACATTTATTTTCAATATCACAGAAATTATCAAGATTTTTACTGAGAAACAAATGAAGTTCATAAAGTTCCTCTTCAATTTTGGAGAGAGTATGCCGAACATCCTGAATGCAAGCTCTCAAAACAATAAAATGTGAACGAATCATAAGCCTTTGAAATTCTAAATGAATTATTGACAGAATACTTAAGTTGAATAAAATTGGGAATAACATTATTTTTCGTACAATTTTGAAGAAAATTTAAGTGATTAAGAAATTTCATACGTTTTCGTCTAAGTTTAGTAAACCGGTTGAATTGAGCAGCATACATAATAGCAACACGAAAATAAACAGTATGCAAGTACAGAAAATTGAAATATAAATAACACAAAATGGGAAAAGTAAAATAAAAATAAATAGATAAAAAATAAATAAATAAGCATATAAATAAATATATAAATAAAAATCAAATAAATATGTTACTAAGATAAAGAATTAAGATAAAAATTACTTACAACTAAAGAGGGAAAAGGGGTGGCCAGTTGAGATGCCAGAATAAACAATAATGTTCCTTGTAATGGCTGTGATTTATCTTATATTGGTTAAACTAAAAGAAATCTCGAAAAACGCCTTAAAGAACACTCTCGGTATGTCAATAATCAAGAAATTTCTAAATCTTCAGTTGCTAAGCACTCTTGGGATTCCGGCCATAGTTTCAATTTTCAAACTGCTAAAATCATCTTTAATGCCAATAGTACCCATGAGTTAGATTTTCTTGAAAATTTAGCTATTTATCTTAATCGTGAAGTAATTGTTAATGATAAATCTGATTCTAAAACGCTACCCATAGCTTGGAAAAACCTTTTCAGCACTGCCTTATAAATATTTACTTTTTTTTAAAAAAATAAATTAATCATACATATAATTTTTTAGGTTTATACATATGTATCTTTATAACTATAAATTTTTTTTTTCGTATTAATCATGTATATAATTTTTTAGATATATATGTGTTTTCTTATTACTATAAACATTTTTAATACTAATTATTATTATTATTATTTTATGTGTGTGTGTATTTACTTTTAATACAACATGCCATTTTACTTATTACTTTTTACTTACTTTTAACTTTTTCCCTTTGTAACCATTTTCCTTTTTTTCCCTCCATTCCTTCATTGTATCCTTTGTTCGTTTATGTTCTTCCCTGATTGGCTGTTGCCTTCTACTTTCTCATTGGCTGTTAATTCAGCTTGCTCCCTTTCCTGCCTTTTCACGTCAGTCGTGCCGCTACATTCATTGCAGACGCACGTCTTTTCGCCTGATGAAGGTAGACTAAGTTCTATCGAAAGGCCTTGCGTTATTTTATTTATTTTATGGTGTTTCAAGAAGTTTTTTTGTCTTTTATTGTTTAACACCAGTTTCCAACTTTTTCCTAAATACAGGGTGTTTATAAAGTCCCGGACCCATTTTGATGTTTAATAACTCATAAAATAATAAAGATAGATTAAAATTAATAACATAAATGGTTAGATAGACTCAAAACGTTTCATGACCCTTGTCAATGAACTTCCACGTGTGCCCCCTTCGTCGCACGGAGAATATCAAGTCGATTGTCTGTTGATGCCGCTGCCGACTACATGCTTCCCGCTACCTGGCGTGAAATTGACTATCGACTTTATATTCTCCATGCGATGAAGGGGGCACACATGGAAGTTCATTGACAAGGGTCATGAAACTTTTTGAGTCTATCTAACCATTTATGTTATTAATTTTAATCTATCTTTATTATTTTATGAGTTATTAAACATCAAAACGGGTCCGGGACTTTATAAACACCCTGTAAGTACAAATTTACAATAAGATTTTATTGGTGAGAATAATAAATTATGATAGGAATATAGATGCCCGTACGGGCAAATCATGACTGGCAAAAACGCGTTGCCAGTACGACGTGCGGCCAAAACAGGGACGCGGTTAAAAAGTACTCTATAATCTGTGCGTGATATATCGATACATGATTTATCTTTATCTTTTTAATTATTTGCAAAAATAGTTGCTGCTCTCGGTAGAGAATTGGGAAATCTGAAGTATATCTGAATTTTTTTATTGGTTGAATTCCGCAACTTATTTTATTTTATTCGTTTTCTGATTGGTCTATGTTTAATGTCCAAAAATGGAAAACTTCTGTTTTTTATTTCATTCGTTCTCTGATTGGTCCATGCTTCCATGCTTAATGTCTAGAAATGGAATACTTCTTTTGCCACAGTAACAAAAAAAAAATAAATAAATAAATAAATAAAAATAAAAAATAAAAAAAATAAATAAATAAATAAAAACTACAAAAAAATAATAATAACTTAATAAAAATTTTAGATTCAGCTTTCAAACAAGTTGCATTTCAAAGTAATTTTTTTTTCTGTATACGACGGTGTAAAAAATGAAAATGTGCGATGTTTAGAAATTAAAAAAATTACAGTACCTAAAATTGTTAAACTGAAATTTCATTTAATATTTGTTTATGATTGGCCCAGGAATATTAACGTGACTCTAAATGTCCAGGCATATTAATATAACTCTGTTATTACGTAAGCTACTTTTTGATCATCATAAAAGTGATGTTAATATTGTTTTTTTTTTCTTTTTTTTATTATTTTCTTTTTTTTTTCTTTTTTTTTTCTTTTTCCTTTTTTTTTTTTTTTTTTTTTTTTTTTTAAATATAGAAATCATTTATAAGTCTAAAATTATAATCTTTGAAAATATTTTTTTCCAAATAGTCGTTGTAATTTGGTAAATTACATTTTTTTTTCTTTTTCTTTTTTTAAAATCCAGGCTGTGCAATGGCGGACAGTCCTGCAGGCATGGCCGCTTATCTATTAGAAAAGTTTGCGTACTGGGTCAGTCCCAAGACCTTGGAACTCGAGGATGGAGGACTAACACAGAAGTTCACGATGGACGAACTACTGACCAACGTCATGCTCTACTGGATCAACAATAACTTCACTGCAGCCGCACGATTCTACAAAGAAAATGCCGCGGAAATTTTACAAGGGACGTTAGAAAGGTATGCATGAAGATGCTTTAACTGTTTTCACAACCAACATTTTAAAAAATATATATAATAAAATTTTGGAAATTTTCACACATTGTTAATAAGAGTCCCAAGAAGGTAAAAAAATTAAATTATATAGAAAACCTATATAGAGAGAAACGTGAAATTCACTTTAAGATATCGATTGAAAACATGAATACATATATTGGTTCGTAGTTTTATATCTAAAATAGGGGTTAAAAACAATTAAAAGATTTTAAGATATTATAGCCAATATACAGATGTTAAATATACGTGGGTGGTTCATTAATTATTGTCCCTAGTGTATATATAAAATATTTGTACTGCGATGCTTAATGTGGAATATCGAAGCCTAATGCCTTAACCCCTTGAGGACGAGCTACACGTATACGTGCCGCATAAAGGCTTAAGAATCCTTGTTTACTCCCCACCAGTAAAATTTTATTGAAATATTTGCTTTATTTAATCGGAGCATTTTCTCAATTTAACAAGGCACAAATTTCTGTTTTTGAAAACCCGTGACAAAACGTTAAAAAAATTTGTAAAAAGCTTCCATCGCAAAGGGGTTAAATGCCTAAATGCTCAATTTCAAAACCGTAGTTGCTATTTTAACATAATTTTGGAGCGAGGGGTGAAGTTTTAAGGACCTATTCTTGAGGGGGGGGGGTTAAGGAGGAAGGTGAGGTGAAATGCTGGTTTGGAGCTTATGAGGCTGCATTTGTGACAGTGGTTACATCACTAAGATCCCGAATACAAACGACAGTTATTGCGTCCCATCCAGTGTCACAAATCTAGCCCCATACACTAAAGATCAGCTTTTCACTACTCCCTCCAAAACTATGTGAATACAGCAGCTACGCAGTTCTGAAAAATCAGCATATAGGCATCTTAGACATTAGACTTCGATATTCCACAACAACCATCGCAGTAAAAATATTTTATATACATTAGGGGCAATAATTATTGAAACTCCCTCGTAAAAGTATATCCCGATCGCTTTCGACCAAATCTTGGTCATCATCAAGAGATAAAGTGAGAAGGAATCTACAAAACTCCAGAATGCACATTGGTTTAAATATTACAGGGTGAAATCTATAATGAAAAAGGGGGGGAGGTGGGGAGGAAGTGGTTGAATCCATGGAGCAAAATAGGTCGTTCCAAACCAAATATAATGTTAACATCAAGCAGACCAAACCACATGTGCGGAATATAACATAATAATGTGTCATTACATGAGTTCCTTCCTCTAGATAATATCCCAGTAGACTCCCGCAAAATGTATGTGCGATAATCATTTATTTGTATGATGATCCTTGTATTACTGAAAAAAATTTCAATGTCTGCTTTTAAGTTTAAACGAGATAAAGCTGTAGATTATTTTTCTTTTTCTATGTCTGCCATATGTTCTTTCAATCTTTCCTGGAACTTCTTGGTTGTCATTTCTATGCATGTAAATAATTTCTTTTTTATATTTAAATGGGATTACATACATATACTCCTGCTTTTTCATGCTTATTTACTGGATCCATAAATTAAAAAATAATAAAAATTGTAGATGAGCTGGTTTATTAAATAATGTTTCACTGCGAATGCGTGAGCACAATAAAAATGTAACTTACATAATGTGTTAGCTTAGTGTATGGAGTAACTTTTGTAAAAAATCTCAAAAACACAGCGTGAAAATTCTGAAAATTATCGTCGATGGAGTAAGTTTAAAATCTGTTATTTCCAAAATGAAACATAAATGATGAGGAATTGTATCCAAATATAGTAGTAGTTCGTGCAATACTGTGTATGCTATATTGACACTAATCAATGGATAAATTTATACAACCATTCATCTTTTTGCTTCATTTTGTGAATAACGGATTTTGAGCTTATTTTGTCGGTAATAATTACCAGAATTTTCAAGTTATCTTTTAGAGACTTTCACAAAAGTTGCTAAATACATTTAGCTAACACATTATGCAAACTACACTGCTCAAAACAATTAAAGGATATTGCAGTTTTGGGTGGATTTTGTATCTGGGAAACTTTTTAGGTGATTGATACATGGTCGACAGACATAGTAGGTTATATGAGAATAAATTACACATGTTTGGCAGAAAAAATTGCATTTTATTGCGCATTTGTGTACAAAAGGAAAAAAACACAATTTGTGCATATGAGAAAAAAAGAATAAGAAAAGGTGTTTTCTTCAAAGAAAATCATTTTCAGTAGGGGGTATGGTTTCCACGGGCGGCCAGCAACGTTGAACACCTTTGAGGCATGGACTCAATGAGGCTATTGATGACGAATTGGGGTATTCTGCCCCACTCTTCCAGAAGAGCTCTTTCCAGTTCTTGGAGAGTTTGTGGGGGTTGTTGGCGGCCAGAAACTTGTCTTCCTAGAGCGTCCCAAACGTGCTCGATTGGATTCATGTCTGGAGAACACGCTGGCCATTCCATTCGAACGATTTCTTCCTCGAAAAGGAAATCCTCCACCAGGTTTGCACGATGTGGCATGCAGTTATCGTCCATTAAAATGAAGTTATCTCCGATTGCTGCAGCGTAAGGCACTACAATAGGTCTGAGGATCTCATCCCTATATCGGCGACCAGTCAGAGCTCCATCTCGAATGATGTAGAGGTCAGTGCGCCCGTCAATGGAAATGCCACCATACACCAACACTCCTCCACCGCCAAATCTGACACTTTCGTGCACGAACGCAGGATTATTCCTACTGCCACGGTCCCTCCAGATGAAAATACGCCTATTATCCGGATGCACAGAAAAACGGGACTCGTCAGAAAACAGAATATTGCTCCATTCATTTCTCCTCCAGTTGACATGCTCGGTTGCCCACTCCCTGCGGTCGCGACGATGCCTTGATGTTAATCTAACACATACCATCGGTCGGCGAGCATACAGACCTACAGCATGGAGCCGGTTTCGGACAGTCTGAGTTGAAATCGTAGTGCCTGTAGCCGAGCGAAGGTGTTGTTGGAGAAGAGTAGCGTTCGTGTTTCGATGTCTCCGAGCTGTTAACGCTAAATACCGATCTTCATTGGGCTTTGTTGCCCGTCAACGACCTTGCCCTGGTCTTCCGCCTGCACATCCACTCTCCAACAAACGGTTCCAGATCCTGGAAATGACACTTTGTGACACTCCAATGGCTTGCGCTACTTCGGCTTCAGTTTGGCCCCCTTCTAACTTACCAACAATTCTCCAAGCTTCTGAATCTGTAAATGACTTCGCTGAGACATCGTACTCATCGAAACAAAGCAATCACTGAATGCCGATCATCCTTGTCTTCATTCTCTTTTTTCCAATTGAAAGTCAAATTTCATTCGCTGCCGCTGAAGCGACGTTTTTGACGTCGAACTCAAAATTTGCATACTCCACAGTTTGAAAACCAGAAAAATTTGCATTTGTGATTCTCTTTTCGGCAAAAAAAATTTCGTTTATATCTTTATTTTATATAAAACTTCAAATATCCTTTAATTGTTTTGAGCAGTGTATATTTTGTTTGCGGTCACGCATGCGCAATGAAGCAGTATTAACCTGCTCATTTTTCGTACAATTTTTGTTATTTTTTAATTCTGATTACAAGATATTATGTGCAATATTGTCAGTCTTATTTACGGAAAACAACATTTCTTTTTTATTAAGAACTCTGCAAATTATATGCAAAAAACTTGACAAAATCCGGAACTTTTTTTATAAAAACTTTAACTTCTCAACGAGTATATATGTTATCCTCATAAAAATAAACACAGTTTATTGCAATAAGCCTCTTAATCATAATCTGCAGTTTGAACGCTTTTGCTGCATTAGTTTTGACTGGATTATTCAAAAGATCTTTGTTCTTTTTCAGTTTGTTGACGGTCCTGTATGGGATTTCGTTTAAAAAATCTTCACGAAATTATATGACCTGTATTATTTTGTTTACACACCTGAAGTTTCAGAATAATTCCTCATGTATTTTTCTAGATGCGTAACAAAACATCTAAAATCTGAAACGTACGGTCATTAATGGCCATATAGTGTGTACTATGCACATACTAAGTAATGTCGAAATTAATTTATAAATAGAAGCGTTACAACGCGACAAAAGTCAGATGTGAATAATCTAGTCCTTAAACTTAATCGTTAACTATTAGTGATTCCTTAATTTAATAATTGTTGCTCCAAATTAAAAAATGTATAATGTTTGTATCATGTCTTGATGCTCAATTTATAAAATATACTTTGAATAGATGATAATTTGTAATACAGTAGAACTCCGCTAATTCGGACCCCGTATATCCGGATGATCTGAATCAGTTTGGTCTTTTTTTTTTTTTTTTTTTTTTTTTTTTTTACAAATTTGAGAAGCGATTGGCTAATTTCCATAACATTAACTTGTTTCATCGACGTATTCTGAATTAAAAAAAAAAAAAAAAAAAAAAAAAAAAATTCTGAAATCGTTTTGGAAGAATTAAACAGAGTAAACATTTTTACTGACTGTAAATATTCAATATGTTTAACATGAAGGTGATTTTCTGTAAATATGTTTTATTTTATTTCATTTTTTTTTTAATTTTCCGGATAATCTGGATTTTTGATAATCCGGATTGGGTCTGGTCCCAATTAATTCGAATTGTCGGAGTTTTACTGTACTTTATAATAATTATATATATGTGTGTGTATTATATACAGGGTGAGTCATAAATATCGAAACAATAGGCTATCTCCTTAAATATTGCCCCTAAATCCATACTTCCAATTGCAAAGTTTCATTAAAAAAGATTAATTTTTTAATAAGATAAGTTGCAACTCCATGGGGGGGGGGGTCTATTTTTAAAAATACGAAAATTAAATTTTTATACGGCCCCAAGAGGATAAAACTTCCAATAAGAAAAATTTTCCTTATCCATTCCTGAATTGAACAAAAAAAATTCCTCCCGATATCTACAAATCCCCAAAAGATATTAAAATTCAAAATTTTCAAAAATTCGTGACTTACATCACTTAAGCATACCTCTGAGCGCAGTGTGAAATCAGTTCATTTGAAGTACAATTTAGGGATCGACTATAAATTTACGCATTGTTGAATGTCGGTCCTAGACAATACTTTATTTTTTAAATGTAAAATAAAAGTGTATAGGTTTGTACTTTAAACTTCCTTGAAATACGCTAGATGTCTGCAATATTTCGACCTTGGCGCCAACCTCGTAACTGGCACGACCCATTGGCCAGACCGTCTTATTAAACACTTCTTAAAAGTGTTATTAAATTAAGTGAAATTAATTAAACTCTCATTAAAAGTGTCTTATAAACTTATTACCGCAGGCTATAAGTTTAGTAAAAATAGTAATAGCGATAATGACACTTCTATTAACGGAATCATTGGAAATGTATTTTAATAAATTACACAGCAATATTTTCAAAAATCTTCCTTTTAACTATTAAGCTTCAGAATTTATGACGGTTTTAAACCTATTTTTACTTTCTTCTGTTTTTACAAGAAGAAAGTATTGGATTCATGAAAATTTTGAATTCCGGTTTTCGACGGATTCACACGTTTTAGGGCTCAGAGATGCCGAAAAACATGTTTTTACAAAATGTCTGTCTGTGAGTCACCGCACAAGGAAAAAAATTGAAATCAACGTGATAAAAAATGAGGTTTAAATTAACTGACGCATTTAATCAGTAATTAAAGAAGGTGAGAATGGCAAAACTTAAACAAAATCTGAAATCAAAATTATACACGGCGGAGTTAATCACCTAGAAACTTTTAAAAAGCATTTAAACCTTAGGAGCCCATCTTTGTTTGAAAATAAATGCACTTTTCTGTATCAAATGTTTTTACTTCAGTATTACTCATTTTTAAACTGACGTAAGTCAATAACCGTCGGTTAGGGTAACTGTCCCGCGAGTTCAATAGTTTTTTAACATCTCAAAAAAAAAAAAAAAAAAAAAAAAAAAAAAAGTTCAACGTGCTGAAAGAAGTTTTCAACTCAGGAAATTTACTTTTAAAAATTTGATTTGTTTACAAATAATTGCATCTTTTTTTTTTTTTTTTTTTTTTTTTTTTTTTTTTTTTTTTGTATTGCTATTTTAAATACTTTTATTTAATATATATATGTTACAGGCCAAACCCGATTTTAGGCCAAACTACTTTATCCTAACGCCCATCGGATAGACTAGTTTTTCCTAGGCCAAACCGGTCTATCCTAACGCCCATCGGATAAACTAGTTTTTCCTAGGCCAAACCGGTCTATCCTAACGCCCATCGGATAAACTAGTTTGTCCTAGGCCAAACCGGTCTATCCTAACGCCCATCGGACAAACTAGTTTTTCCTAGGCCAAACTAGTTTGGCCTAACTCTTATAGGATAAACTAGTTTAGCCTGCTGTTTATTGGTCTGAACTAGTTTCTCCTAGGCCGATCTAGTTCATCCTAGGCCAATTCCATTTGGCGTGATTTTATTGAATTCAATGACTGCCACAGCGCCAACATTCTAGTTTGTCCTAGGCTGATCTAGTTTATCCTAGGCCAATTTAATTTTACGTGTTTTTAGCTCACAGGCGTCAAAGCCTGAGAAATAATGGGCTCGCAAGTTCTGTATGTATGAAGTACGAATGTATGCACGAATGTACGTATGTATGTACGTGCGTATGTACGTAACGCGATAACTCGTGATAGAAATATCCGATTTGCTTCAAATTTTGGATGCACGTTCATTGATATAAGGTATTTTTCTGATTAATTTTGAGAATTCATTGGATAAGAATAAAGGGGAGCGAACGGGAGGCTAGTCACCCACCGTTAATTTAGAGAAATGGATTTTTGATGCAGAATTATCAGATTTCATTTAAAATTTTAGATATAGGATCATTCAGACAAGGCGCCTCCATGATTAGTTGTGGATGTTTATTGTTTAAGTGTAAAAAAGGACAATGTAGGTTAACCCCCCCCCCCCTCCATAATTTAGATAAATGGTTTTTGACGCAGAATTTACGGATTTGCTTCATATTTTTTGTATATAGGTTCTTTCTGATAAGGCGATTCCCTGAATAATTTTGGGGCTTTAATGGTTAAGTATGAAGGGAAAAATGAACGATTACATCTCTTACATAGAAAAAACTAGTTTATCCTATGGGCATTTAGATAAACAAGTTTGGTGTAGAAAAAACTAGTTTATCGAATTGGCATAAGGATAAAATAGTTTGGCCGAGGCTAATCTAATTTAGCTCGAAAACGGGTTTGGCCAGTAAAAAACATATCTTTCACTAGAAAAAGTATAAATGTATGTCAAGAGTCATTGCTTATAACACCAGTACAGAAATTTAACATGTTCACCTTAGAGACATGATGTATTGGACATGGTGTTTGCTTTTTTTTTTTTTTTTTGCACGCTCGTTCCAATTGAGATCTGACTTTCATTTATTATTATTATTATGATTGCATATTCGAGCCAGATTGAGGCTGAACATAATTTGGAATCGAACAGCGTTTTCCATTTTTGAGAAATTAATTACCTGTCGACATATAAGCTATTCTTGTCACGGCGTCAATTTTTTTTTCGTGAAATCGTAACCGAAAATTCAATTCAAAACGTAGCTTTATTATTTTCTCAAAGATACATCGCTTTTATGAGAAAATGTTTTACGCCATTCGATTACATATTATCTGAATCTGTTAACCTTATGCATTTTCGAAAAGGAAGTAGTTCATAAATGTGTTAGGATGTAGCTCTTTAGGATTTGAGAAAAGCCTTAAGGAATGACAGAGAAATATATTCACAAGTCTACTTTTTACTGAACGGATTCAAAAGTTATCATGTTTATAACTCTCATATTTTTTTTTTCATTTTTCCCTTCATATTTTCATTTTTCCCTTCATACTTAACCATTAAACCCCCAAAATTTTTCAGGGAATCACCTTATCAGAAAGAACCTATATACAAATGTGAAGCAAATCCGCAAATTCTGCGACAAAAACCATTTATCTAAATTATGGAGGGGGGGGGGGGGTAACCTACATTGTCCTTTTTTACACTTAAAAAATAAACATCCACAACTAATCATGGAGGCGCCTTGTCTGAATGATCCTATATCTAAAATTTTAAATGAAAACTGATAATTCTGCATCAAAAATCCATTTCTCTAAATTAACGGTGGGGGACTAGCCTCCCGTTCGCTCCCCTTTATTCTTATCCAATGAATTCCCAAAATTAATCAGAAAAGTACCTTATATCAATGAACGTGCATCCAAAATTTGAAGCAAATCGGATATTTCTATCACGAGTTATCGCGTTACGTACATACGCACGTACATACGTACGTACATTCGTACATACATACGCACTTTATACATACAGAACTTGCGAGCCCATTATTTCTCAGGCTTTGACGCCTGTGAGCTAAAAACACGTAAAATTAAATTGGCCTAGGATAAACTAGATCAGCCTAGGACAAACTAGAATGTTGGCGCTATGGCGGTCATTGAATTCAATAAAATCACGCCAAATGGAATTGGCCTAGGATGAACTAGATCGGCCTAGGAGAAACTAGTTCAGACCAATAAACAGCAGGCTAAACTAGTTTATCCTATAAGAGTTAGGATACAAACTAGTTTTTCCTAGGCCAAACTAGTTTGGCCTAGGAAAAACTAGTTTGTCCGATGGGCGTTAGGATAGACCGGTTTGGCCTAGGACAAACTAGTTTATCCGATGGGCGTTAGGATAGACCGGTTTGGCCTAGGAAAAACTAGTTTATCCTATGGGCGTAAGGATAGACCGGTTTGGCCTAGGAAAAACTAGTCTATCCGATGGGCGTTAGGATAAACTAGTTTGGCCTAGGCCAATCTAGTTTGGCCTAAAATCGGGTTTGGCCTGTAACATATATATATATATATATATATATATATATATATATCATTTAAAATGCTGAATCAAAATTGAAAATTAGACATTTTCATTTAATGCAAAGAAAAAAATTCAACGCGACAAATAATATTTTGAGTTATAAAAATTTTAATTTACGCTAATTTTTTTTTTTTTTTTTTTTTTTTTTTGAAAAAAAAAAACTATTAAAAAGTCTTATGATGTGATAATGCTTCCAAATTATATGGTTAACCATCATAAAACATTCAAAATTCTAACTGTATAAATAAATAAATAAAATAAATGTTTCCTGGACCCATTACAGCAACATTGTTTCTTCAATTACACGTATTTCAATTTGTGTCTGATCCCTTGAAATCTCACGATCCATTAAAATTGTCATAACTCTCTGAATTTTGAAGATATGAAGATGAATTTTTTTTTTTTTTTTTTTTTTTTGTTCCATTCAGGAATGGATAAGGAAAATTTTTCTAATTGGAAATTTTATCCTCTGGAGGCCGTATAAAAATTTAATTTTCGTAATTTTTAAAATTGACCCCCCCCCCCCCCATGGAGTTGCAACTTATCAAAAATTTCTCTTTTTTTTAGGAATTTTTGCAATTGGAAGTATGGGTCTAGGGGCAATATTTAAGGAGATAGTCTATTATTTCGATATTTATGATTCACCCTGTATATCATCATTTGAAAGGAGAGAGGTTTGTATTTCTGGGGTTCATGATCGTTGAAAATATACCAAAATGTTCTAGAATTTCTTTTCCTAGGACGACTGCAATAGGCAGCTTTTTACTTTTTGTAATGATAGCTTCCAAAAAGGCTTTTTCCTTCCTGTTGCCATGCCAGAAAGTTAAACTGAGCATTAATTTTTAATAACAATTCTTTAATTTTCAACTCTAAATATGCATAATTTTTTACATAGGAATGTGATGCCATATTAAAGGAGCGAATTTTTAATTATACAACATATTTTAAATTCAGCTTAGTTTTTCTTTAAAGTACACTAATAATAACGTTATTATTATTATTATTTAAATATTAACAATTTTATTTAGATCAACTGTGACCGTCCCAAGTGCTGTTGCAGTCTTTCCCAACGAACTCATGATGTTTCCAAAGTCTTGCGTATCGCAGCAGATGCCGAATTTGATCTCCTACAACTTCATGCCTCGTGGTGGGCATTTTGCAGCATTCGAAGAACCGCAGCTACTGGTAGACGACATTTGGCAATTTGTGAGAAAAGTTGAAAAATAATAAAAATGTTTTTTTTTTCTTCTGACAATTATTGTGTTTACTGTGAAATGGATCAGTGCAAACGAGAATAAAACGATTTAAATATATACAGTGACGCGGATTTTGAGGGAAATAAATGTTTAAGAGAAAAAAAAAATAATCACAAAAAAAAGTATACATACATACATACATATATATATATATATATATATATATATATATATATATATATATATTCATATATATTAATAAGCGTAAGGAATCAAAACATAAGTTTATTAGAATAAAGAAATAAAATATAATTTTACAGAAATTTTCTTTAAAAAAATCAAAATCAAAACTGGATTTCTAAAAATATGTGGAGTTTTTGAGTATTTTGTATTTAAATTCAAATTTGGGATCCATTCCTTTGAATTACCTTAAAAATCGTATCAGGTATGCTTCGAATTAATGTTTGGAATACGTGTGACTGTAAAGAGCACCAATGCTGTGCTACTTTTTGCTTTACTTTCTAAATAGTTGAAAAATTGTGACTATAGAGCAGGGCTGTCCAACGCGGCGCCCGCGGGCGCCATGGCGCCCTTGGAGGGATTTCTTGGCGCCCTTTTGAAGGCTGCAAGTTATGAGCATTTTTTAAGAATTAAATTCCTATTTAAAGCATGCTTTATTAAAATTTCCTGAAATATGCTTGCGATATTTTTAAAACTTCTTTCCCGCATCAAAAATTAATGTTGTTTCGATGGTCTATTGTCTGTTTTAAAGACGGGAAAAGGGCTTGTCATATCCTCCCTCAAAACTTTCAGATATTAGGTATTTTTTTTTTTTTTTTTTTTTTTTTTTTTTGTCTATAAAATTGGGCGAAATTATTTCTATTCTCTTTCAGGCTCTCTTTAGAGTCACCCACATTGATTGGTTACTATGTGAAGCCTGTTTTTGTTTCTATACTTTTTATACCAGCAAATTTACTCCTTCAAAATAAATCAAGGAATATTTTTGCGTCCTCAAAAAATCTAACAATATCGTTGGTTATCATTTTATTTTGATATAATAGGCAAGATTTCATTTTCTGACTCCTTCCAATAACTTTATATATATATATATATATGTATTCCCTCGCCGAAAAACACATAATTCGAAATTTACAACGATTTACAGTTATTTAAAAAAGTCTTTTTTTTTTTTTTTTTTCATAGTAGTACTTTAGATCCATAGGGGGTCTTATGCTTCTATAGCGAAGTTAATTTGCATATGTGTATCGCTAGTAATACTCTAACTGTCTCTAACTGTAACTTTGTTGCATTTTTTGAGCAATGTTGATATTGGCGCCCTCTGCTGTTTCTCAAAAGTTGAGATGCGCCCCTGCTGAGTAAAAGGTTGGACAGGCCTGCTATAGAGTATAGCTCTAGTGCAAGTACTACTCAAAAGGTTTCAACTGGATTCAAGTCTGGACTGACAACTGGCTTAGTCTGTAACAGTCACTTGATTCTGCGTAAACCAAACTGTTGTTTAGTGTGTGTGTGTGGGGGGGGGGGGGGGGGTGGCATAGAATAAAAAGAAAGAATAGAGATGAAGTAAGTAGCTGGGGGTGACGCCAAATATGCAACCCTGAAATCCGCTACATTAAGCTCGAACACAACCACGTGCTATCGCAAAAAAAAAAAAAAAAAAAAAAAAAAAAACTTTTAGTAATACAGTTTTTAATTCATAATACAATGAAATGCTACTTTAGAATGACTAAATGTAAGCAGATCATTTTCGTTTAAAGAAAAAATGCGCGTTTGATGTCAAAGAATTCGATCCTTGTTCCAGGTGGTAATTTTGTTTCAGCCGAATCAGGGCATTTAAATTTGAGTGATAACGCGCAATATTATAAGCCTATTTAAGGTATATTGCACCTTCATTTATCTCGTTTTTCCATGAGTGGGAGGAATGAATCTATTCATTTTCAGTTGGACATAGATTGCTTCTAAGGACATTTTTATTAATCCCAGAGCATTTTCGACCATTAACAAAAAAGCAATATATGTTGCTTCGGGCAACTTTGGAACAACTGAAAATGAAATATACTGGGAAATAAAAAATAATAATAATAATCGTAGATTTGTATCATGTTTTAAAAAAAAAATAAAAAACAAGAGAAATTATTAAATCAAATATTTGAATTTTAAGCATATAAGAAATATAATAAAAAAAAATTGCACAATATTAAGATAAAAGCATGTTCGCCAGTATCCGGCAATCATCTCAAAACGAAATAATTTTATTTACCCATCATACGTAGTATAGGGTAAGTCTTGCAATCGTTTTGAGAATCGAAAAACTTTTTTGACGGATTTTTCACGTTTCAGATACTGGAGATTCCGAAAAACATATTTTTAGAAAAAAAAAAAAAAAATTACCGTCCGGCTTTTGTGTGTCTATCTGTAAACGCTCGATCTCCCGAACTAATTGAGATAGAGACTTGAAATTTTGTATGTGTTTATTATGAAAGAATGGGACGAAGTCTATTTAATATCAGCAACCTCGATTATCCGGAACTATTTTTTTCGGACTCTCTAAAAATTCGTTGTGATGAAAGGTACATAAAAAATTTCGAACTTTTTTATTTTAAGGTGTGGATGTAAAAGGCAATAAAATAACACATATTTTGCATAAAGAACGAAGTCGATTAGATTATTACTTGTCGAGAAATTTGTAATCCTGTTTTCCACATTCTTCAATTTTTCATGACCCTGTATTTCATTCAAATTTTAATTGGAAATGAGACACGTAATCCGACGCAATAAACTGTTAGTGAATATCATTATTATTTTTGGAGTTATAAGGATGTTTCTTTTATGCAATTCAGTACTACTTGAATAGTTTGTCGAAATGGATTCATCAGCAATTAATTAATAGAGCATGACTATGTGTTAAAAATACTTAAATGTGCGTTTAAATTTTGTTTTGGAACTGCAATGCATTTTATAAATAGTTTACACATGTTTTGTTTTCATATATTGTGCATTTCCATAATGAATAAGTATTATGGAGGCCCCCAATGACTAGTTTTCAAAACTTAGATTATTTTTGCAAGATTCTTAATCAATTAATAAATATAGAATTTCACTAGAATTTATGTACATTGCACAATTTTTCACTAATATGGTCGTTATATGTGTTGATCTGAAATATTCGAGATTGTAGAAAATAAAAATTTGCATATAAAATTAAATATTCTAACTCTGGACATTCATACTATAAAACTGTAAGTAGTAGGAAAATAACAGTACGGGCTCAGCCGGAGGCACGGAGGCACCGTGCCTCCGGCTGTGCCTCCTGCGGTGCCTCCGGCTGTCCCTGCGGCTGTCCCTCCTGCGGCTGTCCCACCGCCACCATCCCTCCTTGTCCCTCCTGCACCCACCATCCCTCCTGGTCCCTCCTGCCCCCACTATGCATACTCCTCCACGAACGCCCCCTAGTGGAAAAAAGGAACATTCTATTATAACATGAGAGGTGATTAACCTTCCCTAATTAAAAATATTATCAATCACATCTCAACTCGGAATCATACTATATGATGAAGATTAAATTTATATTTGAATTTTGAACAACCGTAATTTTAATGAGTATTATTAATTAAGTGAAACAATGGAAAATCTCAGTTTTTAACCATTTTATTTAGATTTCTTCAACTACAAGATGAGATTATCAATTTAACACAAGAAAGTTAAACATATATTTGAATTTTGCTTGATAGACCATCTTAATGAGTATTGATAATTAAGTAAAAAACAATGGAAAATATCAAGTTTTATAGAAAAAGACTGATTTCTTACGATTTTTATCAACTGCAACATCAGTGTATCGACTTACAAGTTGAAAGTTAAACATGCATTCTAGTTTTTCAACAGCTATAATCTTAATGAGTATCGTTAATTAAGTAAAAAACATTGGAAAATATCAAGTTTTATAGAAAAAGACTTATTTCTTACGATTTTTTCAACTCAAACTTCAGAATATCAATTTGATAGAAAGAAATTTAAGCATGCATTCCAGTTTTGGACAACCATTTCTTTCATGAACATTATTTATTAAGCAAAACAACGGAAAATATTAAATTTTTAACTGATTTCTTCATATTTTTTTTAATATAAAATCAGGATACACAACTTAAAATAGAAATTTAAACATATTTTTTAGTTTTTGAACAGTCGTTACCTCAAAGAATTTCGATAATTGAACAATTAACAAAGGAAACTAATGATTTTTAATGAAAAAAGACGAATTAAACGAATTTGGTTAACTTTTACTCTAAATGGAAATTTCATCATACTTTTATATACTAACTAAGTAGAATTTTAATGCATAAACGAACACATTTCAGTAAATATTCAACGCACACACAAATATGAAAACAACACCTGCTTCTTGTGACGTCATATTGAAACCAAAACTTATTCCTTGGAAGTCCCTCACCATGCCTTTTCACCCCCATCTCCCCCAATTTTTTACCACAGGTAGGGAAATGGACAAAGCAATGACCTCTCTATCTTGTATATTTAGAAGTCTGGGAGAAAAAAAGAGACATTTTATGCACTCCAATTTCATAACAATTACCGCAATATCCCAAAATTTGAATTTTGGAAGACATAATTAGTATAATTAATTAAACAAAATAATAAAAATATTATTTTTTAAGGGAAAAAGGTGAATTTAAGCGAATTTGATTAGTTTTACAATAGTCTTTTGAACTGCAACTTGGAAATATGGATTTCTAACAGAAGAATTAAACGTATATTTTAATTTTAACAACAAAAACTTAACAAGTATCATTAATTTAAGAAAAATAAATATCAATTTTAAAGAAAAGACGAATTTGAATAATTTTACGCTAGTATTTTCAAAAGCAACCTAGAAATATCAATACTTATTCACATATTTCACTTATTCAATGTATTCAATACTATATTTAATAAATTTGGATACACTTTAAGAATTTTCTAATGTATAATTAAATATTAGCTGTATATTTAATGTTACCCATGTTTTCAACATTAGTTCATAATCGTGAATTTTGTATTTTAAATACCATGTATTCAGGTTCAGATTATTTTCACTTGAAATCATACAGAATTTTTTAACAGAGTTTGTTTTTGAAATCATTGAAGCAACTGTATTTAATATTTTTAACACCAATTTTCTAAGATTGTCTAACATTTTCCGATTATACATTACCCATAAGTACATTTCTAAATGCTACAATCATTTTACATATCGAAAAGATATCATTGAAGCAACTGTATTTAATATTTTTAACACCAATTTTCTAAGATTTTTTAACATTTTCCGGTAATACATTCCTCAAAAGTATATATTCTAAACAATAGAAAATATTAATTTTAAGAATAAAAAGACGAATTTAAACAAATTTTATTAGTTTTACAATATTTTTTCTCATCTCCAACACGGATATATCAATTTTAACAGAATTAAACGCATATTTTAGTTTTTAAGAACAAAAATGTAATAAGTATCATTAATTAAACAAAAAATAAATATCAATTTTCAAGAAAAGACAATTTTTTACACAAATTTTCAACTTTGAAATACATTTATTTACATATATTGTTACAATATATTACTAAACTTAAACTTTTTAAAAAGTTTGAATGTTTTTACAAAGGATTCATATTTATATTTTTCACGTCTTGACTGCATTCGAAATCTTACAACAAAAGTATACTTTTATTATTTTTATTATTATTATTATTCTAGAAAACCTAAAAAGTCATTTCTTGCTGCTTTAAACACTTGACATATTAAAACTACTCTGAGATATTCTACCCATATAATTAATCAAATTAGGACATGATTCATCTTACACTTCAAAATTTCTGAATTTTTACAATACTTATTTTCATCAAACTTTATTCGTGATCATATATATTTTAGGAGTACAGAATTTTAACATCTGTTTTTATCTACTTATCAGAAAATTATTAAAACACCCAACAACATTTTCCAAATATGAATATTATCTTTACAGTTTAATAATACAAAACATACACGAATACAAAGTTTAATTTTTACAAACATTTCATATTTCAAACCAAACTTTTCGAAATTTTCACATCATAAGAGCAAACATTAGACGAACTTTTTTACTTTTTTACTTTTTTTATTGCTTAGATCTTTTCATCATAACTTTTAATTATGATAATTATCCATTTTTAGGTTGATTGTCGAAAAACTGTAACTGAAATTACATAAACTTAATGTAAAAAACCATGTTCTCACCCAATTTCTTGAAATTCAACAATCAATTGACTATTACTTATCTATTATTATTCTTATTAAATACTTATCTACATCAATATCGACTCTCGATAGTATATAGATATTTCATCATTACACACTTACAACTCTTTTCAAACGTTTATCAGAAAAATAAGTCAATCAAAGTCTAGTAGTTATCACACCTGTTCCTCAGAAATATTACTATCATATGAAACAGTAAAGAAAATTAATAGATATTTAATATTTAATAACCTCATACGTGAAATTACTGTCGAATGAGAATACTAATTATCTATAAAATCAACTGTTGAACAAAAAAATAGTACAGATTACCGAAAATTCAAATGTTTTTTCTGCAAAAGTTACAAAAATTAACAAATGAATGACAAGTTAGAGAAATAACTAAACTAGTTGGATGTGCCAATCCCAAAACTTTCTTCTATCTCATACATACATTTTAATATTAAAAAGAAATAGTTACTCATTTTAATGCTTTAATAATTTTAATTCAATACCTTACCAACTTTCATTTTCATCTTAAATTTCTGCTTAAATTAATTAATCGGAGTAAAAATGAATTTCCGTCTCTGCACGAGCCGATGGACAATAGAATGATAAGCAGATTTTTTTTTTTCAAATTCAGGGAGGACTTATTTGCCTTACCAACAAATAATCATATACAAAATGTTTAGTTCAGTTCTAGAACTAACTTCATACACTTTTATGTGGTGCAATATTGAAAATAGCATAAAATTCGGTATTGCAGCGCCCCCTTCCGGCAGATTTTTTTCAGATTCAGGGCGATCCAACTAGCCATAGCCATACACTTACACAAAAAATTTCGTTCAATTCGATGCATAACTTCATGTACTTCTGGTCGGTACAATATTGAAAATGGCACAAAAATCGCGATTGCAGCGCCCCCTTCCGGTGGATTTTTTTCAAATTCAGGGAAGACCAACTAACCATAGTCATACATATACACAAAAAATTTGGTTCAATTCTATTCATAACTTCATATACTTTTGGTCGGTACAATATTGAAAATGGCACAAAAATCGCGATTGCGGCGCCCCCTTCCGGCGGATTTTTTTCAAATTCAGGGAGGACTAACTAGCCATAGTCATACACACACACACAAAATTTGGTTCAATTCGATGCATAACTTCATATACTTTTGGTCGGTACAATATTGAAAATGGCACAAAAATGGCGATTGCAGCGCCCCCTTCCGGCGGATTTTTTTCAAATTCAGGGAGGACCAACTACCCATACTCATACACATACACAAAAAATTTGGTTCAATTCGATGCATAACTTCATATACTTTTGGTCGGTACAATATTGAAAATGGCACAAAAATCGCGATTGCAGCGCCCCCTTCCGGCGGAATATTTCAAAACTGAAGGCGGACCTGCTTGCCACAGCCAAAAACATTCACAAAAAATTTGGTTCAATTCTATGCATAACTTCATACACTTTTTGATGGTAGAATGGCGACATACAGACACACACACAGACATACACACAGACATACACACAGACACACACACAGACACACGGACAGACAGACATTTTGTAAAAACATGTTTTTTGGAATCTCTGACCCCTAAAACGTGTAAATCCGTCGAAAACCGGAAGTCGAAAAAAATTTCGATTACAATACTTTCTTCTATTGAAGATAGAAGAAAATAAAAAGTTAATGAACATATTTACAAATTTATTAAAATCACACCTTTTTCTGGATTACAAACCGCAATTTCTTGAAAAATTTATCACCGAATTTGTAAGATTTTAGTCCTAGTATTACATACACTCAATAAATATTCAAAATTAACAAAAATATAATTTTTTAGTCTCATCAATAAGCAGAAATTCTATATTAAAAGAATATTTTCATAGTAGTACTTATAAAAATGAGAGTTTACAAACTGATTTTCATAATTTTATCACATTTAAACTTAATATTTTACATAAAACATTATTTAATCAAATTTTATGCTTTCTAATTCAGTAAAATTCAATACTTTTTTAGTTTTTAAACCAATACCACAATATTTATTTACATCAAACTTGATTCTTCACCTTTTATATTTCCACATTACACACGTGAGATAAATACTAACTTGGATCAGGAGTTGAAGTCAATTGATTCCATTCAATTTTCATCATGTACGCATTGCTCCTACACGAAATTTCTTACTGCTATAATCATCTAATGTATTAAAACTAATCTCCTCATATTTTTAATCAATTCACCAGATGTTTCATCTCGCACTTCTGAATTATCGTGCATCAAGTTGCTTAAAATATAAATACTATCTTTATAGTTTTAATGATATATAGTATACATGGTTTATCTTGAGTTAGCACTTCCATACTATTAATCAAATTATATGTTTCATCTTGCACTTGATCTTAATGATTTCATCTTGCATCTGAATTATCGTCCATCGAGTTTTTTTTTTTAAATAATAATATATTTATAGTTTTTGATTATACATAGCATGTACAAATACAATCTTTAATTTTAACATTTCATATTTCAAATAACCTATTTCCGAAACCAAGCTATGTGAATTTTACCACAATACTTATTATCATAGAATAATTTGTGTTTCACACTTTTCTAAAAATTATCAGATATGTACCCCTCAGAGAAATTACTATCATATGAATAAATGAAGAAAATTTAATTTATATTAAATGTACACGAAATTGATTGCAATATACATGTATTTAATAAAAATAAATAAATAAGCGATTATTTATACATTAAACCTTTACTAAATATATATTTCTTTCATTATACAGATGTTTCAACAAGGTGAACCAAAACAGCAGCAAACTTCAGAAATTAATGATCCGAATGATTCATCCCTAGCACATGTAGCGTTAACGAATAACACATATGTGAGTACTTACACTCTAAAACTGGGAGGAGTGAAAAGCTCACTTTTTGTAGAAGTGATTTGCATTTTCACTCTTTTTAGAGTGAACTTTATACAAATACACTCTTTAAAGAGTGGAATTTCCGACTCCCTAAAAAAAAGTGAAATATCTCACTCCGTTCTCGAGAGTGAAATATCTCACTCCATGGTCGAGAGTGAAAAATCTCACTCCGTCAACGAGAGTGAAAGCCCGGCATTATACGCTTGAAAAAAATCCCCGCTCAATTTTGAACCAATATATGGAGTAAAACAATGAAAAGTACCAAAGTATGTCAATTCTTACTTTACCAATTCTTACTTACAATACTTACTTACCGGAGGCACGGTGCCTCCGTGCCTCCGGCTGAGCCCGTACTGTTATTTTCCTACTACTACTGTACAGTGGCGCAGCCTGAATACGGTTCTAGGGGGGGGGGGGTTTGAGTTTCTAATAAAAGTGATTGCCGGTTATTTGAATCGTCGGTTAATGGAATCAGTACTAATTAGAATATTCTTTGTATAATACTTAAACTCAAAAAGCATCTGTGTGGCAGGAATCATCATTCTTTTAGCATAATACGTCTCAGAAAAGTGATTTAGTTCAAATAACCAAATTTTACTTAACTAATCCATGTAATATGCACTTTCACAGTTTTATGTAGAATTTTCACCATTTAAATGAATCACTGTATTAAATGAAATCTGATTCAATAAAGCGGCGGATTCCGAAATGCGCCAAAACATTTAAATATCAAATTTGGTTTTGATTCATATAAACGACAATTATAGCAATCTTTCTTATCTCTGGGAGGGGTTTTAACCCTAAAACCACCTCCTTGGCTGCGCCACTGCTACTGTATGATAAAATTAAAAGGATATTTGCATGTTGTATAATATCAAGAAAATAAGCAAGCCTTTTAGCCAATAACCGGCAATCAACATATATCGATTTTTTTTTTTTTTTTTTTTTTTTTTTTTTTTCCAAAACATGGATATTTGCACAATTCTGAAATATTTAGAAAATATATTATATGAATTTGCATTGCAAACATTTTTAACCCATTAGTGCCTAGCGTCCCATTTTTAGGACAGTTTTAAAAAAAATCAAGCAAACGCATTTCACACCAGTAACTAGTCGTTGGGGGCCACCGTAATACTTACCCATCATATATATGCATATATAATATATGAAAATAATACATTTGAAAACTATTTATAAAATCGATTGCAGTTCCAAAACAAAATTTAAACGGGTATTAATATTTTTATTGTGCATAGTAATGCTGTATTAATGAGTTGTTGATGAATCTCTTTCGATAAATTATACAACACGCCTAACTACTCAAGTAGTACTGAATTGAGAAAAAGAAACATCCTTATAACTCCAAAATTAATAATCTTATTAACTAACAGTTTATTGCGTCGGATTAAGCATCTTATTTCCAATTAAAATATATCTTTGAATTGAAATTTGAATGAAATATAGGGTCATGAAAAATCGAAAAATGTAGAAAACAGGATTACAGATATCTCGGCAACTAAGAATTCGATCAACTTCGTTCTTTATGCAAAATTTGTGTTATTTTATTGTCTTCTACGATCCCTTCTTAAAATAAAAAATTTCGAAAATTTTTATGTACCTTCCATCAGAGCGAATTTTTCGAGAGTCCGAAAAAAATAGTTCCGGATAATCGAGGTTACTGATATTAAATAGGTTTCGTCCCATTCTTACATACTAAGTACGTACAAAATTTCAAGTCTCTATCTCAATTCGTTCGGGAGTTAGAGCGTTTACAGACAGACAGACAGACGGACGGCAAATTTTTTTTCCTAAAAATATATTTTTCGAAATCTCCAGTGTCGAAAACCTGTATGTAAATCTGTCAAAAAAAAATTTCGATTTTCAAAACGATTGCAAGACTTACCCTATACTACGTATGATGGGTAAGTAAAAAAGGAGTGTAAATAAATACTTTCTTTCTCGAGAAAAAGACCTCGATAAATTAAGATAAATGTTATTATTGCTTTAAAAGTGGTGGGGGAAAATGCAAAATTTGAATTTTAAAGAAGAAAATAATTCAGGCACTAATGGGTTAAATAAATTTGGCCGTTATATGTGTTGATCTGAAATATTCACACATATCGAAAAATTATAAAATTACATATTCAATTCTAGACACTCATGGTATAAAAGTATACGATTAAAATAAAATATATTTACGTGTTAAAATAATAATAATAATACAAATAAAAATAATAAGCCTTTTACCATACAATATCTGGCAATCAAGCCATATAAATGTTCCTCTAAAAAAAGAAAAAAAAAAAAGAATAAAAACCTGGTTCTTTACACGATTTTTAATTACATTTCCAGTAAATTTAAATATTGTAGGTGCTTATCATGAAATGAGGAAATAAAAAACTAATAATAATAATAAATAAATAATAATTTTTTCATGTTTCATTATTTTAAAATATCGAGGTCTTTTTTTTTTTTTCCTTTTTTTCCTTTCAACAGTTTGTACTCCAAATGTGAAGGATATTCACGAAAAGAAATTTCTCAAATTTCTTAGCGAATCGTAAATGTCTTATAAAACACAACAAAAAACAGTTTTTTTTTTTCGTTTTTTTTTTTTTTTTTTTTTTTTTTTTTTTTTTTTTTTTTTTTTGATAAATGAATATTGCAATTTCAGTTAAGTTTTACTCAAGAAAACACAAGAGCTCAAGGTAAATTCTTGATTATACACAGTCGGTACAAACGCCCCTACAATTCTCCGGATCCGGAGTCAAACTCCGATTCCCCAAACACAAAGGGATTTCGACTTTTTGTTACGGCCGTATAAGGGGAATCGAGTTTGTTCGTGTTCAGACATTTTAAAATGTTTATCGACATTTAGCATCCAGGGCCGTAGCTAGAAGTGATCAATAAGGCGGGGGGGCTCAAGAGATTGTAGAGGGGGCTCATAATTTTTTTCCTCTCTTTCTTACGCAGAAAGATAAATTAGTGCATATTTATATTGTAGGTACTATGTTATTTATTAAACTGTTGTAGTAGCTTCTCTTTATACTAAGAAAAGTATAGGATGATGAAAATTTGAAATGTATAACTGGTGCAAAATTAAACATCTTGTTAGCTTCTTATATACAAATAGGATGAGGGACTGTTGAATTACTTATTTTAGATACAATTTAGTAATTCTGCAAAATTGTGAAAGGGTCTCAAAACTAAATTAGATTTTTGAACAAAATTTCATTTGAATTTCCAAAACAGAAATTCATTTAGTGACCTTGGAATCTTTTCCAGGGGGGGCTCAAAATATTTTAGGGGGGGGCTCAGCCCCCCCCCCTAGCTACGGCCCCTTGGCGCCCCCTTAGCTACGGCCCTGAGCGTATCTGATGAAGTTTGTAATCTTGACCAAAATAAATAGAAAATTCTAAAGGACCGCTCATTTCTAGGTTTTAGTTCCGGAGTATTTGACTGAGACGCCTACTGTAATATTTGTTTTGTATAAAAAAATTCTGTGGGAAGTTTATGTTCACAAACAGGAATTTGCTAAGTGAAATATTGTTCAATTCATATTGGTTATGATTATGAAAATGATTCAGAACGTTTCCCACAGACTCTAAACGGCTGTCTATAGCAACCAAAAACATTTAAAATGAAATTCGATGCAATCTTGGAAGAAATTCGAGATTATGTTTGTTATTTAAAGTTGGAAAAAGTCCGACACGTAAGTGCAGTATAAATTACAGCAAAGAACTGGGTTTTTTTTTATGTTGATAAATAAAAATTGCAATTTTAGTTAAGTTATACTCAAGAAAACACAAGTGCTCAAGGTAAATTCTTGATTAGATACAGTCGGTAAAAACGCCCCTACAATTCTCCGGAGCCTAGCTCCCATTCCCCAAACACAAAGGGATTTCGACTTTTTGTTACGGCCGTATAAGGGGAATCCAGTTTGTTCGTGTTCAGATATTTTTAAATGTCTATCGACATTTAGCATATCTGATGAAGTTTGTAATCTTGACCAAAATAAATATAAAATTCTGAAGGACTGCCCATTTCTAGGTTTTAGTTCCGGAGTATTTGATTGAGACGCCTACTGTGATATTTGTATTGTATAAAAAATATTCTGTGGGAAGTTTATGTTCACAATATTTGAGAATCGTAGTTGTTGAGATTCAAAAGAGAAATTAATGTAAAAAAATTATAATTTCATATTTAAAAAAGCTGTTCTGGAATGTTAGAAAAATATATCGCTAAGTGTTAAATAATGATATTCAGCAGTGACAGAAAAGGATATCACTTAATGTCAGAAAACTGATTGTCAAAGATGCTGGGAAATATTGGCCAACATTACTAAATATCAAAAAATAATATTCATGGCTATCATTTCAGGGGGGGGGGGGGATCATTTAACATTGCCAACATCACATTTTAATATCGGCCAATATATTGGCCCGATTCTGATATTGGCCGATATCTTTGTGTTACATGATTAAAGCCCGCAAATGTAATCCTTCGCATTAATTTTTAAACAAATAACTGCCATTTTTTCTACTGTTTTCCAGAACGTATGTTTAGTTGCGTAAGTATTAAGTTTTAAAATGGGTACCTGGCATTACACTTTATATTACATGTATATGTATGTAAAAATAACAACTTATAAGTAAAAAGAATTTATATTACTTATGTTTTTTTTCTTTCTGGACTTCGATAAAAGTTTTCAAAAATATTCGGACCTCACTTAAAATTACTTGCTGACCCCTGCTATACGGCAATAGTGCAGAAAAAAATACAGCTCATAAAAAATAATAAAAATATTTAAAAAAAAACTAAAGTTTATTACGAAATGTCCGAGAATCTTTTTAAAAGATTGCACATGATTATGTAATTGAAACTGTATTTTCTGAAAGGTAATAAAATCGAGTATTTTTTGTTCGTCGGTAATGTGTTAAGACAGGCATACCAGTTATACAGATATACCAGTATTTATCCACAGAAAAAAAATCACCTTGTTTAATGAGTTATTTAAAATTTTAAAAAATACAATAATCAATTGAAAAAAACATAAAATTATAAGTCTCCTTAAGAAATCAAATAAATGCAAGGGAATTTTAGGTCAAAAGGTTGGTCATCCTTGTGTTAAGATCTTTGGAAATGCCATGCAAAACTCTTTTGTAAATTTATACTATGCTGAAAGAGATATCCCGAAGAAAACAACCCAAATTTTTAAAAATGTTTCTTTCAGGGAAAAAAAAAATAAAAATTTTGAGTCAGAAATATTTTACGATAAATTTTTAATACAATAAAAGATATTATTTAACAGAACGATTTTAAAAGATTTCAATTCATTTCTTAAATTAAAGTTGCTTATCAAAAAAGCAACTCATAATGAAAAGTTAATGTCCTGTCCTTTAAACAACATTGAAAAACAGGAAAGTATGGTAGATCCGACAAACGTCTACCGGCAGAGCGCAACCAGCCCGCTTTTATTCTGCGGTGCAATAGGGATGGGCATTATTTATCGTATTAGGATAAATAACAGTGTTACTACGCTAGAACCTAATATTGCATTAATATGTTACTGAAAAGTCCCTGTTAAATAAATAACACATGGTTCTTAATGACAGCATCTTCCTTCACTTGTTTTAATCAAGATTTCATTTTTTGTACCTCTAAAATAATAATAATATTCATTAAAAACGTCCTTAATCGTTTCTTTTGAGACGTTTACCGAACAATGTTGAAAGTCCGAGCTTGGTGCCCGGACAGCGCCCCCCGCCCTTCCTGCTTGCGCAGACCCATTCACAATTATTTAAAAAATTTGCGTCCCCCCCCCCTTATTAAAACATCCTTAAAAACCCTTATTTAAAAAATCTCACAATTATACACTCTAAAATTAAAAAAAACTGTCTAAAACGCAATTTAAAACTGTTTTAAAAGCTTCCGTTTTAGAAGGTTTTACCATATAAAATAAGATATTGTATGTATCCAGCAAGTACAGCCCGGACAGCCCCCCCCCCCTGCTTGCGCAGACCCATTCACAATTATTTATAAAATTTGCGTCCCCACCCCCTTATTAAAGCACCCTTAAAAACCCTTATTAAAAAAAAAATCTCACAATTATACACTCTAAGATAAAAATCTGTCTAAAACGGAATTTAAAACTGTTTTATAGGCTTCCGTTTTAGAAGGTTTTACTATATAAAATAAGATATTGTTTGTATCCAGCAAGTACAGCACGGACAGCCCCTGCTTGCGCAGACCCATTCACAATTATTTAAAAAATTTGCGTCCCCCCCCTTATTAAAACACCCTTAAAAACCCTTATTAAAAAAATCTCACAATTATACACTCTAAGATAAAAAAACTGTGTAAAACGGAATTTAAAACTGTATTATAGGCTTCCGTTTTAGAAGGTTTTACTATATAAAGTAAGGTATTGTTTGTATCCAGCAAGTTCAGGTTAAAAATTCTGGGCACCCACCCGTTCAAAAAGCTGGTTACGCCTATGCAACCACAAAAGAAATAACTCCTTAATAGAGGTGGGCATTAGGGTGGAGCGAAAAAAATTTTTTTTTGGAAATCAAAAACGGGTAGGTGCCAAAAGTTGCCTTTATACTAGTACATTAACTGCGTGAAATTTTACGGCTGAAAAAAAATGGCTTGAGTCTGCGCTTTTGCTCCAAAAATCGAAATTTTGAGTAAAATTTGTCATTTTTTGACATTTTTTTTCAAAAAAATTAAAAAATTTCTACAGAGCTGGTTAGTATTTAAAAGTGTTGCTTAGACCTTTATATTTATCTGCTTAACATATTATACTATAAAACAATATCTGTAGTCTGTATAATTGGAGCAAATCTGACAACTTTTTGTGAAAAATCAGCGTTAACCTCTCTATTGGAGCATACGACGAAATGTTCTTTTGAATGCATTTCTTACCTAACTGCTTTCAAAACTACTGTGTATATAACTCATAGAGGTGGTTGCATTATCCCACCCGACTCAACCACCCCATCATCTAGGCCCAGTGTTTTATTTATGTATTGAATTGTTACTTTTTTTCCCGAAGACGAGTATAAGTTTTCTATATATCAAAGTAATTTATCTCTTCTTTGTATTCACTGACTTTGGATGATTTGGATTGCTGGTGTGACCTGATGCACGTATATTTTTATACCATGTATAAAGAAGAGAAGCTGAGTAATGTATTGGGTATGTTCTTAATTGAACCTATTCAGCAGTCTATTATCTTCATTAAATTTTCATGCAATTAATACATTATGATTGGAAATTCTGTTACCACAGCATTTTTTCAATCAATTACATTTTATATATAATGATTTTCCAAAAAATTGATTGTATGAATTCAATTTCTAGTATGTCATCATTTACTGTACTTATTACATTGAATATATTTTGAGAAGCTGGCTGCTTAATATTATGACGATCGTCACAGAGGATTGCAAACAAAATTTGCGTGTAAAACAACAATATTTCTAAAGAAGTTTTAGTATGCTTTATGTCGTTTCCTGTGTTGTTCCATAGTCTAGTAATTTCTAATAAGATTTTAGATCTATTATTTAGGTGTGTAGTACATTTGGTATAAAACATCCCGCGGTATAAACTTGGATTATACATTTTGTGAGTGAACATATAGACGCTGATTGCCAATCTGTGCTTATATAAAGCGAAAAATTTTATTAACTTTATGAGCTGTCTTTTGTGTGAGATGTTTTCTAAACTCCTATTCCCCATTCTTTCTGAGAAATAGCTTTCCCTGTGAATTAGCTTTGTAATCTCTGACAGAAATTTCTAATCTGTTCTGAGTATCTTTTTCTCAATTTGAGAAAATAATTTTTCAAAATTATTCTCTATTTTATATAAAAAAAAAATTGTAATAGGAAGTGAATAGTACGTAGACAAAGATTTTCCTTATTGATCCAGTGAATCCATGTAGCTTAGAACGTTTTATATCGACTTCTCTAATAATTGGCGCAGAGGAAATTCACTGGAGTTGAAATAGCGAATGATTCAATATCATACACAATTCTAAGCTTACCCCATGCAAAATGGTTCACAGTGACAAATAAAATTCTCCTAATTTTAAATGAGCACTTAAAGTCCATTAAAATCCGTACATTCCCTTATAAAGTACTATGCATTATATGTTTATGCCCAGGACATTTCACCATCAAATGTTGTCCACTCATAAAAAGAGGATCTAAAAGTTAATAGGAAATTACCTAGATACGAAAACACTTAGAAAACGGCATACAACTAATGCAAAAAAAAAAAAAAAAATATATATATATATATTTACAACAGCGGTTGTAAACTATAAGTGAACAATGGAGAACACATGGAGAACAAATTTTCATTGCAATTTTCGCTGACGATCACCATCTTATTAAACAGCTCGCTTCTCAACCTATAAAAAATGCAAAAGTAGAATAAATGATGGCATACTTATAGTTGAAATATCTGAAATCATCTTTGAAGAAAATCATTACGTAAAAAAATACAATTGACTGAAAAAATGTTGTGGTAACAGAACTTCCAATCACTATTCATCAACTAAATGTAAGTTTGATAAATATAATAGATGGCCGAATAGATCCCTTTAATAGATTCCCGTGCATTACTCTGCTTGTCATTTTTTTGTATAAACTGTAAAAATATACCTGAAGATAGTTACAGCAGCATGTGGATGCAAAGAACAGATAAACAAGGTGGAAGCATCGAAAACATGCCAAATTTTTATAAAGAAAATTACAAATCAATGTATAAATAAAACACTGTACTAAGATGATCGAATAGTTGGGCCAGGTGATATAGGAAATATAGCCACCTCCACGACGCATGTCCAAGGTAGTTTTGAAAACAAGAGCTGTATTAAAAACAACAATTCGTTGTATGACCCAATAGAGTGGTAATGCTGTTTTCTTACTAAAAGTTGCCTGTTTTTCTCCAGCTATAGGGAATAAACATATAGTTTTATAGTTTAAATATGTTAAGCAGATAAATATAAAGGTCTAAGCGACACTTTTAAATATTAACCAACTCTGTAGGAATTTTTTAATTTTTTTGAAAAAATGTCAAAAAATGACAAATTTTACCCAAAATTTCGATTTTTGGAGCAAAAGCGCAGACACAAGCCATTTTTTTTCAGCGGTAAAATTTCACGCAGTTGATGTACTAGTATAAAGGCAACTTTTGGCACCTACCCGTTTTTGATTTTCAAAAAAAAATTTTTTTCGCTCCACCCTAGTGGGCATTATTTAACATAACAGTTAAAAAAACATTGTTATTACTATGAAGTTTGTTTTTTAATAACAGAATATTAAAAACTCTCCATTAAATTTATAACAATATCTTGAGTTTACATTTACCTTGAAAATAAATCTTAAAATAAAACAAAAAAAAAAAGTTTTATTTTAACTTTTTACTGTAATGAAAATAAAGTTACAAAATCTTTTTTCAAACTTTTAATTATCTTCTAAGAGAAAACGAAAAAAAAAATATCCTTTATTAAAAACGAGTCAAGTAAATCTAGATTTGCACGCCAATCAAATAAACCCACATTTCAGCGAAAAAAACAAAACCCCTAAAAGAATAAACCATCCTATCAATAAAAAAGAAAATCCTACACTCAAAATCACTTTTGTTTCATTCATTAGTCACCCCTCCCACTAACAATAATAGACGCGTCCTAGCAAAACTCAACTGCCTCGTCTGTATGTCTGGGAAACTTACGGCAAACTTTCTCATTCTTCTGTTGTTGGGAATAAAATTTATCTATAGTTTTTATTATCTGTCTGAATAAAATATTCTATACCAACTGTTAAATGTTCAAATGTTATGTTCCCTTTCAACATGAGATCGTATTAGTGATGGGCGATTTCGATTTTTTAAATCGATTTAATCGATACTACGGCCAACTCGATTTAATCGATACTTTAAAATTTTAAATCGATTTCTCTGAAGGTAACATAATTTTCATTTTCTTTCAAAAGTCGAAGATAAAATAGACGGATGTGCCAATTCCAAATTTTAGTGTATTAGTTTCTAAGATAGAAGAATTAAAGAAACCTCAGAACCCCCCCCCCCCTTTCCTGCAAAATAGCGTTTTTTGTTCAGTGATGTACACCAAAAATTGATCAGGATCAATTTTTATTAAGTACCAGCTGAATCTGAATTTTGATGAAAATCCAAGAAAGCGCGAGACACAGCTATTGCGAAATCATAAAAAATGCAGCATATCAGCTCCACCTGTAGGGCAATTTACACCAAGAACTAGATAACACTAATCTATGTCAGAGATTTACTGAATCTGAATTTTGATGAAAATTCGTTCTTGAGATAGCGCTATTGCGTTAGTCATGAATAATGCAGTATAGCAGCACCATCTCTTAAGCGATTTCCACCAAAATGTAATAATTAGCATTAAATAATATCAAGGACTAATTGAATCTAAATTTTTATGAAAGTCCGTGCATTAGTTCTTGAGATAAAGCTAAAATGGAAACAGGAGCGTGCGAAAAGAGAACTGCGCCCAGTTCAAAGTTCCAATTTAGCCCCCCCCCCCATTAACTTTCTTGTGATAGGCTAGAAGTGATGTTAGTAGTAAAAATTTGGCGCCCCCTAAATTTCCGTGCTCGGAACGACTGCTTCCTTTCGCCCCCCCCCCTTTTACATGGCGCTGAGTGGAAATTGTGAAAAATTCAGTATAGCAGCGCCATCTGAGAAGCTATATACATCAAAATGCAAAAAACATCAATTCATGTCAAGGACTAACTGGATCTAAAATGTGATGAAAATCCGTTCATTCGTTATTCAGATATAGCTGTTGTTCAAATCGCAAAAAATGCAGCATAGCAGCGCCACCTGTTAGGCTATATGCACCAAAAATTAATTAGATTCAGTTTACATCAAGGTCAAACTAAATTTAAAGTTTTGTGGAATTCCGTGCATTAGTTCTTGAGATAAAGCTAAAATGGAAACAGGGGCGTGCGAAAAGAGAACTGCGCCCAGTTCAAAGTTCCAATTTAGCCCCCCCCCCTATTAACTTTTTCTTGTGATAGGCTAGAAGTGGTGTTAGTAGTAAAAATTTGGCGCCCCCTAAATTTCCGTGCTCGGAACGACCGCTTCCTTTCGCCCCCCCCCCTTTTACATGGCGCTGAGTGGAAATTGTGAAAAATTCAGTATAGCAGCGCCATCTGAGAAGCTATATACATCAAAATGCAAAAAACATCAATTCATGTCAAGGACTAACTGGATCTAAAATGTGATGAAAATCCGTTCATTCGTTATTCAGATATAGCTGTTGCTCAAATCGCAAAAAATGCAGCATAGCAGCGCCACCTGTTAGGCTATATGCACCAAAAATTAATTAGATTCAGTTTACATCAAGGTCAAACTAAATTTAAAGTTTTGTGGAATTCCGTGCATTTGTTCTTCAGATAGAACGGTCAGAAATTTTTGTCATATACAGACTCACAGAGTGACAGACACACACACACAGATATTTCTTAAAAACCATGAAATCCTGTTAAAGACCTTCTAAAATACATAAATCCATCAAAAACGGGAAGTCAAAATTTTTCACGAATCTAATACTCTCTTCTTGTAAAGTTACAAAAGGAAGTAAAAATGCAAAATCGATTCTGCCCGTAAGATCGGTCTTTAGATTCGATTTCGATCTTTAGATTCGATGTCGATCTTTAGATTCGATGTCGATCTTTAGATTCGATTTCGATCTTTAGATTCGATGTCGATCTTTAGATTCGATTTCGATCTTTAGATTCGATGTCGATCTTTAGATTCGATGTCGATCTTTAGATTCGATTTCGATTTTTTTTTTATTTTTTTTTTTTAGGCTAAATGAGTGTTGAACGCAGGTATTTTTCTGCGACTCCAGGTATTTTTCTGCGAGGAAGGCATCATGTTTTACAGCTCTGTTAGAGAGGGGGAATCGCAATTTGTGCATTAAAAAACATAAAATCTCATAACTTCTGGGGGGGGGGGTAATCGCCTGCGGGCTACCCCATTAATTCGACACTAGGTTAAATCGTTATATTTTTGTTTAGAAGTTCAGTTATTTGAAGTATTAGTTTATTATGTTTTACTTTTCACGCTCGTCTCTTCTAATCCCCCCCTTCCGCGTCAGTTTTAACCATGGAGCTAAGAAGGTATATGGGTCACCGGTATATGGAGGAGACATATGTGACGTCACTTGAAGCTTTTCCTACCCCCCCCCCCCCGTTACAACGCCGCGGCCGCCATATTTGACCTGGGTAAGCTGCCTTTTTCCGTCTGCTCCTCGCGGTGCAAGTCAACTACGGTAAAAGTCAAACATGGCGGATATGAAAGAGGGGGGAAAGAACTGGTTTTTCGGCGTCAGGGCTCACCATGATGCTAGATTGATATGTCTCCTCCATATACCTTCTTAGCTCCATGATTTTAACTTACAGGGCCGTTCGACATATGCATACAGTTTTAAAAATGTCCAATTCTCGGTCTATTTTATTTTAGTTCCACATTTTAAATCTTTGACAAAAGATAAATAAAGGGTCGCCCTTCCGCCCGTTTGGAGTTTATCTGCGCCCTGCCGGATGCATATTTTTTTGTTTCTTCAAAAGAAACAAAAAAAAAGTGAGGGGGGGGGGGGGCTTGCACCCTTCCCCAATATACACCTTAAAATTTCGCTCATTTAATTTTCTACCATTTTTAACTTAAAAGTTTAAGCTATATGGCACTCCCAGAGCTGTGGACCCCTCCCCTCTGTCGATCACTCACCTAATTTTGCTTATTTCTTCACTTCATTTCAATCTTTAAAAGGCTATAACTTTGCTTCTATAGGAGTTACAGTGATGAGAAAAATTCTAGTATAGCTAACCCTTTCTCGCCGTTCTTTTTGCTATTCCAGTTTCCCGGTTTTCCCTATAGGATCTTTTTTTTTGGGGGGGGGGGGGAGAGATGTTTTTTTCTCATTTCTTGATACAATATGTCTATTGAAAGCTTATGCTTCATACATTACAAATCTAGCATAAGAAATTTTCTCCCATCATTTCAGGTCACGTTACGGACCCATAATGTGTTAAAATTTTAATTTTTCAAACTTCTTCTTCTTCAAAAAAAAACAAACAAACATTGATACATATTAGCGAAACTGGGGTTCGAACCCGCAATCGTTTGATTGCACACGTAATCCCTAAGCTTATTGGCCACCGAGTACTCAACATCGCTATTATTTCTTTAGATTGTCATCTTTAAATTCGTAATATCTTTTGAATAGAATGTCCGATTTGAATAATTCAAAAAGTAATCTACAGATATTGTAACAGGCATTAATACAAAATGATTTATTTGGATAAGGATTAAGGTATCGATAGTATGGTCTAATTTTGGTTGGTGTATTTATCGCGTTTTAAAATGTAAGAAAGTAGTTATAGTGAGTTAACTACAATAGTTGGATATATGGTATCGCGCGGTTTTTTTTATAGATATTAATATATTCTTTAATATTATAGAACCTTTTTTTATTCATTTAAAAGTATTTCCAGGCGATTCAAAATTATATATCATAACGATTCAAGAAATACACACGTAATTGTTCAAGGTTTCACTTCTATCGGCACTTTCAGAGTGCTACTATTTTTTTTTTTTGTTTTTCATGTTCGCAGGGGCGTAAATCCCGGGGGGGTTTGGGGGGGTGCAGCACCCCCCCAGAAGAAATCAGTCGGAAAATTACCAGGTCGCTCGGAAAAAGTATCTTTAGTCGGAAAAAAATAGTATTAACCTATAAAAACTTATAAACTGGAAAAACGGAAATATCATTCGGAAAATTTACCGTTTAATCGGAAAAGGCATACCGTTTAATCGGAAAGTCGGAAAAAATAATATTATGTATTACCCTATAAAAACTTATAAATTAGAAAAATGGAAAAATCAGTCGGAAAAACTCTTGTTCGATTGGAAAAAATGGCATTAACTTATAAAAACTTATAAATTGGAAAAACGAAAATATCATTCGGAAAATTTTTCGTTTCCATCGGAAAAAAAGCATGTTTAGTCGCAAAAAACTGTATTACGTATTAACCTATAAAAATTTATAAATTGGAAAAACGGAAAGTCAGTCGGAAAATGGTGTTAACCTATAAAAACTTCTATATTGGAAAAACAAAAATATCATTCGGAAAATTTCCCGTTCCATCGGAAAAGGCATGTTTAGTCGGAAAAAACAGTATTACGTATTAACCTCTAAAAGCTTATAAATTGGAAAAACGGAAAAATCAGTCGGAAAATTTCTTGTCCGATCGGAAAAAATGGTATTAACCAATAAAAACTTATAAATTGAAAAAACAAAAATATCATTCGGAAATTTTTCCGTTCCATCACAAAAGGCATGTTCAGTCGGAAAAAATAATATTGCGTATTAACCCATAAAAATTTATAAATTGGAAAAACGGAAAAGTCAGTCGGAAAAATTCTTGTTCGATCGGAAAAAAGTATGTTTAGCCAAAAAAAAAAAAAAAGGTATTAATCTATAAATATATATGAATTGGAGAAATATTTTTGTAGTTTTTTATTAAATAAGAAAAACAAGTTAGATCGAAGAAAACCTATAAAATTTTATTCTTAGTCGGATTTATTTCCCCTTGTAGTTTCTAATAAGAAAAAACAATTTATAACGAAGAAAACATAAATTTATTCTTAACCGGAACTAATTAATTTAACTAATTGGTAATTTATTAATTAGTTTAATTTACTAATTAATATAACTTATAAATATATAGGATTTTTTTTTTTTTTTTGATAAAACTATTCAAAAAATTTTTGATTTGTCAAATATTGTGTACTCGGAAACCTCGATATGACGAAAAAAAAAATATTTATGTACATATTGTAGCAATGGTAATGTTATTTGTAACTGTGGTATTTTAAAAAAAGTTTTTTTTTTTTTTTTTTTTTTTTTTTTTTCTGTGCCTTTTGACTTCGAAATATCGAAATCTACCTGTATTTATTTACTATAGGTAAGTTTTTAGTTTAGTCTCGAAATTTTAAGCTATACTGATTGAAGTGAAGAAACTCCTTTTTTTTTTTTTTTTCATCTAAACTTTAGTTAGAAATATGTATCACGGAATTTAAATGATATCCGATGAAAATTCAAAACTGAAATACAAATATTTAATATTTTTCCATATCGAAATCTGGATGTTTTCCACTCTATACAAATTTTACCTTTAATTGAAAATAATTATGGTTTTATTTTTTACTACTAAGTAATATTGTGTTTTCTTTTTATTTTATTAAAAAATATATATAATTAAAAATGTGAAACTGTTTTTATTTACCTTTTTACGTAGTTTTGGATTAATTTAAAAAAGTGCTTAAGAAATATATATGATATAGGATGAAAATTGAAAATACTCAAATACTTTTAATTTTTATCTCGAAATAATATGAATATTTTACAGTATACGAATATATTTCTCTCAGAAATAATACGTTCGTTTTTTTTCCCTGAATCAATTGTATTCATTTTTAAAAAAAAAATATTTTTTTAATACTATTGCATTTTGTTTAGTCCGAAAAATAAGGGATAACATCAAGTTGCTAAGCTGTTTTAAAGTTTGTCGTTAGAAAGAATTAAAATTTATATTAAGAAATCCCGTATTTTTGACAAACTTTTGTCTCTAAAATATTCCTTAAATAAATTAAAAACAGCTAGAGATTTTAACTGACTTCTGAAAAATAGAAAGATAGAACATTTTTTTTCTCTTCGAAGTAAGGCTGCGGGCACACACACAGTTTTTCGCACTAACTTCTTGCGCTATCTTTGATCTTTCGTTTCGGCGCTTTGATGTATAAATTGCACTTCTAGTGCACTGAATCTGAACTTCAAGAGAGGAATATCAGTTGACAGGTTTACGACCGAAGATGGAGTAGATAAAAGTTACCCTTCCTTTGTCAAATTGGTAGGGTCAGTCACTCAAAAACCATTTAACGAGGTTTCACCCTTGTTCAATTCGAAAACAATGATTGATTGATTGCTCTTTTAGTGTAATAAAAACTAGTGCTGTTCGTCTAAACCTTAAAGCTTGGGCACCTAGACAACTGGGCGCTGAACTTCCTGTCCTATGTGTCAATTACAAAACAAGCAGCACCTGCATTAACTCTTTGTTTAAACCGTTAGTATTCAAGCTCATAGTACGAAATCATTCAATTACAAAATGTTGATGCGAGAATATTTTGGTATTTGATTAATAATTCAATATTTTTGCATCTGTTATGTCCTCACCTAAATGTAAGAGACAAAAAGTGCAATCTGCGTTACTTAATTCCATTTTCGATAATGATTACAGGAATACACATAATAAACAAAAACATGCTGATAAAATTTCAGCCCATATACACATACCGTTTTGCGTTGCTGGAGTTCTAAAAAAACCTTTTGAAGTAAGTAAGCTACTTTATTACAGAATATTTTAGATATATAAAATGTGTAAATAACTATTGTTTTCATATTTAATAATAGATTTATTTATTTATTTATTTATTGAGGGGACAAATAAATTATTTAATAACTTGTAAAAATGTACTGTTATTCGATATATATTAACTTTTTTTAACAGTTAGTATCGCAATTCCCGAACTATTTGCTAGTTTTGTTTCAAACTGGAGATGACAAGCTAGTTATTATTTAAATTTCATGAAGTTATTATTATTTTTACCTAAATTTTTTCTTTCAATATATTTGCTTTCTTTTTTGCCAACCATTTTACATTTCGCAAGTCAATGTATTTAGTATTGTGCATGAAGTTAAAACTGTACTATGGATCTTTTTATATTTTATCAATATTATTTCATTAATACTAAGAAAGTTAATTTATTTTTTGAAGTTCAAATGTCAATATATGTAAAATATTCTATATTTTTAAAACTTTGTTATAGTACCTGGATATAATAATTTTGTCTCACTGCATAACAATAATTTGATTATTATTTTGTACATAGATTTTTTTTGTGTGTGTGTATGTGTGTACGAGTGTGTGTATAGATAAGAAACAAAATTTAATCGTTTGAAACTTGAAAATAATTTCGGCCTAGGGAGTAGATAAAATGGCGCAACTTTTGATTGTTTAAAGCTAATTGATGATTAAATCGATCTTTAAACCTCTTTTGCAATTTGAAATTTTTTACTGATACATTTTTTTTTTTTTTTCTTTCGAGTCTGGTGTGCCTGTGTGTTAGGGGAAGGGGGGTTGTAGAGAAACAAGAATTTTACTTTTGACTTATGCATTTTGTTTTTTTTTGTTTTGTATTTTGTGCATGTTTTCATACGGCGACGGCAAAACTGTTGGCTCTATTTAATTGCCTTATTTATTTATTTTTAAGAATAATTTGAGTATAATTTGAAAACACAATGAATTCGCACCTGAAACCTCACAGACCTTGCTTTAATAATTTGTTATTTATCTGTATAATGCATCTAATATATTTATATGATATATCTAGTATATATTTTATCTAATGGCTGGGCAACGGTGGGCGGGTCAGCTAGTAGAGATATCTATACATATATAAAATAGTTTGTCCTGACTGACTGATAATCAACGTTCGGCCCAAAATATTGAATGTAGAACCATGAAAATGGGAGAGAAAATACTTCTTATGATGTACGTGTCCACTAAGATGGAATTTTTGAAATTACCCCCCCCCCCTAATAGGGACAAGCGAGGGGACGGAGTCAAAAATTTTGGAACAACTTACCATATCTCAGCAAACATTTCAGGTAGGAGCGTGAAATTCCAGAAAATAAATCTACTAAAAATATTATTAAACGCATAATCCAACGATTTTCGAAATCCCCAATCAGGGGGTTAAAAGGGGGGTGGAGTCGAAAAATTTAGGACATTTGGCACATCTCAGCAGTTTTTTTAATAATAGCATGAAACGGCAGAAAATAAAATTATTAAAAACTAATTAAATAAGTGTTTCACCAATATTTATAAATTTCCACTCCCGAAGGGGTTAAAGTGAGGGTGGAAAAATTCCATACTTTTTGGACCATGTGGCGTATCATAAGAGAGCCCTCAGATCACTCTTTCATATTATAAACCTTTCTCCCCTCCCCCTGATCCCCTCCAATTTCCCTACCGTGGACAATTTTCGATCTTTTTTTAAACTAGCGTTTTATCATTTAAGATCGGATTTTTTTACAGGGCCCTCCGATAAATATTATTTATGATATATGAAAAATTCACAGTTAGAGGAAGAGTCTACTTTGGGAGGGGAAATATTTCCTAAATTTGGCCTACATCTCTCTTGTGATATATCGTTGGATACCCACTTAGTCCTCACAAGTCACCGCTTTTCTAAATTTAGCCGACACCTTTCTTGTGATATATCGTTGGAAAGCCCTGTGACTGCTTATTCATATTATGCACTACCCATGTCCCTCTCGGGTGGTACGATTATTCCATCAGGAGATCGTCTACTAATGGGTAAAACATATTGTTATATAAGACTAATAATAGCATAATATAAGATTATTTGACTATCTCGATACACTAAATCATAATTATCTTGAGAATTATAATATATATATTAATGTATGTGTATATATATATATATATATATTTATATATATATATATATATATATATATATATATATATATATATATATATATATATATATATATATATATATATTAGTCCTCATGTTGGCCATAGTACTCGGAAATTTTCCTTCTTGAAAGTCGGAAATTTATGAGCCTACACCCCCCTACGCGACTAGAGTGGTTTACGCCCCTGCATGTTCGCCCATCCTACCGCCCCCCCCCCCTTTCCTCACCAATCTTAACTTACAGGTTCGTTCAAATTATGACTGCGATTTCAAAAAAGTCTAATCCTCGTTCTATTTTGTTATAAATCCATAGCTTGGAACCTCAACAAAAGATACATTTGGGCCGGGGTCGCCCTTCTGTCCGTTTGCGATTTACCTTTCCCCCCTGGGTGGGGGCATATTTTTTGTTTCTTCCACACCACACCAAGTAATATATCGTTATAAAACTTTTATCTCCTCTTTTTTCTGTTACTACCCCTCTCTCCCCCTAGTTACATGCTCTTGGCACTTTTTATAGTTTCAAAGAGTGCATGTTCCCCGCGGGCCTCCCCATGAATTCAACACTAAGTTAAACACTATATTTCTATTTAGAAGCTCAGTTATTTGGGTTATTAGTTAATTATGTTTTTTTTTTCAAGTTCGTCCGTTCTAATCCCTCGCCTTCCCCCCCCCCCCCCCTTCCTCGCCAATCTTTACTAAATGGGCCGTTCAAAGTATGCATGCAATTTTTAAAATGTCCAATTCTCGTTCTATTTTATTGTAAATCCTTATTTTGAAACTTCGACAAAAGATACATTTGGGCTATGGTCGCCTTTCCGTGAAGAGTGGGGTTTACCTGCCCCCTTGGGAATAGGGCATGTTTTTTGTTCTTCCAAACTATCTCGTGTAACATTTGGTTGGCATTAGAAAAAAAAATTTTTTTTTGTCTATACTCCTTGTTCCCCATCCTAGTTACACGCTCTTGGCACTCTTTATACTCGGTTTAATGCCAAGTTACTCAGAGTTGTTATTAATTGAGTTATGTCTCTCAAATTTGTCAAAATTTTTGTGTAAGGGACAACCATAAGTGTCAATCATTTTAAAATTTAAAATTCTTATTATCCGACTCTAAAATTTGCAATAGCCTGGCATTCTATGCCTCCCTAAATGGGGATTGGGGGGGGGGGGTGGAGGTAATTACGGTCCTGCTGATTGTCTAGGAATTAGTAATTTGGATCTTCTCTGTGTGAACCTGAATATCGAAATATCGATTTTAGTATCGATTCTAGAACTGAGAAATCGATTCTTATTATGATCGATGTTGTTTTATACGATATCGATTTTAATCGATTCTCAAAATTTCCAGAATCGCCCATCACTAGATCGTATTTGTTTCAATTCCAGTGTGTAAAAAAAATTAATCATTCCTCTAAGAGATTAAAGATACTTGCAATATATAACTACGAAGCAATTATATTATTCCAAAAATATATTGTTGCTTTGAATACGAATCTGTTTATCTAGACTGGTAGTATTAGAATCTGAGAATTATCGAGAGGGGAAAAAAGGTTTTTCTAAATTTGCAAGTTTGAATCGGGCATCGTTTGGTGACGGATAATATTTTGATGGGGTTAGTTTCGCTTTTGATTTCGTAGTTGAGGACGTTTTAATGTTAGGTATATAGTATGTTTTCGATGGCGTGTTGAAGGATATGTCTGTGAGTTGACATTACGTATGCGTGCGGTAAAGCTGTTTATTTATTTATTGTACATTTTGTCATAATTATGATTGCTAGAAAACTTTTTTCTTGGAATTAATTTTACTAAAGCAGTGACACTTCCAGTGCGATTTGTTAAAATTTAAAAAATACTTTAATCAATTTGGGAAAAAAATATGACTGTTGTCAATATGAAAGCGAAGACCGACGTTTTAAAAACTACTTGTTCATATAATTTTCATGATAAAATATTTCAATTAAAAAATTTTGCCTTAAACCTAATTGGGTTTTAAAGATTTTATTAAATTATTTTAAATAATGTAATTTATATTCCACAATGTTATTGGACGCTGTAAATGGATAAGTTAAAATACACAGTTGATCGTATCACCATTATTCGATAAATGGCATAAATGAAAAAGTGAAGTGTTTTAGAAAAAACGCAAAGCACTTTTAAATGAAAAAAAAAAAAGGAACACACAGAGTAAACCATTTATTTTAGTATGATCAGTCTTATTTATTGAATATAAGTAAACAGTGGGACTATAATATGTAATTACTCTATTTTGGTCTTTTTTTTTTTTTTTTTTATAGATATTGAAACATCTTCTTTTAATGTCAAATGGGGATATGTTTGTAACCGATGAATAATGTTGAAAATAGACGCTAATGTTAAAAAATGTACTATACAAGGGGTCTGATCATACTTTTTTTTACAAAATCCTGTTTCTGTGAAATTTTGGAAAAAAAGTTATATATTATTTTATATAAATTTCAATCATAATTTTGGGGATTTTAAATGATCTTTGTATTTGGGGTTTTGTTAGACGATCTATGCATTAAATATATATATATATATATATTTTCATTGTATATGTAAAAGTGACACGTCAGATTTTACTTTTAAATGTTTAAATTTATGAAAAGTTCAATTTGGAGATGGAAAAGATTCGTGTAAGGTCAATTTTTTATACAAAGAATTTTGAGAAGGGTCCTATTTGAAGGGTGAAATTTTTGTGAAAGATCCTGCTTGAAGATGAAAGATTTTGTGAAAGGTCCTTTGAAGGAAAAAAAAAAAATGAGGGATCTTGTTTTGCGATGCAAAATTTCTAGTAGGGTCCTTTGAAGGGCCCAATTTCTTTCTAATTAGATCCTTGAATACTGTTTTCCGTAAATACTGATCCGGGAATACTGTGTTTTCTCATCTCCACTGCTGAAGTACGAAAACTTACTTTGAATTTATGTAAAGTTTAACTCTACATCTTAAATGTGAGCTTGACCCTTTTTCAGACATTAACATCTTAAAGAAAAAAAATGCAAAATATTACTCAAAAAGGAGAAAAATGTTCTTTACCTGTAAATATTTATCCAAAATCTATAAAAATGACCTAAATTTAAAAAAGGTCTCCTAAAAGTGCGAATTTAAACAAATTTTTAGCCTTTGGTAAAACGTTAAAAATTTATTAGGTTACTGTAACATGTTACCAAGCTAATGGTGTAATGGAGGAACCTGTTAACAAAAAATAACTGTTTTTCCCATCTCTACGGTGCAACTTGTCAGACGAGGCCCAGTTTTCAGTAAAATATAGGTCGTTGGTTCTGCTATCTATGAACGAAAGTCTCAAATAGCATTAGACATTTTGATTTGTTTACTTTACAGTTCTGTCTTACTACTTTCGTTATTTTATTGCTATCTTACTTTTTGCGTGATTACAATAGCTTTCTATACCAAAGGAAATATTACTTACCCATCATACGTAGTATAGGGTAAGTCTTGCAATCGTTTTGAAAATCGAAAAAAAATTTTTGACGGATTTACACGTTTTAGATTGTGAAGATTCCGAAAAACATATTTTTAGAAAAAAAAAATTTGCCGTCTGTCTGTCTGTCTGTCTGTCTGTAAACGCTCTATCTCCCGAACAAATTGAGATAGAGACTTGAAATTTTGTATGTAGTTAGTATGTAAGAATGGGACAAACTCTATTTAATATCAGCAACCTCGATTATCCGGATTTATTTTTTTCGGACTCTCGAAAAATTCGTTCTAACGAAAGGTACATAAAAATTTTCCAATTTTTTTGTTCTAAGGAATGGACGTAAAAGGCAATAAAATAACACACATTTTGCATATAGAACGAAGTAGATCGGATTATTAGTTGCCGAGATATTTGTAATCTTGTTTTCCACATTCTTCGATTTTTCATAACCTGTATTTCATTCAAATTTCAATTCAGAAGTATATTTTAATTGGAAATGAGACGCTTAATCCGACGCAGTTAATTGTTAGTTAATAGAATTATTATTTTTGGAGTTATAAGGCTGTTTCTTTTACGCAGTTCGGTACTATTTGAGTAGTTTGGCGTTTTATATAATTTGTCGAAATTGGTACATCAGCAGTTCTTTAATATAGCATTAATATGTATATTAACAACATTTAAATTTTGTTTATGAATTGCAATGCATTGTATAAACAGTTTCACATGTTTCATTTTCATATACATATCCATGATGGGTAAGTATTACGGTGGTCCCCAACGACTAGTTTAAAATTGTAATCAGTCATGTATATTGATGATGATTTTAAATCGCAAGAAGTACGGTCAACTTCGAGCATTCGTGATGAAAATAAAAAGAAGTTTCAATGCGATATCATGTACTCTTTATACAAATCTTTAAAGTGACAGGTGAGAAACAAACTCCTAGAAAAACTTAATAATTTGGCTGCAGGTTACAGAAAAAAAAAACTTTTTAAATGTGATTTCTGTCCGTACAACTATAATGATGTGAGAAATTTGGTCGTTATATGTATCGATCTGAAATATTCAATTATATAGAAAAATTATAAAATTACATGTAAAATTATACATTCAATTCTAGAAACTCATGGTATAAAAGTATACGATTAAAATAAAAATATATTTACGGGTTAAAATAATAACAACAATAATAATAATAAATCTTTTGCCAATATCTGGAAATCAACTTATATATATATATATATATATATATTAAACATGAATATTTAAACGATTCTTAATTATTTAGAATACATATGTGTATATATATATGTATATAATATATTAAAACTTTGTATATGAAAATCCTAACTATACATGCATATAGAAAAATCACAAAATAAAACATAAAATTAAATATTCTAATTCTCGACAGTCATGAGATAAAAACATACGATAAAAATAAAAATATGTTTACATGTTTCATAATCTATTTAAAAAAAAAAAAAAAAAAAAAAAAAAAAAAAAAAGGGCAAGTTTTTTCATCAATATCTGACAATCAAATCATATAAAATTTTCTCTTAAAAAAATAGTAAAATAAAATATACATGGTTCTTTACACGTTTTAGGTAGATTTCGTATGAAATACTACCTATTGCATTGTCTCCCATGTTGGAATTTCTGAAAAATTTTTGTGGATCTACACGAATCATGACTCCTAGACCCCAAAACTACCATCAGTAAAAAAGTTTATATATATATCTATCTATCTATCTATCTATCTATCTATCTATCTATCGGTGTATATCACTTTCTTCTAGACACGATAACTTCCATAATTATGCTCAGATCTTCATCAAACTTTTACATAAAATCAAGGGGCATAAAATCTCGGTTAAGTTCGTTAATGGGCAAAATCGGACCAAGGGGGTCAAAGTTAGGAGGGTTTTTGTGAAAACAGAAAAAATGCGATAACTTTTTAATTAAAATAGATATCGAATCGGTTTAAAGTTTATATTACTTCTAAAAGATGAGGAAAAAGTTTATGCGTGACAGATTTTTGATAAAGTTAAAAATGGGCTCAAGGGGCGAAAAAAACATGGTTTTTGGGAGAAAAAAAATCATAACTTCGTCAATTCTCAAGATATCAAATCCAACTAAATTTTATATAAATGTACTCAATATTATCTAAAATTTTTGTATTTACAAGTTTTTGATAGGACCAATTTTTACCGATGAAAAAAATTAAAAACGAAAAGAAAAAGGGGGGAGGAAAAAGAAAAAAACCCATAACTTACTCAATTCTTAAGCAATTAAATCTAATTAAATTTATTTTACATCTTCAGAATAATATCTACAACTTTTATATTGACAAGTTTTTCATAGAACCAATTCTTATAGCAAAAATAAATTAAACAAAAATAGGAGTTGGAGAAAAAACCTTAAATCCAAACTGCTTATATTCTGACTCATTTTAAAATTCATTTTTGATTTTAAACGCATCCAAATGACAGATCCTCTTATTTAGCAACTATATAATGCGACTTATTGGCCAATTTTTTGATAAAGGCAGAATATATTTTTAAAAAGGCTGCCAAAAGAGGTATTTTGAACAGATTTCCCGAAGTTTTCATCATTAAAAAATTCATTAAGTATAACAAATTGCGTTTTTCATGAGTCATTTTTAAATTAATTTTTGTTCTCAAACCCATCCAATTTACAGGTCCTATTATTTAGGAACCATATAACTTGACGTATTGGCCAGTTTTTTGATAAAGGCAGAATATATTTTTTAAAAGGCTGCCAAAAAGGGTATTTTGAACAGAATTTCACGAAGTTATCGTGATTAAAATTTGAGGAAATTTAAGAAATTGCGTTTTTACCGAGTCATTTTTAAATCTTTTTTTGTTCTCAAACGCATCCAATTTACAGGTTCTCTTATTTAGGAACTATATAATGTGACGGAGTGGCCAGTTTTTTGATAAAGGCAGAATATATTTCAAAAAAGGCTGCCAAAATGGGCACTTCGCAAAAAATTTCCCAAAGCGAGATGATTAATGAACTGTGGGTATTCAAATAACAAATTGGTTATTTTATGACTCATTTTTAAAACCAATTTTGCTCTGACGCGCATTCAATTGACAGTTTTTTGTTACTTAGGAACTATATAATGTGCGTATTCTTCGATTTTTTGATAAAGGGTGAATATATATATTTTAAAAGCTGTCAAAGTAAGCACTTCGCAAAAAAATTTCCCAAAGCGATCATGATAAAAGAATTGAGGTTGTATTCAAATAACAAATTGTTTATTTTATGACTCATTTTTAAATTCAATTTTGCTCTCAAACGCATTCAATTGACAGTTATTTGTTATTTAGGAACTGTGTAATGTGCCGTATTGGTCAGATTTTTGATAAAGGCTAAATATATATTTAAAAAAATCTGTCAAAGTGGGCACGTCGCACAAAATTTCTCAAAGCGATCTTGATTAAAGAATTGTGGATGTATTAAAATAATAAATTGGTTATTTTATGACTCATTTTTAAATTCAATTTTGCTGTCAAACGAATTTAATTAACAGTTTTTTGTTATTTAGGAACTATATAATGAGCATATTGGTCAATTTTTTAAATAAAGTAAGAATATAATTCAAAATATATTGCCAAAATGGGCATTTAAGTAGAGATAGGCATTTTTTTTTTTTTTTTTTTTTTTTTTTTTTTTTTTTTTTTTTGAGATGAAAACTTTTCGAAATCTACCTCCGCCTATAGGCCATGCCGAAAGGGATTTTTTAATTATATTTCCAGTAAATATAATTTTGTAGATGCTGATCATAAAAGGAGGAAATAAAAAACTAATAATAATAATAAAATAATATTTTTTTTCATATTTCATTATTTAAAAAAAACCGAAGTCTTTTTTTTTCTCCCCTTTCCACAGTTTGTACTCCAAATCTGAAGGATATTTGCTAAAAAAAATTCTCAAACTTTTTAGCGAATCGTAAGTGTGGTATAAAACACAGCGAAAAAGTTTTTTTTTTTTTTAAATAAATAAAAATTGCAATTTCAGTTAAGTTATACTCAAGAAAACACAAGCGCTCAAGGTAAATTCTTGATTAGACACAGTCGGTAAAAATGCCTCTACAATTCTCCGGAGTCCGACTCCCCAAACACAAAGGGATTTCGACTTTTTGTTACGGCCATACATGGGGAATCGAGTTTGTTCGTGTTCAAACATTTTAAAATGTCTATCAACATTTAGCCTACCTAATGAAGTTTATAATCTTGACCGAAACAAATAGAAAATTCTGAAGGACCGCCCATTTCTAGGTTTTAGTTAAAGAGTATTTGATTGAGACGCCTACTGTGATATTTGTATTATATAAAAATTTTCCGTGGGAAGTTCATGGAGAAGAATGGGAAGAATGTTCACAATATTAGCGAATCGTAATTGTAGAGATTCAAAAGCGAAATTAATGTAAAAAAATATATAATTTCATATTTTAAAATGCTGTTCCTGAATGTTAGAAAAATATATCGCTAAATGCTAAATAATGATATTGAGCAGTGACAGAAAAAGATATCACTTAATGTCATAAAACTGACAATCATAGATGTTGGGAAATATTGGGCAATATAGCTAAATATCAAAAAATAATATTCGTGGATATAATTTTAGGGGGGGGGGGGGGAGAAGTCATTTAAAAAATTCAAGTCATTGGCCAACACTGCATTTTAATATCGGCCAATATCTTATTCTGATATTGGCCGATATCTTTGCGCCACATGGGTAAGCCCGCAAATGTAATTCTTCGCATTAATTTTTTGAACAAACCTGCCTTTTCTGTTTTTTTTTTTTTTTTTTCAATTTTTCTTTTCAGAACGTATGTTTAGCTGTGTAAGTATTAAGTTTTAAAATGGGTACCTGGCATTACACTTTATATTATATGTATATGTATGTAAAAATAACAACTCATAAGTAAAAAAAATTACATTAATTGCGGTTTTTTTTTCTCTTCTGGACCTCGATAAAAATTTTCAAAAGCATTCGGACCTCAGTTAAAATTACTTGCTGACCCTTGCTATACGGTAATAGTGAAAAAAAAAAAAAAAAAAAAAAAAAAAATACAGTGCATAAAAATACTGAAAATATTAAAAAAAAAAAGCTAAAGTTTATTATAAAATGTCTGAGAATCTTTAAAAAAATTGCACATGATTTTTTTTAATTGTATTTTTTGCAAGGTACCGTAATTTCGGGTGTATAAGCCGCGGATCAAACAATTCTTTTTCGACCCAGAAATTTTTAAAATGAATGTTACTAGTTAGATTGCCGTAAATATTTCTGTTCAATCACTAAATAAGATTTCTGAGTCCAAAAAGAATTGTTTGATCTGCGACTTATACACCCGAAATTACGGTAATAAAATCGAGTATTTTTTATTCGACGGTAATGTGACAAAACAGGGTTACCAGTTATACAGATATACCAGTATTTAACTACAGAAAAAAAAATCCCTGTTTAACGAGTTATTTAAATTTTTAAAAAAGACAATAATATATTTTAAAAACACAAAGTTATAATTCTTAAGAAATCGAATTAATGCAAGGGAATTTTAGATTAAGAGGTTGGCCATCCTTATGTTAAGATCTTTGGAAATGCAATGCAAAACTCTTTTGTAAATTTACAGTATGCTGAAATAGATATTCAAAAGAAAACAACCCAAATTTTTAAAAATGTTTCTTTCGGAAGAAAAAGTTTAAAAAAAGTTCTGAGTCAGAAATGTTTTAAGATAATTTTTTTTATAAGATAAAAGACAAGTTACAGTGTTGCCAGATTGGGGATTTTGTCCCCATTTTGGGCAATTTTGAGCCTCATGGAGAAATTTTTGGGGAAAAACATGGGGAATTCTTTTCACTCATTCACTTAAAGTTTACTTTTAGTCATCATTTGACAACACAGGAATTGTCTCTTACTCCGATTTTGATTTGGAAAACGAAAATAAAATCAAGAAATCAAAGATATCAATTATTATTTTCGGGGTTATGCTCATTGACTACAATGTTATAGTTTGCATGTATCACAGGTGCATCATGATCTGCCTTGGTCTATCCTCACCTGAATTTTCAGATCACAAAGTGCGGCAGATTTCCCGAGTAATCGGAGGCAGGCACACAAACACATATGAACATTTATTTTTAAGTCCAGCTATATACAACAGAAATAAAAACATTTTTATAACTTTTTTTGTTGTTTAAGGCTGGTTAACTTGTGCTTCACTGAAAAGCAGTAGAGCTTTTTACAAGACATGCAGTTGCATGCTATACTGACATTACTACGTTTATAAATTGAATATAACTCAGTGAATGCAGCAATCGCCTTAGTTCTCTTTATAAGAAATTCGAATGAAAACTCTGCTATCTTAAACGCAAGTCTGTCACAGGGAACTATTTTAATTCTATTTTCCATTAACACTTTCAAAACAAAAAACTCTTACATATGCTTTGACAACATTTGCTAGAGAAACATACTGCAAAATGTTTTAAGTGGTGCAAATAAATATAAAAGTAGTCGCCCGTAGCAGCCCCATATATACGGTATAAATGTTCACATTAATGAATCTTCAGGGCGTGTGCAAATTGTTAATTTCTCATATTCTGTAAAAGGTTTAATTAAAGCAGCTATTTTCCTTCTATCAATAACGAAATCACAGTGATTGATAAAAGGAAGATGCTTTCAATAACGATTAAGTGCTTCAGTACGGATGGCAAAAAATTGAAAATAATGTTTTATAGTTTAAGTGAGTTATAATTAGATGATGCCAACATCATTTCAGATTTTTTTAAACCACAACTGATATGATATGGCCTAAACCTTGAAAAAAAAAAGGTAACGTAATAACTTTTAACGATTTTTTTTTAATTAAATGGGGAAAATTTTCAAAAAAATGCCCTATTTGAGGAAAATTTTTGAGTTTAAATTAGTTTAAAAAATTTTATAGTAGAAAATTGAAAGTTTAAAGATTACCTTTTTGAATAGAAAATATTTTGGGGACTTTTTTGGAAAAAAGCACTGATTTGGGGAAAATTTCAGAAATTTTGGGGAAATTGACTTTCGACAATCTGGCAACACTGACAAGTTATGATATCCGAACTGTAGCAAAAAGCTTCAATTACCATTTTAAGTAAAAGTTACTCATCACAGCAACTAATAATGTAAGTTGTAAGTAAAAGTCCTTAAAACATTGAAAGACAGGAAACTGTGGGAGATGCAACAAGCGTCTACCTACCAGCAGAGTGCAACTCATAGACAAAGCAGCCCGCTTTTATTCTGCTGTGCACCTTTTCAGACGAGGCTCAGTTTTCAGCAAAATATAGGTCGTTGGTTCTGCTATCTATGAACGAAACTTTCAAATAGTACACTTTCGGACAAAATTAAAAACTCAGAAAATTTTTTAATTTGTTTAATTCGTAATTTAATAAACTTAGCTTTAAATTAATAAAATGAAGATGAATATTTATGATAAGACATCTAAATTTAATATAACTCATTAATAAAATGAAGATGAATATTTATGATAAGACATCTAAATTTAATATAACTCATAAATAAAATGGAGCAAAATAATTAAAATAAGAAAAAACATTACTTAAAAAATTTAAAATTATATGAGACCTGGACAAAATTATCAAAGCTCAAAGCTATGAATGTCTATATTCTGACATATTTGATATAAATAAATGCATTCTGTGACAAGAAACTAATAAATGGAGTCATTGTGGATCAATATATTTCAATACATAATTTAATTTTTCTCATAAAATAACATTATGTAAGACCTGGACAAAATTATAAACTCAAATTTATGAATTTCTACACTCTGATATTTGATATAAATAAACGCATTTTGTAATAATAAACTAATAAATGGAGTTATTAGGGATTAATGTATTCCAATACATCAATGCATTATTATTATTTTTTTCAAAAATCATAAGTAATTTAAATATAGCACATGTGTAAACTGGAAACATAAACTTATAGAGTTTTAAGAAGAGGACGTATTTTTGAATCCTGGTGCAAAGTATTAATGCATATATTCAAAAACTGCCATTTTACTTACCCACCATACGTAGTATAGGGTAAGTCTTGCAATCGTTTTGAAAATCGAAATTTTTTTTGACGGATTTACACGCTTTAGATAGTGAAGATTCCGAAAAACATATTTTTAGAAAAAAAAATTTGCCGTCTGTCTGTCTGTCTGTAAACGCTCTATCTCCCGAACAAATTGAGATAGAGACTAGAAATTTTGTATGTAGTTAGTATGTAAGAATGGGACGAAGCCTATTTAATATCAGTAACCTCGATTATCCGGAACTATTTTTTTCGGACTCTCGAAAAATTCGTTCCGATGAAAGGTACATAAAAATTTTCGAATTTTTCTGTTCTAAGGAATGAACGTAAAAGGCAATAAAATAACACACATTTTGCATATAGAACGAAGTCGATCGGATTATTAGTTGCCGAGATATTTGTAATCTTGTTTTCCACATTCTTCGATTTTTCATGACCCTGTATTTCATTCAAATTTCAATTCAGAGGTATATTTTAATTGGAAATGAGACGCTTCATCCGACGCAGTTAATTGTTAGTTAATAGAATTATTATTTTTGGAGTTATAAGGATGTTTCTTTATAATTTGTCGAAATTGGTACATCAGCAGTTCTTTAATATAGCATTACTATGTATATTAACAATATTTAAATGTTGCTTATGAATTGCAATGCATTGTATAAATAGTTTTCACATGTTTTATTTTCATATACATATCCATGATGGGTAAGTATTACGGTGGCCCCCAACGACTAGTTTCTAAATGATTTCGAATATGCGAAACGGCATAGATTGAAGAAGTTTTTCCAACTAATCCATAAACAACTGTTTCCGAGCTGAAAGCATAGCCACCTTTAACCCTTTCGGGACTGGTGATACATGTATGAATCGTCGAAAGGTGTATGTGAAATTTGTTTTTGGCACCACTAATAAAGAAATGTAATTTTTTTCTTTTCTCATTAGAGCATTTTTTTTTTTTTTTTTTTTTGGAATGTAATAAGTAAAAGGAGTGATACTATGGATTCTTTTTTGCAGACTTTCTTTTTATTCTACTTTTCATGTAATTGAAAGATATCGGCTAATATCCAACTTTTAACAATTCTGGGCAATACACCGAAAGTCGCACGTCAAATTTATTAACAATCGTAACAGAAAAATTGTTTTTAGAAGGGAGCATTTAAACGTATTTTTTGTATTACTAATAACATTGTAATACAGACAGTGTTCTCGCTGACATTTGACCAACGTTAGTAATTTGCCTAATTAAAACTAAAAAACATTCGCCAAATGAAAAAAGTATTAGCAAAATAGATTCGCCGTAGCACACAAACACACACACACACACACACAATATATATATATATATATATATATATATATTTAATCCTTTAATGTACCTCTTTTTTTTTTCAATATGTTTTAAAATAACCGAAGTATTTATAACTGCGGCAGTGATTGTTATTAATCTAACTTCAACTATCCGCTACAAATATACTAAAAATGCGTATATTTTAAAAATATGTATCTATGTATGAAAAACGAAAAAGAAAAGAAAGAAAAAGCAAAAATTAGAGCAATTCACTAGTCAATTGAAGAATCTAATCACCGACAACGATTGTTATTAATCTAGCTTTAACTATCCGCTACAAATATACTAAAAATATGTATATATTAAAAGTATGTACCGGGTGTCCCAAAAATGACTGATGGATTTTAAAATTCAATAACCTGCAAAAGGTGACAGCTATTTAAAAATTTTTGCAGGAGGGTTATGTTTAATGTCAGAAGTTTTTTTACCGTAATTTTTTATTTTAGTTCGCATCTCAAACAATAGGTGGCGCTGACGACGGTTGAAGGCCAAGTGATCAGTGCTGAGTGAAGCGTCGACTTGGCCTTCAATCGCCGTCAGCGTCACCTATTGTTTGAGATGCGAAGTAAAAGTAAAAATTACGGTAAAAAAAAAACTCCTGACATTATACATAACCCTCCTGCAAATTTTTTTTAAATAGCTGTCACCGTTTGCAAGTTATTGAATTTTAAAATCCATCAGTCATTTTGGGGACACCCGGTATATATGCATATCTATAAAAAACGAAAAATAAAATAAAGAAAAAGCAAAAATTGAGCATTAGCAATTTGACGAATCTAATCTCCTTTTTTACTCACCAAATGAAGAATCGAGTCGCAATTTGGCGCAATGGCGAGCGACAACGAGAACCCTGAATACAGAAGTTATATTTTAAACAATAAAATGTTTGTCGTTTTTAGAAAACATCATTTTCTAAACTATAATTTTAATATTTTGTTTACACTGCTGAATATTGCAAAAATAATATTATTATTACTTAATTAAAAAAATATCGATCGACATTCGAAAAACATTATGATTTTTAAGTCATTTCAATTCATTTTTGGAAATTCAATCTACCTGACGAATTTTGAAGTGAATTGAATATTCTGAAGGCCCGCCCATTCCTATGCTTTTTGTAAAAATTATTTAATGAAGACATATTCCATGAAATTTGAGCTATAAAAAATTTCTGTAAGAATCTATAGTTATGTATAAAAGAAAAGTAAGAATATGGAAAAATTTATACAGAAACCAATAGAGATTACTGCAGGAAATTTTCATTAAAGCACTATATATAGACATTTATAGAGATTCCAATAGAAAAATGTCTTAAGTGGGCTGGCCACATACCTTCGGAATTTTCCTTCGTAATGTTAAGTCTACGGATCTTTAATGAATACACATGTTTAAAATATCCCTCCTTTCCTTTCTTTCCTTTTTTTATTTTATTTTTATTTATTTATTTATTTTTTTTTTTTTCAGAACGTATGTTTAGCTGTGTTTGTATTAAATTTTAAAAAGAATGCCTGACATTCCAATTTATATTATATGTATATGAATGTAAAAACAATAATTTATAAGTATATAAGAATTTATTGTCGAAAACGTTAATGAAGGCTTACTTTGGAGACACGAATTTTTTTTGTTTCCGTCTGTCTGTCAGTCAGTCTGTCTGTTAGTCTGTTTGCTCCGCGATAACTAACGCAAAAAGCATTCGATTGACTTGAAATTAAGTTAGTGAAGCACTGGAATTAAGCTGCATAGTTTTTTGTTAGATTTGATTCATTCGTTCGGAAAATATAGAGTATTTCATTTTGCGCAATAATGCTTTTCTATGGTAAATCCAATGATTTTCAATTTTTTTTTTTTTTTTTTTTTTTTTTTTTTTTTTTTTTTCTTGAGAGAAAATGACATATTTGATTAATGGAATTCAATGATAAATGGATACTGAAATTACCAGTTAAATAGTCGGACAATGCCCGACCTATCGCAAAATACTATATTGAATTTCTAAAAAAAAAAAAAAAAAAAAAAAAAAGCACAAAACGTTAAATTTATATTTTTCTACTTTTTAGTCGAAGTAGAATAAAATTTGACATTCCGATTATTTTATCACTCGGTATTTCCTAGTAAAAAATTGTTTTGTAATACAACTATAAAAATTTTTTTTCTTCCTTCATACCAGATTTCCCCTTCTAACCGTAAATTAAGTTTTCAGCCTGGAAACAGCAAAAAAATTATCTATAAAGCTTTATTCTCTCCCTCTTTAACAAACCTTTGTCAGAAATTGACAAAGAAACCTTTGTCAGAAATTGAAAAGGTCTCCGCTTTTTCGCTTTGTAGAAATTGTCCCATACCGCTCCAAATTAAACAAATCTGAATTAGCTTATATTCCTAAAGGTTGCTTTCTTAGTACAATTGTCACCAAACGAAATTTATCGTTAAAAGGTTGGCTGAAACCAAAGGATTTTGAAATTTCGGTGAACAGTTTACAATATTGTTGCCTTAACTTGAATTTGTTATACATGACAATTAGTTGCTGTTTTATGTAAACTTGATATTATTACAATAAACAGCACACATTAGCATTTTTCTGTCTCTTTTGTTATGTTTACTTGTTTGCTTTGAAAAGAGGTTCTTTCAAAAACCCAATACGCTTTTGGATGTCTTTGGTTCTTCTCACTATTCAAGACATATGAAAGAATAATAAAAATATGTGTTACCGATGGACGCACACAAAAAGTTACAGTTGTTGTTCAGCGTAAAAAAATATAATTACTATGAAAAATTATCATTAATCAATATAATATCAAATTTTGTATTTATTAAATTGTATAAATTTAAATTACAAATAAGAAATTTATTGAATTATCTTTTTAATATACACATATGTCTTATATTTTTCTTGTATGCTGTATATACGTTTCGACTAAATGTACTGTCAGTTAAATGTACGTTTCGGCTACATGTCCTGTAAGCTAAATGTATGTGTCAGCTAAATACACTTCTCGGCTAAACGTCCTGTCGACTATTTTTTGTATGTTTTTGTTTTTAAAATGTGAATTAATTTTCTGTTACATGCATTAGTCCCATGTGGCCTGCATCTGTTTTTCTGCTATTTCTTTACTAAATCGATTGTAAAGTTTCTGTAAATGGTTCTTGTCTCAGACTGCTATCGTTTAAATTTAATTTTTTTTTGTTTTAACGTCAGACTGCTGTTAATTAGGTACTTTTAAAATTGATGACTAACCTTTCCACAGAAGGTTACAAAATACGTCTGTGTTTTTATGTTGTTCTTTTTAAACTACTTGACTAACCTTGTACACAGGAGGTTATAAAATACGACTGTGTTTTTTAACTTTAATTCTTTCATGTCACTCTTTATTGCCCATTGTATGGGTTACAATTTCATTTTATTTTTTTTCCATTCATTGTATATAGTTCATTTATTCATTTGTATCATTCCATTTTCTCATTTGTACATATTCCATAATCATGTTTTACCTCTTGCAAGTGCTCATTTACAAGCACGGTTTTAAGGTTTTACTATTTACATGTACTCTATACAAGTACGGTTTTATTAAACTGTAAAATAAATATTTTTTTTGTGTACTTTTTACAGCATGGCTGGCTCGTCCCAGAATATCGCTGGCCCCAGTGGCAGTGGTGCTGAGAATAATAATGATGAAAAGAACGATGATGAAGAAATTAATCTTGTTCCTCCTAGATTGAACGGGTCCCACCTGACCGTCTCCTGGCCAATTAAATGCCCTGTGAAATGTCTGATTGGTATGTGCAAAGTCATGATCAAGAGCGACACAGGGAAAAATGACAAGTACTCTGTGGTGAACGGTTTAGTTCGCCACATGAAACAAATACATAAAGTAGAGGTCTCGGGGAAAACTAACTGGTGCTCCATCTGTCATACGGTGATTGGGAGGTGCCTGTCCAACCATGCCTGTTTTAGAAATAGACGTATGTTAGCCCAGACTAACGATGGGTGTCCCTTCCGGTGCGATCAGTGTAGTATTGCTTTTCCTAGCTGGAGGGGACTCAGTAATCACAAGAAAATTCATATTAAAAGCGATATTCAAGACAAATATAATCTGAAAAATGCCCTCCCGATCACCAGTAAAAGGAAAGGGGCTGGTGGGGTTGTTGCATCTTCGTCTAGTGTCAGGAAGAGTTTGTCGATCTCTACTGTATCTAATAGTGCGTTGATTTCTAATCCTAAGAAGAAGGTTAGTGATAATGTAACTCCTAGCGTTAGAGAATTAAGAGTTAGAATTAAAAAACCTCTTATTGATACTAATGAGATTGAGGACACTAAAAAATTCATGGAAGGTAATAAATCTAATCCTTCTTGCAATGCCAGTGATAATTTGCCCTATGGCAATAGTTCAATCGTTATAACGGACAAAGATGTTGATGAGTTTTTAACTATAGTGACTGGTAGCGGAATTAGTGATCCTGTGCTTTCCTCTACCAGAAGAAATTCTAACGATAATACTAGGTTATTTGATGATACTATATGCGATAAAAATGACTCTGACCCTGACTTTGTTCCCTGCTCATCCCGGGCTTCGCAGCAGTCGGACTCTGACCAGAGCTGTTCCTTTAATGGCCAGGATGATGCTGCCTCGGGTCAGGTTTTTACTAAGCTTAGTGATATTAGTGATTCTAAAGGTGATGATTCTTATTACCCAGTGATCGTTCCGCCTAAGGCTTCTAACTCTAATATTTTAACTTATACAAATGATTTTAGCTCCCAGCCCCTTTTACAGGCTGCTGAGAACCAGATTTTCAATGAATCTGTCATTTTTAATTCTTTTAACCCTTCTCATGATGTCCCTAGACATTCGTGGGGCCTTTTCTCCCGAGGTGGCAGCACGGGTATAAAGGAGTGCCCCGTTGTTTGTAATATTAGTACTGTTCCCAAAACTGTTGATGACCCTCCTGATATTGGGTGTAATGTAGGGTTAATTGATAACGCAGTTGATGCCAATACTGTCCCGAAGGAAATTAATGATCACCCTATTTCTGTTGATCACCCTGTCAGTGAGAATTGCCCTGCTAATCAATCCAGTTCAACTGATTCTGTTGTCACCATTGAAGCGGACCCGAATTTGGGTACGATATGGGGGGGGGGCCCTGGTGATGACGGTGGGGATGACGATGACTACCCCGGTGGTAGTGGCGCTGGCGATGCTATTCCCGGGACAATCCCGTCAGACCCTCAATTCATAGAAAGATACGCAAACAGGTTTTTAGAAATTTATAATGATCCTTCCGTTAACTTTGATGAATTTCAATCTATTGCTGATGATTTCATAACTTCTATTAAAAAGCATCTTAATTTTAAATCTAAACCTGAGGATGGGGCAGTCCGTCCTCCCAAAGTTATTAACCCAAATAATCACTCTGATATCCAAAAATTGTACAGGAAAAATAGAAAAAAAGCACTCCGCCTTATTAACAATGACGATTCTGAATTTTGCGATCTGGACCCGGAGGAGGTTGCTAATCACTACAATAGTAATGAGTATGAGAAACCAAACAATACTGAGTTTATGAATGAATATGATACTGTGAATGATAAAATGGATACTAGCCCATTCACTAAAAAAAGAGATTTCCAAAGTATTACGAGCCTGCGAAAGCACCTCCCCGGGCCCAGACGGTCTAACTTACAACCACCTTAAAATAGTTGATCCCAAAGCTAATGCTCTTACTCCACTATATAACTGTTGTCTTAAGTTCCACGCTGTCCCATCCTCCTGGAAAAACACCACTACAATTTTAATTTATAAGAAAGGTCCCAAAAGTGATCCTGGTAACTGGCGGCCGATTGCTCTTGGGAATACCATTTACAAACTCTACGCCAGCTGCCTTACTAAGCGACTTTACCTCTGGCTGGAGAATAATAACATCCTTTCTCCATGCCAGAAGGGTTTTTTACCTCACGATGGGGTTTTTGAAAATAGCTATATTCTTGACATGATTATGAGGAAGTCTAAAATTACTAAAAAGGATTTGTTCTTCGCCTCCCTTGATATTTCTAATGCTTTTGGGTCCCTGCCCCACTGGGTGATCTTTGAAACGTTAAAATTAGTTGGGGCAGGGGATGATTTTATTTCTATCATCAAAGATGTTTATGTGGGGGCAAAGACCACTTATAAAACTACCAAAGGCCATTCAACCCCTCGTGAGGCCACCACCGGGGTCAGGCAAGGGGATCCCTTGAGCGGGGTACTCTTTATCCTGGCCATTAACTTTATTATTTTAAAAGTTCAGCGAGAGGGCTCTGCTAGGGACCCTACTTTAAGGAGTATGTTTCACTATATTTTAGCTTACGCCGATGACATACTCCTAATTGCTAGATCGGCGGGGGACCTACAGGCCCTTCTCAATCTTATCATTTTCTTGCTACAAAAATAGGTTTAATATTTAATGCCAAAAAATGTGTAACCCTCCATTATAGCAGCAAACCCCCTGCTGTTTGTAGAAACACTAAGTTTAATTTGGCCGGGTCACATATCCCCCATATGGAGAATGGGGATGCGACAAAGTTTTTAGGCAAACCCACTGGAGTATTCCTTCCGCGTGACTCGGTCACTGTTGAGGACATCCGGCAGAGGGGTATTAAAATCTTAACCTCTCAGCTTACCCCCTGGCAGAGGATCGACTGCATTAAATCCTTCTTTTATCCCTCGTTGCAATTCCTCCAGAGAACCGAACAAATATCTAAAACTGATTGGACCTATATTGATGATTCCCTCAGACCCTTATTAAAGAAAACTCTTGGCCTCCCGTCAAAGGCCGCCAACGAATACCTGTATGGTGATAGAGAAGATGGCTTATTTGGTATTCCGTTGGCGGCTGAGGACACTGACATCGCCCTTATTGACGGGGGTTCAAACTCTTAACATCTACCGATAAAGTTGTCCAAAAGTTAGCCTGGGATGAGCTTGTGGAAACTGCAAATTATCGACAAGACTCCACCAGCCATCGTAATATGCAAGACTACCTTAATTCTGCGCCTGCTACCCGGACCTCTGATAAATATAGGTCGCCTTGGTCAAGAGCACGCCAAGCTACTAGGAGACTGGGGGTGAGGTGGTCGATTGAGGATGCTCATAACATCGAGCTTGAATTTGGTGACGATGCTCAACGTAACAGGAAGTTTATTTTTAAATCCATTAGAAAATTCCTTAGAAATAAACGTACCCTGTCACTAAGGGCTCATCCTCACCAAGGCAAAACGAATATATGTGTGGCTGCGGCCAAGTCCAGCTGTCATTTTTTCAGAGATGGCAAATATACAACATTCAAAAACTGGCGTTTTATACATAAGGCACGGCTGGGCTTGCTCTATCAACTGAATGCCATCAAGAAAGCCCGTGGCCACACTAACATTAAATGTAGAAAATGTCCACTGCCGGAGACTTTACCTCATGTGTTAGACCACTGTATGGTACATAGTACCCTATATAAAAAGCGCCACAATGCAGTGGTCAGTCGTATCAAAAAAGCTGCCTCTGGTAAATGGACCATCCTTGGTGAGGATCAAGTAATTGGGACTCAAAACTGCCGACCCGATCTTATTCTCCAAAAAGATAATGACATTTTAATTATTGATGTGACGTGCCCATTCGAGAATGGAGCGGAAGCCTTTACGATTGCCAGAAAAAGGAAGGAAGACAAATACGCTCATTTAGCTCATGAACTTACAGTAAATAACAAAAGAGTACGAGTTGAAGCGATCGTGGTCGGTGCCCTTGGATCTTGGGACCCTAAAAATGACAGAGTCATCCGGAGATTATGCTCAGAAAATTATGCAAAGATGATAAGGAAAATTATTGTTTCTGAGACCATAAGTTACTCTCAGGACGTCTATTTCGAACACACCCGGATGACTGATGGTCCTCAAGATTCCGGGGGTCGTCATTAGTCAGCCTGCTGCCTGCCTTTTAATTCTATGTACATTGTATTATGTGTTTAAATAAAGTTTTATATGTATTATATTTTTAAATAAAGTTTGTTAAACAAGGTTCGGAGATGGAGAACCATAGAACTGACTTAGGCCACATGGACACGCACTTTTAATTTTTTTTTCCCTCATTGGTCGCGATTAATTGTAAATTCCAGACCCACACGATGTAACATTTTTCCGTAGTACCATTTTTTTTTTTTGTATGCTATTTGTCCTTTCAGCTATTTGACTGTCGGCTAGATGTCCAGATAAATGCCTGCGATCGTCACAGAAATTTATCTGAAGAAAAAAAAATTACCTTGTTTAATGAGTTCATCAATTTTAAAAACACAAAATTATTATTCTTAAGACATTGAATTTTAGAAAAAAGGTTGGCCACCCTTGTTTTATTACCTTTGGTAATTTAATGCAAACTCTTTTGTAAATTTACACTGAAGCTAAAAAAGATATTTAAAGAAAACAACCCAATTTTTTTTTTAAATGTTTTACAAAAAAAATACTAAAAATAAAAATTTCGAGTCAGAAATATTTTACTATAAATTTTTTAATAAAATAAAAAAGGAATTTCTCATTGAAATTTTTACATCCTCTCTTTTAAAACCTAGTTGCTCACCAAAGCAACTAATATCAGGAGAAGTAGATCCTCTAAACATTACATAAAAGTGTGAGTGAACCGACAAACGTCTGCCAATAAAATGCAACTATCGCTGATTCTGCCATCTATGAACGAAAGTCTCAAATACACTGCTCAAAACAATTAAAGGATATTTGAAGTTTTATATAAAATAAAGATATAAACGAAATTTTTTTTGCCGAAAATAGAAGAAGAGAATCACAAATGCAAATTTTTCTGGTTTTCTAACTGTGGAGTATGCAAATTTTGAGTTCGACGTCAAAAAAGTCGCTTCAGCGGCAGCAAATGAAATTTGACTCTCAACTGGATAAAAGAGAATGAAGACAAGGATGATCGGCATTCAGTGATTGCTTTGTTTCGATGAGTACGATGTCTCAGAGAAGTCATTTGACAGATTCAGAAGCTTGGAGAATTGTTGGTAGGTTAGAAGGGGGCCAAACTCAAGCCGAAGTAGCGCAAGCCATTGGAGTGTCACAAAGTGTCATTTCCAGGATCTGGAACTGTTTTTTGGAGAGTGGATGTGCAGGCCGAAGACCAGGGTAAGGTCGTAGACGGGCAACAACGCCCAATGAAGATCGGTATTTAGCGTTAACAGCTCGGAGACACCGAAACATGAACGCTACTCTTCTCCAACAACACCTTCGCTCGGCTACAGACACCACGATTTCAACTCAGACTGTCCGAAACCGGCTCCATGCTGTAGGTCTGTATGCTCGCCGACCGATGGTATGTGTTAGATTAATACCAAGGCATAGTCGCGACCGCAGGGAGTGGGCAACCGAGCATGTCAACTGGATGAGAAATGAATGGAGCAATATTCTGTTTTCTGACGAGTCCCGTTTTTCTGTGCATCCGGATAATAGGCGTATTTTCATCTGGAGGGACCGTGGCAGTAGGAATAATCCTGCGTTCGTGCATGAAAGTGTCAGATTTGGCGGTGGAGGAGTGTTGGTGTATGGTGGCATCTCCATTGACGGGCGCACTGACCTCTACATCATTCGAGATGGAGCTCTGACTGGTCACCGATATAGGGATGAGATCCTCAGACCTATTGTAGTCCCTTACGCTGCAGCAATCGGAGATAACTTCATTTTAATGGACGATAACTGCAGGCCACATCGTGCAAACCTGGTGGAGGATTTCCTTTTCGAGGAAGGAATCGTTCGAATGGAATGGCCAGCGTGTTCTCCAGACATGAATCCAATCGAGCACGTTTGGGACGCTCTAGGAAGACGAGTTTCTGGCCGCCAACAACCCCCACAAACTCTCCAACAACTGGAAAGAGCTCTTCTGGAAGAGTGGGGCAGAATACCCCAACTCGTCATTAATAGCCTCATTGAGTCCATGCCTCAAATGTGTTTAACGTTGCTGGCCGCCCGTGGAAACCATACCCCCTACTGAAAATGATTTTCTTTGAAGAAAACACCTTTTCTTATTCTTTTTTTCTCATATGCACAAATTGTGTTTTTTTCCTTTTGTACACAAATGCGCAATAAAATGCATTTTTTCCTGCCAAACATGTGTAATTTATTCTCATATAACCTACTATGTCTGTCGACCATGTATCAATCAGCTAAAAAGTTTCCTAGATACAAAATTCACCTAAAACTGCAATATCCTTTAATTGTTTTGAGCAGTGTACTATTAGAGATTTTGCTTTGCTTTCTTTTAGTTATTTTTACTACGTGCGTTATTTTATTGCTATCTTATCTTTTTGTGTGACACTTTAGCGTTGTATACTGAAAAAAAAAAGTTAAAATTACAATAAGTCATGGATATTGATGATGATTTTAAATCACAAATTCAGTTGAAGTACAATCAACTTCAAGCATACAGTGTGTGTAAAAACTATAAGGACAACATATACATATATATATATATATATATATATATATATATATATTGATAAATTTAAAAACAATTGAATTTTTTTTTCTAATAATATGTATCGTCAAACTGAAAAGCTAATAAAAAAGTCAACAAAATTCAACTGTGAGTATTTTATTATGAAAATTTACAAAAAACACTATTTTTGCCTGTGTAAAAACTTTAAGGACACCAAAATAAATTTAATATAGTAACCAAAGAAACAAATATAATATATATATTACAAACAAATATATATTATGCATTCACCTTGGTGTTTAATGATTGCGAATATTCCATCATTCCACGACATCATTAATTTTTGACGCAGTTCGGGATTGTTTTTGTACTACCCATCTTCCATTGTAGATCGGAGTTCCGATTCTGAAGAAAAATACCTTCTAATTTTATAAAATCAACTTACTAGATATCCCCATAAGTTATCGATAGGATTAAAATCACGATTTATGAGCAGTCATTGCAAAGCTTCAATATTTTTCTTATAGAAATAAAAAAAAATTTCACAATTTGTGTGATATAAATATAATTTGTGAAAGCTTGAATGGGATGAACCAAGTTGGAAATTATTTTTAGATCATGGTCTATTTTAATTTAATTTTTACAATAAAGGGCGTGTTTTTTTCTGTTTATATCTCATTGTCGTGTGTCATTTGTATTGACCGTGAAACGATTTGAATCTGAATTTTATTTTTATTATGATTATGGATCTTATTAGACGGATAGGAAACATGCCGATGTTATTTCTTTTTAATTTTTGTTACACCTCTCGCAAGTAATATGATTTTTTTTATTAAAAAATTGGAATAATAATTATGGATAATAATTGCCAGCAGTGCGTCTTCTTTTGAGTTATGAGTCTATGAACATTAAATCTGTTTTTGCGAAATAAAATTTATACAAATATTATTATAAAACTGATATAATTTAATTTGTAAGGGATTGAGTTTGAATAAATATTGGTATTTGAACATTTTCTTCTATTAATTATTTATATTGAAAACCTCTAAGAGTTTTACATAGTTATAAATATTTATGTGTTAAAAATGCAGATTGTTAAAGGTTTAATATTATATAAAATTAAATTAAAATAGAAGAAACTGCAGAGCTGACGATGAGGGTATTCATCTATAGATTTACAAGTTAACTAATTCTGTCCTATGGACCCGTCTAGCAGGTGGTGGGTTACTTAAAAGCATTTTGTTCTAAAATTTCTTTGACTTCTACAAACTTTTTAAAATAGAACGCGGAAATACTAATGTAAACATTCAAAAACTAATACATTTTATTAAAAACTTCCACCGCAAATAAATAGTAAGAATATTTTATATAATTTTGTTGATAGTTTTCAACATCTCAAGCTCCAATTCTTGATCTAGTACATTAGCTATAGGTTTATCTAGTAGCTAGTAAATAAAACAGGTGTTGGGATCGAACTTGCGGCTCTCTCGAAGAGTGACTCAACATGTAATAATGTATATTTACCATCTTAATCCATTGTCCATTTATATTGTAGGTGGGGAAAGAGGAATGGAACAGACCCTGAGCTATTACGTCCAGCCCACAGAATAAAAGTCTCCTTGTCTGTGGTGGTCCAGCCCTTGACCTCGGCTCTGTCCTTGGCGGCTACTGTCTGATATCCTCCAAATAAGGAGCATTGATCACAGAACGCTACGTTGATATTTAAAATAAACAAAAACAATGTTTTTCCCTTTAGAAAATAGCATTTTACTTTATTTCGCATTATTAACATAAAATTTAGCAGTTTTTTTCATATTTTTGTCTTATTGTAAATTTGCTGGTAAACTTTCATAGGACACATACAGTCTATTTTTTAACACTTTTAAGCAGACATTTTTATGAGCTTTGCTAATTTGATCTTTTATCATTTTTCATACTGATTATAAAATAAGAAATTTTATGATAAATTTTTATTATTATTATTACTTATTTTTTATATCATTAAAAAGTATCACTTTTTTCCCCTCCCCCTGCTCCTCCAATGTCAATTTCCTACATTTTATTAATAAAATGATAATTTTCATTAATTTAATATTAAAGAAAATTTGAATTCAAGACTTTTAATTGTACTTTTCCATTAATAAAAATTCTTTAAGAATTCAGTTAGAAATATATTTATAAACTATTGCAGATAAATAATCATTATATATATGTATATAATATAATTAATATAGTAATATTAATAATTGATTAAAAATAAAAATATAATACTTCTAACAGTAGCATTTATGTTTTTCTAAATATATTATGAATTATATAGTATAATATATGTTCTACTAATTTTTATAATTATTGTTACAACTTTATTTTATTATCTATGTGATTTATACTATGACCATAACCTTCACTGTTAGTAAGCCACATGTAGTGTGTATCTGATTGCACTATAAATCTTGCTAGGATTTGGGTAATGGTAAATATTTTAGTATATATATCCTTTTTTTAAGGAATATTATATTATTGTTATTTTGTCATACTGATTTTATTTTCTTCAATGAATATCTTTCTACTAATTTGTCATGTGAATAGCTTCCAGCCAGTCGGGTGTATTGTGAGTCGAATTCTTAGCTTTCAGCACGACTCATAACAGAAACTGGTTGGATGTTTTTGCTTTTTTGTTAAACTATACACCCCTGAAGAAGTAGTTTAATAGGAAAGCCTTCTACTGTCTTTTTATCCATTTATCTTTCATTATTTTGGTAATCTGCCTTCTATTTCACTTCAAACTTCAACTGTTTTCAATGAGATGATTGTAGGGATGCTGGTTTCGTTGGTTTATTGTATGGTAATATATGAATTACTCTGGTTATATAATGTCCATTTATCCATATATTTCTTAGTAATTTGGTAATCTGCCTTCTATTTCTCTTCAAACTTCAACTGTTTTTAATAATATGATTGTAAAAATACTGGTTTCATTGGTTTATTTAATGGTATTGTCTGAATAACTTTGGATGTATTTATAAAAGTATATATATATATATATATTTAAAAAAATCTTTAATTATCAGAATTTTGATTTTTTTTTTTTTATTGAAGTCGAAACGTTTAATAATTCATAATATTTTTGTAGTAATATGTTGCATTTTAAAAATTTGTTTTCACAGTTTTATCATTATAAATATTAAACATAGATTAGCAATTTTCTTAATAAATGCGCTAAGGGAAGTATTTTCTTTCCCAAAATATTTTTAGATTTCTTAAAAGATAAACAATATTAATAATAACTACTACTTTTTTTTTTCAAAGTATTCTCACCTTTTGAGTAATTTCATTGGTAGTAGCACCTTTTTTGTGCAAAAGAATTTGTTTAGTAGCAAAGTTTATTGATAACTAGGACTATTTCTTTTATTGAAATGATTACCATTGGATTACCATTAAATCCATCCTATCCTCCAGGATACACGTTTAAAAAAATCTTTTAAATTCTCTCTGCCCATTAAAAAAAAAAAAAAAAATTACAAAAGATAAATAATTATTAATCGATATTTTAGTGTCCTAAAATATTGATTCCCTCGGACCCGACTTTTCACACGGTAGAAGATATTACTAAGGCAAAAATTTGTGCAATCTCCTTTATTATTATTATTATTATTATTATTATTATTATTATTATTATTATTATTATTATTATTATTATTCTACAGTCACTTTCTCTCATAGAACGCAATTTTAAAATCACTTTAATGTTTTTAAAAAATCCCGCCCATTTTTCTTATTTGCAAATAATAACAATAATAATAATAACCAATCTTCAATCCCCTCCCCCTTAACTCTTCGCACTGTAAAAGATGTTTCGGAGTTTGAGAAGAGAATACCAAAACATTTTCCTTTTTTTTTTAATTGACTTTTTACAGTTAAGGAATAATAATGATAAAAGAAATAAAAATGAATTTGTATCCTGCTTCAAAGTTAATCATACTACAGTGTCACCATACAATGTCACGTTTGCACCATATTACAATGTCTAAAAGTATGCGCTGCAATCGTATGATAAACATCACCTAAAATAATTCATTATAAAAAATGTTACTGTATAGTTAGTTAGGAATATTTGAACCCCAAAAATGTTTTCAGATATGTAAAGACTTCTAATTTACATTTCCCAACATCACAACATTTGTATAATTTATGATATTACAACAAATATTATGCATAAGAAAAGTGGAATAAAAGAGCCATGAATATTTAGAAATAGAAAAGAACTATTTCTTGTTCATATAAAATATAAAAATGCAGTAAAAAACAATTTTCAATGTTTTAACTCAATAATATATCTTTAGTTACAGTAATACTTATTTGTTCTAGTATTATTTTAACAAGGAAAAAAAAATGTGGAATGTATGAAATGTCAAATTTGTTTAGCTCCGCCCCGAATGACGCCTTTAAATGAATTTTATGTATTTTACACGTATTTATGAAAATATTTACATGTTATACCTAATGCACACGTTCGGCATTTATATAAAACAAGGTCGAATCCGTCGAATTTCAACGAAAGAAAATGTTTAAGAACGAACTCCTTCATTGATTTATGATAAACCTATAAAATTAGCTACAGTAAAAAATTTATCTTACAATGATTAAATTAACTCTCAAACAAATATTATTTAAAGATAAAATTAAGAAAAAAAAAAAAAATACTATATCTATAAAACTCAGTAGTCCAAATTATTAAATTTGAACTTTAATCGCATGTGTAATCAGCAAAATATAATAAAGATCAATTATTATGATGAAGTTATCAATTGAGGGTCTTATGTTTGGTATAAATGTGTATGGGGAAACAAAAATTCAAATTGACACGATCTTAGAATTTCACGTGAAATCTAAACCCGTCATAATTTTCATCTTCTCAAAATTTACATGCACACATTTCAATTTTTATCAATTTTAAGAGAAAATGACGTATTTCTGTTGCCACAATTACAAAATTCGTACTAAAAATTATAAAAAAAATAATATGTCAAGATTAAGTTGAGGTACAGCTTCTAAACAAATTGCATTTAAATATACATTTTTTTGTCTATACGATGGCGTAAAAATTGAAAATGTGCGCTGTTTAAAAGTATAAAATTTGCAGCACTGAAAATTTCAAAACCGAATTACATGTGAAAGTGTTGCCATTCACAAAATTATGTATGCGTTACGCACAGATACGTTTGGCCTTTATAGTATAGATATAAGCGCAAACATGAGGAATTTATCACTGAAGCACTTAATAAGTAATTTATAAAAAGAGCCGGATTAAAGTTTCCCTGAAAATAGGGTAAAACTTTAGTGCCTTCTTATTTTGCATTTTATTAACTATTAATAAAGAAATAATCGCAGTATATGTTAAGACATTTACGACAATTAGATAACAATACGTATGATAAATAAGTAGATTGTTACTTTCCATGAAAATTTAATTGGATTACAACAATTTCAAAACAGCAATCAAAATTAACTTGAAAACAGTACTTCACAAAAATTGTTCGATGATACAATTATTGCGCATAATGTTGCTCATTTATTTTCTAAAAGAAAGAGTAGAAATCCCAGTTTAGAACCTTACCAACAGAGTTCAGTTCTGGAGTTTATTTAGTCATTTCGAGTCAAATATATGGAAAATTAGAATGTGGTGCAAAGTTACGCCTCCTGGCGCAAAGTTATCCTGAATGAATTTTGCTTATAAGTTAATGGCAGGTAGTTTAGCTTTAAAATTATATTATAATACTCTTTGGCTATCAGACAATCTATAATCAATTTGCCAGACAGATATTCGGTTGATAAGTTGATGCCAGATAGCTTTAATTCTAAGTGCGAAATTTCATGTTAGAAGAGTAGTTTATAAGTTTAAAAAATATATGTCATCTTCACATCATTTAGAAAGCTTTAAAATTGTATTATAATACTCTTTGGCTATCAGACAATCTATAATTAATTAGCCAGACAGAAATTCGGTTGACAAGTTCATGTCACTGTAGCTTTAAATCTGAGAGCGAAAGTGCCTGCTAAAAGAATGGTTTATAAGTTAACTCTTTCCGACACAGTCAAATTTTGTTTGTAAAACGAAAAATTATTGACTGACACGCAATGCACAATACTTAGCTGAGATAAGAAAAATAAATATTTCATTGGATTACGCAAAACCTAGTTTATAGATGCAGCGAAGCTGACTCTCAATGAGGGATGTAGTTGAGAATATACTGGGGTATACTGGAGTATACCTTTTGAATTTCATGAAGGAACACAGTATACTCTCTGTTTCTCAAGAAAGCTATAGTATATATATTCTAGGGAATTCTAGTATACACATTAACCCTCTGCGTTGAGCGTTTACCTTCTGCTTAAAGCGTATATTTTCTGTTATTTTTACGACTGCGTCCCTGCTCTCAATCATTCCTTGCCATCAACTACATCAGATCCAAATTATAAAATTTGTTTCTGGAGATCTTTGTTTTGCAGAAATATTAAATTGTAACTAAAATTTTCAACTCTCTCTCATCCTATTTGCACACATGAAGCTATATGATGTTTAATATTGCACAGTTATACACTCGAATTTTTCATAAAATGAAGTTATTAAAACTGTTTAATAAGAAACATAATACCTACAGTGTTGATATGCACTAATTTATCTTTTTGAGTCATAAAGAGAGAGAGAGAGAGAGAAAGAGAAAACACGAGCCCCGCCTACATTTTCTTGATCCCTCCCCCTATTATTCATTTCTAGCTACGGCCCTGGTTTAATGTCTACCGAGTGTTTTGTTTTTCTTTTAGCTCAACATGAATTAAAATTTTCTTACAAAATAGAGTGTGTCTAATGTTTAATTGCTATGCAGAACTTGCGCTGTGTATCCCTAACAAGCAAGCTCAATTTACAGCCTTAACATTTCTCCTTAAAGGCGCAACACATATAAATAAAATTTTTAGAACAGTTACATAAAAATATAACTGCTAATACATATACAAATATAGCACCCTCCAAAAAATAACAAATTACAGAATACTGGATATAAATTCCATAAGATATAAGATACAGGGAAAATGTAATAATACTAGTTTGCTCAATATCAACAATGCTCAGCATTTTTGAAGTATGTTCGTTTGAAGTATATTACATTCACATTAAAGTTCAAAATACCCCCTCCCCCTGAAAAAAAGGCTTACAAAAATTAAAATACATCCGCAGTTAAATTTATAAATTTGTATTCTGTTTTTTAAAAACTGTTTTTTTTAGTTTTACGATTTGAGTATTCTAAACAATTTATCAGTTTTATCACGTTCGGCTGGATTTTGTTGCATTTGAATATTTTATTTTTATTAACTAATTCTATGCTTTGGATCTTCGTGTAGCAGGTGGAGGGTTACTTAAAAGCATTTTGTTCTAAAATTATTCTGACCTCTCTAATTGATTTAAAGATGGAACGTGGAAATACTAATGTAAACATTCAAAAACTAATACACTTTATTTAAAATCTTACACCGCAAATTAATCATGAGAATAATTTATTAATAATTCATTGTAGTTGATATTGTTGTATTATTTTTTCTAGCATCCTCATGAATGTTAGCTACAGATTTATCTAGTAGCTAATAATTGAAACAAAAATTAGAATTCTAGCAGCCCTTTCGAACAAAGCCATTGAATACTTAAGGCCCTACATCAGTAACGCTCCGAGATAGAACGGCTAATGTTATTTCAATGGAAGAAATTTATCGCTTTCATTCCTTTGCATTTTGCTCAAATTTAATAATTTTTGTTGTTTTGAAAACCTGTAGGTTTAAACTATGCACGTCATTCTGAAATTTTATTTGTTTTTTTAATTTTAAGGCGATACAAGTGCGTTATTTTATAGTCTTTAAAATTCACTTTTAATGTCTTATTACGAAAAATCTGTTTGACATTTTAAAATTTGGTTAAACAGCATGCAGAGTTTAATTATTTAGCTTTCAGAAAATGTTTTTTATTTTGATTTTTACAAAAATTTAATCTATGCTATTTGTATAAAAAGTTGAAATACTTTGATTTAAAATAGTAGAAAATGATGTTTAACTCCGCCTTTAAAAGGGAGACGCCTTAAAAGTAATTAGGGTGAAAGACGATATGGGTTTACCTCCAGGGAGTCTTACAGGGACGAAGGTGTAAAATCTTGCCTGTGGCTATTAGTAAAATGTTGTTTGCTGGTTTAGGATAAAAAATAAAAACATCCTTTCCTGAATGCATGATAGTTCGATCAGAAATGAATTTCAGAAATGATGTAAATACATGTTGATTTCAAAAAGTTTGTTTAACTAGGCATTCAATCTCAAATGTACTTTAAAAGCATTATTGATTTCGAATAAAAACACATTTAACATCTTTATTATTTTTCTTCCATATATTTAAAGTTTAATTTCTAAAAAAGATTCTTTAATTGCGGACAACATCAAAATGAAATATTCGTTAATTTATAAAAAATAATAGAATTAACTTTTTGTCATCTGCAGACGACAAAGGGAAAAGAAGAAAGGGCAGAAAGAAAATAACAATGGTTCTGACATTAAAAATGAATAGATATATTCGCGAATAAATACATTTGTATTAAATTTTTCTTATCATTCTTTTAGACCAGCGGTTCCCAAACTTTTGGGCTCGCGGAGCCCTTTTTGGGAAGGATTTCTAAGACGGAGCCCCTGAACCCAGCGATACTCTGTGGCTTACAAATTAATGTTTTTTTAAGCCTATGGAGTACAGAAAAATCTGCTGAATAAAAATCCAAGTCAGTTTCCAACATTGGACCAAGATTCTCAGTTTGGCACTTTCGCGATACAGAAATTCGAATTCATACTAGAAATTTTAAAAATAAAATTTTCTATCATATAACCTTTTAAAAGTTTTATTTAATATTACTATTATTGGACACAATAACATAAAAATAATGATTAAAACCCTCTTTTTTTGTGTTAAAATATCTACCTTGTATAATCGAGATATTTCCTTCAAAAACAGCAAAAATTATAGTTAAAAATTTGAGATTTCTGAAAGATTTTAGTTACGAAGAAAACAAACTCTTTTTTACCCGAGCGATGTTCAAGCAACACTGTTAAGGGGTTAATGACATCCATTTTTAGAATAAAAAATATTTTTTTGGGAATTCCAGTATGAACTCTGAATTAAAGATCAAAATGGTTACCATATTTGGATTATGCTTTGCCTTTGTGTTTACGCAAAACTATTATTTATGGCGAAAACCACACACATACAGAAAAAAGGTAAATGGTAGAGTTTGAGTTTGCAGAGGGATACTTCTGTATAACTCCAATAGGGTACTTGCAAAAAGAAAAAAAAAAATAGAAAATGCGTAGTTCTAGTCCCCCATGAGTAATTATGCAACACGTTTTAGCTAGTTCCGCCTATACTTAATAGAATCATGCGATTACAAAATAATTTTTCTTACTTCTTTAAGTTTCTAGGACTTCTAAACATGCAACAAAAATGAATCGCCTCCCAGATTCTTTTTTTGACCATTTTTAAAAAATACATTTAGAAGCAAATTATCGTTTTAGTGTTTAAGTGGGCGGGGCAAAATCTATAATCTATATTGTTAGGTGCAGCATTGTTCCCTTTTTTGGATATTTCATTTAAAGTATTTGGCTATCACGTATAATTTTGAAAAAATCCTTCTTTCGTCATTGTTTTTGCCTCCAAACAGATAAACAGTTTAAAACTACCCATATTAAACGAACTGCAACTAGTAGAAAAGTTTACTAACAAAATGGGATATACAGGTGGGATTAAATTTATAACAGAGCGGTTACTCACTGACAAAAAATCTGAGCAAGGGGTGGAGCTGAGCAAAATTTTAAATTCTTAGTGCGATGACAGATGTAAAGAATCAATATATATTTTTTAAATTGCTACAGACTTATTTCTGATTGGAAAATGTGGCGAAGACCAATTAAAAGAAAATTTTAATGAGGGGTTGTAAAGTGATACAAGATTTAAAAAAAATGCACAATCAATTCACGCCAAAAATATTATACAGAAAATAGATACATGTGTAATACAAATGTTTAAATGGCTTTGAAGTGTAATATTGTATTTTGAACCCAGTTATAGATATACAGTGGCGGTCAAAAGTTTCCGGCTAGTTAGTTTCTTCGATTTATTTACCAAAAGGTTTCAGCAAAGAAGAGGCACAATTGATTCAAAAGTTAGAAATATGTGAATGACCTCTGACCATGTGATCATTCTGATTGGATACTGAAAATGCTCCATGCAAAGGGATAGAATTCGAAGTTCGCGTATGCAAAAGTCTCCGGCCACTAATCATTCTTTAGTTTTTTTTTCTATCGGTAAAGTGTTTTTTGGTTGTGTTTATGATAGAATCAACGTGTATAGCATAGTCTGAATTCAAAAGTGAAAAGTTCAACAATTATTGTTCATAAATGATTGATTAGTTTGTCGCTAAAACGCCAATCTTCTCGAGATATTGCGGCAAAGTTATCGATCGGTAAAATCAACTGTAAACGATATTTAAAAAATACATAAAGATAGTCATGGCCTTCAGGACTTTCAGAAGTCCGGGAGATCCCGGAAAATTACTATTCCTGTGGACAGAATTATCAGGAGAAAAATAATTAATAATCCGCATGAAAATTCCGTTGCAATGTACTGCTATTTACGGAATGAAAATACTGCTGAAATAAGTGTTTCTACCATGTCATGATGCTGACGTGATGCAGAACTTTATGGAAGGGTCGATGTTAAAAAAATTTTCGCGGGTAAAAAATTGTCAACGTTCCCGACTGGCGTTTTCCAAGGAACACAAAGTCTGGTCAAGTGAAAACCGGACAAAGGTACTATTTTTCCATCAATCGAATTCGGAACAGTTTTGGAAGTGATGGCAGACACAACGTCCGATGACCTAACAACAAAAGATATGATTCGACCTATATTATTCTTACAATGAAGAATGGAGGAGGACACGTTATGCCGCGGGGAGTATTTTCTTCAAAAAGTGTCGGTCTGTTATTTGAAATCCACAGCCAGGTGAATGATACAATAAATAAAGATATCTTGCAAGACCATTTTCTGCCTTATTAAAGAAAAAAATTTGGTCGCAACTATTTTTCTTAACATGATAACGACATAAATAATGTATGCAAGCCTCCATAAGCAGTGGCTTTCGCACAAAAAATTTCATTTTTGAAATGGTCAGCCCAAACGTCTAACATGAATCCAATAGAAAATCCTTGGAAAAAAGTTGGAAAAAGTCTTTGGAACTATAAGTATTCCAACTTATCCGAAATTTCGCCGAAATTGCAAGAAATATGGAAAAAACGTACCATAAACGATCTTTAACTGTTGACTGTATGAATGTCACGTTGTTGCGCCGCAGTACTTATTACTGAAGCTAATAAAATAGTAATACGATAAAATACTAATTGTAAATGTTTGGTCACTGTAATTTTCTATTACAATACCACTTTTTTACAAACTTGTGAAGGTGGCCGGAATCTTTTGAGAACATGCGTTTTCCTTTATACTTAATTTTGTCAATAAAAATCTATTGATATTTACACGTTCTTCTATAAGTAAATTCCTAACTATTATGTCAATAAAATGTATAAGTATCACTTCGAGATTCCTCTTCATATAGGTATACTTACAAATTAACTGAAAATTTTTTGGTGGCTGGAAACTGACCGCCACTGTATTTATTTTTGACACACACACACACACAAGTTCCTACATACTTTTGAAAATCGTTCACTTCCAATATTCTAATTTATTTTATGTTTTCTTTATTTTCCTCGAACGCCGCGGAGCCCCTGGAAAGTTCAGGCGGAGCCCCAAGGGCTCCGCGGAGCACACTTTGGGAACCTCTGTTTTAGACAATTCTTAATGAATTAGTTTAAATGTTCCTTTTCATAAATATTTCATAAATATTTCTATTTTAATCAATAAAAGTTTGCAGTATACCCACTCTAAAATATAAAGTAATTATTATGCAATTCATGATTAAATTGGATAACACTAATTTAAAAAATAGAAATATATTTATTTTGACACTTCTATCGAAAATTATGACTAATTTACAATACTTTAGAAAATATATTCTATTGCGGTAAAATTCACATCCGTAAATGATATATTTATGCTTAATTGTATATAAATTGTCTTTCCTTTGTTTTTCCCTTTCAGAAAGATAAACGAATGATTTTTAAAGTTCTTATACTATTTTAACTAAATAATACGCATATATTCCAAAGCCTGTCATAGTCTAACTGATCTAAGTTTTAGAATAGCGGTTTTTTCAGTCACGCAAAAAGACAAACTCAATTATACTAAACCTATGGAAGATTTTTTAAAAGATACCATATTTTCATTCCAATTTTTAATTATTTTTTTTTTCTGCATAGTATAGCTGACGATGGTTTGTATAGAGGCCGCTTTTTACTTTTTTCGATACTGACTGTAGATTTTAAATATGAGGATAATATCACTTTTGAAAACGGTTCCGAAAATGAAACTATCCTGTAAAGAAAATTAAAAAAGTAGAAAAAGGCCTTTGAAGAGATCGCTCTGAGCTATTAACCCTTTCAGGGGCAAGGTATTTCTGCTCCGAAAATGTTCAAATAATTGATTCACACCACAATTTAAGAACAGATTTATTTGAAAATAATCAAGAGCTGTTTTTCACGAATATTATAAAATCCAAATTGTACTAAAATTATACTGGTGCCAGTTCGAAATTGGAACAGTAATATTATGTGTTTGCACACTGCAAACACCGCCCCTGAAAGGGTTAAAGGGGAAAAATATTAAAATGCAGACGAGACCTATTTATAAATTTCGACCGTTGGATTATCGTCGAAAGAATTATCATAAGCTAGTAAATTGTTTCGTTTAATTAAAGTTTATATATATATATATATATACCCGTAAAATAAATCGAAAAAATAGAAAATGGCCTGCAGACGATAAACTTTTATAAATTTCTTTCATGGCATTAGTTTTAAAGCGAAGGCATTGTTTCGTTTAACAGCAGTAGCCTCTTTAAAATAAATGAAATCGTAAAAGCTATTCAAAGTAAGAGAATTTTTTTTTTTTTTTTTTTTTTTTTTTTTTTTTTTTTTTAAATGTAGGCGAGATATCTTTATAAATTTCTACTATGGGATTTCGTTTGACTGAAGTAAGTCACTTTAAAATACCTGTAACGAAATCAAAAATTGTAATACCGCCTTTGTACAGAAAGATCTCAGCTGTTCAATATAAAAAAGATTATTAAAATATAGACGAAATATTTCTATAAATTTCTGTGATAGGATTTCGCTTCATTGAAGTAAGCCCCTTTAAAATACCCGTAAAAAATCGAAAAAAATATAAAGCGGTATTTGTACAGAAATATCTCAGAAATTCAATGCTAAAAAAAATATTTTAAAAAATTAAAATGTTGACGAGATATCTTTATAAATTTTTATAATGGGACTTTTCTCTATTCAAGTAAGCCACTTTAAAATACCCGTAAAAAATCGAAAAAATGTAAAAAGGTGTTTGTACAGAGAAATCTCCGATATCTAATGCCCCCCCCCCCCCGAAAAAAAAGTTTAAAGACAATTAAAATACAAACGAGATATCTTTAAAAATTTCTAAAATGTGATTTAGATCTATTGAAGTAAGTCACTTTAAAATACCCGTAACAAAATCGAAAAGATATAAAACGTTCTTTGTAAAGAAAGATATCAGTTATATGATGGAAAAAAATTACAAATATTAAAATGATCTTTACAAATGACTTTTAAATGATCTTAAAGATATCTTTATAAATTTCTACCATGGGATTTTCCTTGATTGAGGTAATCATCAGTTTATATTTACTTGTAGACGAGATATCTTTATAAATTTCTAACATTCAATGCTAAAAAAATCATTTAAAAATATTAAAATGTAGAAGAGAAAAATATATATTTATATGAACTTCAAAACTTCATAGGATTTCGCTTGATTGAAGTAAGCCCCTTTAAAACTCCCATAACAAAATCAAAAAAATATAAAACGGTCTTTGTACCGAAAGATCTCAGATATCCAATGCCAAAAAAACATTAAATATATTTAAATGTAGAAAAGATATATTTATAAATTTCTACTAAAGGACTTCGCTTGACTGAAGTAGCCTCTTTGAACACCTGTAAACAAAACCAAAAAAGTGCAAAACGGTCTTAACACCGAAAAATCTCAGCTATCCAATGACAAAAAAATCATTTAAAAATATTAAAAATAGAAGAGATATTTTTATAAATTTCTACCAATGGATTTCACTTGACTGAAGTAGCCTCTTTAAAACACCTGTAAACAAAGTCGAAAAAGTACAAAACGGTCTTTGTACCGAAAGATCTGAGATATCGAATGACAAAAAAATCATTTAAAAATATTAAAATGTAGAAGAGATATTTTTATAAATTTCTACCAATGGATTTCACTTGACTGAAGTAGCCCCTTTAAAACACCTGTAAACATATTAAAAAAAAGTACAAAACGGTCTTTGTACCGAATGATCTCAGCTATCCAATGACAAAAAAATCACTTAAAAATATTAAAATGTAGAAGAGATATTTTTATAAATTTCTACCATTGGATTTCACTTGACAGAAGTAGCCTCACTAAAACACCTGTAAACAAAATCAAAAAAGTACAAAACGGTCTTTGTACCGAAAGATCTTAGCTATCTAATGACAAAAAAATCATTTAAAAATATTAAAATGTAGAAGAGATATTTTTATAAATTTCTACCAATGGATTTCACTTGACTGAAGTAGCCCCTTTAAAACACCTGTAAACATATTAAAAAAAAGTACAAAACGGTCTTTGTACCGAATGATCTCAGCTATCCAATGACAAAAAAATCACTTAAAAATATTAAAATGTAGAAGAGATATTTTTATAAATTTCTACCATTGGATTTCACTTGACAGAAGTAGCCTCACTAAAACACCTGTAAACAAAATCAAAAAAGTACAAAACGGTCTTTGTACCGAAAGATCTTAGCTATCTAATGACAAAAAAATCATTTAAAAATATTAAAATGTAGAAGAGATATTTTTATAAATTTCTACCAATGGATTTCACTTGACTGAAGTAGCCCCTTTAAAACACCTGTAAACATATTAAAAAAAAGTACAAAACGGTCTTTGTACCGAATGATCTCAGCTATCCAATGACAAAAAAATCACTTAAAAATATTAAAATGTAGAAGAGATATTTTTATAAATTTCTACCATTGGATTTCACTTGACAGAAGTAGCCTCACTAAAACACCTGTAAACAAAATCAAAAAAGTACAAAACGGTCTTTGTACCGAAAGATCTTAGCTATCTAATGACAAAAAAATCATTTAAAAATATTAAAATGTAGAAGAGATATTTTTATAAATTTCTACCAATGGATTTCACTTGACTGAAGTAGCCCCTTTAAAACACCTGTAAACATATTAAAAAAAAGTACAAAACGGTCTTTGTACCGAATGATCTCAGCTATCCAATGACAAAAAAATCACTTAAAAATATTAAAATGTAGAAGAGATATTTTTATAAATTTCTACCAATGGATTTCACTTGACTGAAGTAGCCTCTTTAAAACACCTGTAAACAAAGTCGAAAAAGTACAAAACGGTCTTTGTACCGAAAGATCTTAGCTACACCATAACAACAGAATCATTTAAAAATATTAAAATGTAGACGAGATATTTTTATAAATTTCTACTATTGGAATTCACTTGACTAAAGTAGCTTTTTTAAAATTCCCCTAAACAAAGTCGTAAAAGTACAAAACGGTCTTTGTACCGAAAGATCTTAGCTATCCAATGACAAAAAAACATTTAAAAATATTAGAAATGTAGAAGAGATATTTTTATAAATTTTTACCATTGGAATTCACTTGACTGAAGTAGCCTCACTAAAACACCTGTAAACAAAATCAAAAAAGTACAAAACGGTCTTTGCACCGAAAGATCTCAGCTATCCAATGACAAAAAAATCATTTAAAAATATTAAAATGTAGAAGAGATATTTTTATAAATTTCTACCAATGGATTTCACTTGACTGAAATAGCTTTTTTAAAATTCCCATAAACAAAGTCGAAAAAGTACAAAACGGTCTTTGTACAGAAAGATCTGAGATATCGAATGCCAAAAAATATTTTAAAAATATTAAAATGTAGAGGAGATATTTTTATAAAGTTCTTCCATTGGATTTCACTTGACTGAAGTAGCTTTTTTAAAATTCCCTTAAACAAAGTCGAAAAAGTACAAAACAGTCTTTGGGCCGAAAGATCTGAAATATCCAATGCCCCCCCCCCCCCCAAAAAAAAACCATTTAAAAACATTAAAATGTAGAATTTTTTATTATTATTATTATTATTATTATTATTATTATTATTATTATTATTATTATTATTATTATTACTGCCATTTGATCTCGGCTATCCAATGACAAAAAAATCACTTAAAAATATTAAAATGTAGAAGAGATATTTTTATAAATTTCTACCAATGGATTTCACTTGACTGAAGTAGCTTTTTTCAAATTATCCAAAACAAAGTCGAAAAAGTACAAAACGGTCTTTTTACCGAAAGATCTGAGATATCGAATGCCAAAAAATCATTTAAAAATCTTTAAAAATAAAAAGATATATTTATAAAATTCCACTATAGGATTTTGCTTGAATGAAGTAGCTTCTTTAAAACACCTCTAAACAAAATCGAAAAAGTACAAAACAGTCTTTGTACCGAAAGATCGCAGCTATGAAATGCCAAAAAAATCATTTAAAAATATTAAAATGTAGAAGAGATATTTTTATAAATTTCTACCATTGGATTTCACTTGACTGAAACAGCTTTCATAAAATTCCCTTAAACAGAGTCGAAAAAGTACAAAACGGTCTTTGCACCGAAAGATCTCAGCTATCCAATGACAAAAAAATCATATAAAAATATTAAAATGTAGAAGAGATATGTTTATAAATTCCTACCATTGGATTTCACTTGACTTAAGTAGCTTTTTTTGAAATTCCCCTAAACAAAGTCGAAAAAGTACAAAACGGTCTTTGCAACGAAAGATCTGAGATATCGAATGCCAAATAATAATTAACAGATATTAAAATGTAGAAGAGATATTTTTCTAAATTTTTACCATTAGATTTCACTTCACTGAAGTAGCTTTTTTAAAATTCCCCTAAACAAAGTCAAAAAAGTACAAAACGGTCTTTGCACAGAAAGATCTCAGCCATCCCATGACAAAAAAAATCATTTAAAAATATTAAAATGTAGAAGAGATATTTTTATAAATTCCTACCATTGGATTTAATTTGACTGAAGTAGCCTCTTTAAAACACCTGTAAACAAAATCAAAAAGTACAAAACGGTCTTTGTACCAAAAGATCTGAGATATCGAATGACAAATATATTAATTTACAAATATTAAAATGTAGAAGAGATATTTTTATAAATTTCTACCATTGGATTTCACTTGACTGTAGTAGCTTTTTTAAAATTCATCTAAACAAAGTCGAAAATGTAAAAGACGGTCTTTGTACAGGAAGATCTAAGTTATCCAATGACAAAAAAATCATTTAAAAATATTAAAAAGTAGAAGAGATATTTTTATAAATTTCTACCATTTGATTTCACTTGACTGAAATACCTTTTTTAAAATTATCCTAAACAAAGTCGAAAAAGTACAAAACGGTCTTTGTACCGAAAGATCTGAGACATCGAATGCCAAAAAATCATTTAAAAATCTTTAAAAGTAAAAAGACATATTTATAAAATTCTACTATAGGATTTTGCTTGAATGAAGTAACTTCTTTAAAATACCTGTAAACAAAATCAAAAAAGTACAAAACAGTCTTTGTACCGAAAGATCTCAGCTATCCAATGACAAAAAAATCATTTAAAAATATTAAAGTGTAGAAGAGATATTTTTATAAATTTCTACCATTGGATTTCATTTGCCTCTTTAAAACACCTGTAAACAAAATCAAAAAAGTACAAAACGGTCTTTGTACCGAAAGATCTGAGTAATCGAATGCCAAAAAATATTTTAAAAATATTAAAATATAGAAGAGATATTTTTATAAATTTCTTTCATTGGATTTCACTTGACTGAAGTAGCTTTTTTAAAATTATCCTAAACAAAGTCGAAAAAGTACAAAACGGTCTTTGCACAGAAAGATCTCAGCCATCCCATGACAAAAAAAATCATTTAAAAATATTAAAATGTAGAAGAGATATTTTTATAAATTCCTACCATTGGATTTAATTTGACTGAAGTAGCCTCTTTAAAACACCTGTAAACAAAATCAAAAAGTACAAAACGGTCTTTGTACCAAAAGATCTGAGATATCGAATGACAAATATATTAATTTACAAATATTAAAATGTAGAAGAGATATTTTTATAAATTTCTACCATTGGATTTCACTTGACTGTAGTAGCTTTTTTAAAATTCATCTAAACAAAGTCGAAAATGTAAAAGACGGTCTTTGTACAGGAAGATCTAAGTTATCCAATGACAAAAAAATCATTTAAAAATATTAAAAAGTAGAAGAGATATTTTTATAAATTTCTACCATTTGATTTCACTTGACTGAAATACCTTTTTTAAAATTATCCTAAACAAAGTCGAAAAAGTACAAAACGGTCTTTGTACCGAAAGATCTGAGACATCGAATGCCAAAAAATCATTTAAAAATCTTTAAAAGTAAAAAGACATATTTATAAAATTCTACTATAGGATTTTGCTTGAATGAAGTAGCTTCTTTAAAATACCTGTAAACAAAATCAAAAAAGTACAAAACAGTCTTTGTTCCGAAAGATCACAGCTATCCAATGCCAAAAAAATCATTTAAAAATATTAAAATGTAGAAGAGATATTTTTATAAATTCCTACCATTGGATTTCACTTGACTGAAGTAGTTTTTTTTTAAATTCTCCTAAACAATGTCGAAAAAGTACAAAACGGTCTTTACCGAAAGATCTGAGATATCGAATGCCAAAAAATAATTTAAAAATATTAAAATGTAGAAGAGATATTTTTATAAATTCCTAGCATTCGATTTCACTTGACTGAAGTGTCTTTTTTAAAACATATGTAAACAAAATTAAAAAAGTACAAAACGGTATTTGGACCGAAAGATCTCAGCTATCCCATGACAAAAAAAAAATAATTTAAAAATATTAAAATGTAGAAGAGTTATTTTTATAAATTTCTACCATTGGATTTCACTTACTGACTGAAGTAGCCTCTTTAAAACACCTGTAAACAAAATAAAAAAAAAAATACAAAACGGTATTTGTACCTAAAGATCTCAGCTATCCCATGACAAAAAAATTATTTAAAAATCTTTAAATGTCGAAAAGACATATTTATAAAATTTTACTATAGGATTTCGCTTGACTGAAGTAGCCTCTTTAAAACAGCTGTAAACAAAAAAAAAAAAAAAAAAAAAAAAAAAAAAAAAAAAAAGGTCTTTGTACCGAAAGATCTCAGCTATCCAATGACAAAATTCATTTAAAAATTTTAAAATGTAGAAGAGATATTTTTATAAATTTCTACCATTGGATTTCATTTGACTGAAGTAGCCTCTTTAAAACAACTGTAAACAAAATCAAAAAAGTACAAAACTGTCTTTGTACCAAAAGATCTGAGATATCGAATGCCAAATAATGATTTACAAATATTAAAATGTAAAAGAGATATTTTTATAAATTTCTACCATTGGATTTCACTTCACTGAAGTAGCTTTTTTAAAATTCCCCTAAACAGAGTCGAAAAAGTACAAAACGGTCTTTGTACCGAAAAATCTGAGCTATCCCATGACAAAAAAAAAAAAAAAAAAAAAAAAATTATTCAAAAATATTAAAATGTAGAAGAGATACTTTTAGAAATTTCTAGCATTGGATTTCACTTGACTGAAGTAGCTTTTTTAAAATTCCCCTAGAGAAAGTCGAAAATGTAAAAAACGGTCTTTGTATAGAAAGATCTCCCCCATCCCATGACATAAAAATAATTTAAAAATATTAAAATGTAGAAGACATATTTTTATAAATTCCTACCATTGGATTTCACTTGACTGAAGTAGCTTTTTTAAAATTCCCCTAAACAAAGTCGAAAATGTACAAAACGGTCTTTGTAGAGAAAGATCTATGCTATCCAATGACAAAAAAAATCATTTAAAAATATTAAAATGTAGAAGAGATATTTTTATAAATTTCTACCATTGGATTTCACTTGACTGAAATAGCTTTTTTAAAATTCCCCTAAACAAAGTCGAAAAAGTACAAAACGGTCTTTGTACCGAAAGATCTGAGATATCGAATGACAAAAAATAATTTAAAAATATTAAAATGTAGAAGAGATATTTTTATAAATTCCTACCACTGGATTTCACTTGACTGAAGTAGATTTTTTAAAATTTCCCTAAACAAAGTCGAAAAAGTACAAAACGATCTTTGTACCGAAAGATCTCAGCTATCCAGTGACAAAAATTCATTTAAAAATATTAAAATGTAGAAGAGATATTTTTATAAATTTCTTCCATTGGATTTCATTTGACTGAAGTAGCTTTTTTAAAATTCCCTTAAACAAAGTCGAAAATGTACAAAACGGTCTTTGTACCGAAAGATCTCAGCTATCCAATGACAAAAAAATCATTTAAAAATATTAAAATGTAGAAGAGATATTTTTATAAATTTCTACAATGGGATTTCACTTGACTGAAATAGCTTTTTAAATAAACAAGGTCGAAAAAGTACAAAACGGTTTTTGTACCGAAATATCTGAGATATCGAATGCCAAAAAATAATTTAAAAATATAAAAATGTAGAAGAGATATTTTTATAAATTTCTTCCATTGGATTTCACTTGACTGAAGTAGCCTATTTAAAACACCTGTAAACAAAATAAAAAAAGTACAAAACGGTCTTTATACCGAAAAATCTCAGCTGTTCAATGCTAAAAAAATCATTTAAAAATATTAAAATACAAACGAGATATCTTAAAAATTCCTATCTTGGGATTTCGCTCTATTGATGTAAGCCACTATAAAATACTCGTAACAAAATCGAAAAAATATAAAACGGTCTTTGTACAGTTCAATGATCTCAGCTATTCAATGCTAAAAAAATCATTTAAAAATATTAAAATGTAGAGGAGATTCTTTGGAAAATGTTTAATGTGCAATCTCTGACATAATAATCACGATCTGTATGTTGTCTTTTAAAATTACATATAAATTTCACTTGAAACTATCTAACAAAAAAGGTCAATGTCGACTTGTTTTAAAACGGATCCGACTGTTTTGGTCAGAAATGATCTCGAAGAAACTATTCAAATGCACATATCCCTCGGGCTATCAGTATTGAAAAGGTGCGAGAGTTTTTAGCATTTGCTAATGACTTTTTTCTTCCTGGGGTATCTTATCCCCTTTTTATCGCCTGGAGGTAAAGGGTGGCGTGAGATGACCATTTTCTTATTAATTACAAGCTTGGAAAATATCATTGGTCTTTTAAAGTGTCAATCGTTGGGTTCGGGATACGCCTTCCTGGTGGCAACACGCATAGGTTTGTGATCGGTTTTTGAGTTTCGGTTTGACTGATGCAGGCTCTTAAGCCCAGTCACTACGTGTTAAGTTTCTTAGCGCACTTCAGCGCTACAGCGGCTGGTGGGCGAAACAAATTGCGCTGCAGAGAAAACACCCACCAGTTCCTTTTACCGTTTGTATCGGTGTTTTGTTTTCGCACTCGCTTTAAAAGGCTGCTAAATTATTGATACGTCAAAGCTAAAACTTTTACGAAAATAAAATAATTATAATTAAAAAAGAATTTCGCACATATTTTAACAAAAATCAAATAATTCAACAAAAATATTTTATTGCTGTATTTCATTATATACTTTTTTTTTTTTAATTATTTTTAATCGGAATAATGGTTAATCTTATGAAGATGTTCAATTTAAGGCATTCATCTGCAGAATTTCAAAATAAATTTTAAGTTGCTTTTTTAATAGCGATTTAGTATTTTAAAATATAGTGATATAAATATTTGCTTAGTATCAAATAAATTCATTTGAAGATTTTATGTACATACAGGATAAGAAAAGGGGAAAACTATACATAGACGCATATATATATCTATGTTATTTTGGGGATGGGGGGGGGATGGAGTAAGGGATTAAAAACTAAGAAATTAAAAAAAATTCAGTTTTTTTTTTTTTAAATCTAAATCAGCCATGTATAAAATTTTTAATTTAGCATACTTTTAGTACCATGATGAAATTGCAAAAAGTTATACGTATTGAAATTGTTAAATTAAACTTGTTAAGTTGAAAAACTGAAAGCTCAATTTATTCAAAATTTTTCTAAGTATAACTTTTTGCAATTTCATCATGGTACTAAAAGTATGCTTAATTAAAAATTTTATACATGTCTGATTTAGATAAAAAAAAAATATTGAAAATTTTTTAATTTCTTAGTCTTTAATCCCTTACTCCCCCCCCCCCCCCAAAAAAAAAGAATAACATAGATATATATATGCGTCTATGTATAGTTTTTCCCTTTTCTTATCCTGTATGTACATAAAATCTTCAAATGAATTTATTTGATACTAAGCAAATATTTATATCACTGTATTTTAAAATACTAAATCGCTATTAAAAAAGCAACTTAAAATTTATTTTGAAATTCTGCAGATGAATGTCTTAAACTGAACATTTTCATAAGATTAACCATTATTCCAATTAAAAATAACTAAAAAAAAAAAAAAGTATATCATGAAATACAGCAATAAAACATTTTTGTTGAATTATCTGATTTTTGTTAAAATATGTGCGAAATTCTTTTTTAATTCCAATTATTTTATTTTCGTAAAAGTTTTAGCTTTGACGTATCAATAATTTAGCAACCTTTTAAAGAGAGTGCGAAAACATATTGTATAAATCAATCGTAAAAAATTCTTTTTTATTTCCAATTATTTTATTTTTGTAAAAGTTCTAGCTTTGGTGTATCAGTAATTTAGCAACCTTTTAATAATTTTTCCTTATTTACTTAAATTAATATCTTAATCCCTCCTCTTCTTCCTTAAAAAAAAAACTGCACATATTCATTAAATGTAGCAATATATACATGTATTAATACAGAGCATGATAAACTTTTGTAATAATTTATCCAGTACTTTGTTGTTGAAATATCCACTACTAAATGTTTAATGCATTTTTAAGGTTTCGCTAAAATGCAATATTGAAAAGATACAATTCAAAGACTAATATCATGTTTTAATACACTCGCAAAAAATTTGTAAAGAAAATTATCTGTAGCAAATATTGAAATTTGTCAAGTCATTTCTTTATTACACAGTATTTCAGTAACAAATAAAAGAGTTTTTCACAAGAAAACACACTGGAGAATTGACAATTTTATTCCTATGATACTTATGCAATAATACTAACTTAGAATTTTTAATTATATGTTATCAATTTAATTTTAATTTTTCCAGTTATAAGAATGAAATTCATGTCACCGCATTCAGAGGAGCATACCTGAATTCAATACTTAACACCAGGCATAATAAAAAATATGAAATTCCAATAAAGATTCATATTCATTATTGATCTAAGCTCACTAACAACATTACGTAATACAGAATCATGATCTTTCTACATTCACTCATGTCAACAAATATGCATTAGCCTAGTTGGCCATTTCACCATTCATTCTGTCGATATCAATTTTTAGCACTGTTGACAGTACATTGATTAATTTTACTGGTGCAAAGTTTTATGTTAATCATTAAACTTAAAAAATAAAAATATTAGAACCTTCAAATTGATTTTTAGGGATTTATACACAATATGTAATGCAGAGCTTGATGTCGAATATCACAAAAAGTATTGAATTGTTATGGAATTTTTCTCCCAAAATAAAATTGCAACCAGGCAGATTTAGTATGTACATCTGGCAGATTCATTGTTATATATATATAATCAAATCTGCAATGGGTCAGAAAGTGCTACTAATATAAATTTACTAGTATATAACCCCCGTCAAAAATGACGGAATTTTGACCTGCATTATATTTTTGTAAGACTTCATACAAACAAACAGAATGAAGATTTTGTTATTAAAGAGTTTGTATTGTAGAAAAGCATATTTTAAAAATAGCAATACAAATGATTCTTTTTTTACTTGATATTAAATATCTGAAATTGTTCAACAATTGGGCAAAACATACAGCAGTATTCATCACAACAAATGAAAATAATTAGCAAAATAAAACACATTTTCTGAAAATTTCACTAAACATTAAAATTTATTATTTTTTAAATTTTAAAATGCGTTTTTTTATAAAAAGCAATGGTTCCGCAGCGATTTTAGTCATATATATAGGAAGGATATGAAATAGATTCCTAGATAATCGATTAATAAAGCTTTATACTTTATTTTTAAATATGGGTTTGGCGCCTTCTATTAGCAGTTAATATAAACAAACAACAACATAAAATAATAATAATAATAATAATAAAACGTTTTGGAAACAACATAAAAAAAAAAACGGTTTGGAAACAACATAAAAAAAAACTTTTTGGAAAATTTGTAGTTATTTATAGAAAATATCGAACCAAAATGCATTGATTTAGATCAAAATCAATTTTTAAAAACTCTAACTATGTGACTTAAATTCATTCCTTATTAATCAAAGCCAAAATCGTTATTATTATTTCCTTCGTAAAATTTTAATTTTATTACGCCAATTTTTAAAAACTTAGCTTATAACCACTCGAAATGTTCTTACATTGTAAACGAAATTTACATTTCTTATGAAATGTCATTAAAATGTAAGTAATATACAGGCATGTATAACTTGTACTAATTACAACAAAGCAGGTATTTTTTTTTTTTTTTTTAGCATAGTAATTTTTGAATATAATAACTTTGAAAAATAAGAAAAATTATACTTTAATAATAGAATGTGGAAAAATAATTTTCAATCTCATTAATGCACTTATGATAACACCTCATATATCCACTACACCTTGAGGAAAATAAATATTTTCTTTATAATAGAAAACAAAATTTGAAAAATTAAGTTGATAAATGTTGACATCTTAAAAAATATATTAATAATAAAACGAAATTTAAATTATAGCTAAGAAATCATACTAAAATTATTCTATTTATTTATACCTTGGTATTTTAAAATTATATAGCGGAAACGTTAAAGAGACATCTCTTACACATTATTACATCTTGCAATTTTTATTTATTACTATTAGTAATTATTTTATTATAAATCTAATGGAAAAAATTATTCATTTGCATTCATGCTGATAGATGGCAGCACAATAAAAGCTGAAGTCAGTCCACAGTGCATAAATCAATGAAAAACCACTGACTTGAAAAAACATTGATTTTTTTAAATGTTGTAAACTTATTGCCTATAATAAATGTAAACGAAAGTGAAAAATATAATTTAAAATGTATTTAAATGTTTTAATATGATTTTACAAATACTTTAAAATCAGAGTTAGATATTTTTAGTGTTATTATTATTTTAATGGATCACTAAGAATCATTCATTACTTTTTTGTGAAACCGTTGATCGTTTATTTTGTTTATAATAGCGTACTTTTAAATTGGAACTTTATGTATTGTAATAGGATATGATATACATGTTTTATAGGGAAATTTGCTCAACAAACATTATTTCAAACAGAAGAAATTATCATTTAGCTGTCATATTTCTGCATTTGTTTTCCATTAAGCCTAACGTGGCGTATTGCTAGGGTCCATTCACAGATAGGAGTGGCGAATCCTGGAACCGTTCCACACACTTCTCCAGAACGCATTTTATTATAAGTAGATAGGAGAGGGTACATAAGGATGTTCAGGATACATCGTAACATGTAAAGAGAATTTGATGTAGACAGAAATCCTCTGAAGTGTTCTTGTATAGGTAGTGTTTTAGCAAAGTAAAATAATGATAGCGGTTTGAAAATTCATTTACTAATTTTATTTAAACAAACAAACAAAAAAAAAGCATAAAGTAGCATGGTGAAAGTAAAAAAATGCAAACAAAAAGATGCACTAAGTAATTTAATGATAATGCACAAGTTCACAAATCAAAGTACATTTTTCAAAAATATTCTTCACAAACAAACCACATACTTTAAGATGATTAATATTCAACATAAGCTGTTCTACATAGTTCTACAAAACATTTTTAAATTATTAGACCTTTTATAAACTGCAATGTGTATTTAAATGCCAATTCCAAGTGGAGAATTCACACAGTACAATTTGCATAAAAATAGCAAAAAATTAATTAATTAGCTTTAATTCATCATATAAGCCTCTCATAGAATTTATTGTTAAGACCCAACCCTTTAGTCCTTTCGATGCAATTCTTTCTCTTTTGGAAGCTCATCTGTGTTGCTAGAATTGACAAAATGATTTTTTTTTTTTTTTTATTTCTTCAGATGTAATTTTTTTTTTTCTTTGGTGGCTGATCTCTGCTGCTAGAACAGACAAAATAATATTTCTTTAATTCTTCAAATGCATCAGTCCAGAACTGCAAATGAGAACCCTCAGAAGCCACACAATGATACTTTGTATCATCTGGAGGATGTTTACTGTTGCCATTACAAGAGTCAAATAGGTCATTTATCATTCCCACAAAGTCAGCAGTTGCAGCAGATTCAGCTGGCAGAAAATTGCCTGAAATTAGTGCACTCATTCCAGCAGAGACACTTTACTGAAAATTTGTCCTGCAATTTTAACCTGAAAATAATTAAAGACAGATTAAAAATAAACTTTAGGAAATTTTAATGCTAAATATTTTTATATTCTAATATTTAACACATTTTTCAAATAAAATTTATAAAAAAAGAGAAATAAGAGTAAAATAGAAAAAAAAAAAACTTTACCAAACGTATTTGTTTGTGCTTCAAACATAGAAAAGAACTAACTCTACTTTTAACAAGTACAGCTGTTGCAAACCACACCTATTCGTTATTAGGTAACTGGTATTCTTAAAGATAAGAAATACCAAATTGTTACTTAGAAATATGACTCGTTAGTCGTATGTGTCAATACGTATGATTCCATATGATTTCGAAACTTTTTAAAACTGAATAAATTAAGACCAATCTATGAAAAAATTCGTTATATGGAGATAGATATTTCGCTATATAGAGAGAGGTACATGGACGCTATTCTCCCTTTTGGTTCGAGGCATTAAAAACTTCCATTTTATCCTGTGGCGTATCTAGACTTATCATTTCAGAGGGGACAGATTTAGTAAAAGTTTCTACGAGGGAATCGCAAGAAACATTAAAAATTCCACTTTAAAAGAGTTTTTATTAAATCAGGTAACACACATCATAACAGGAAACGCATTATACCAGCGGTTCCCAAACTTTCTTGGTACGCGACCCACCTTTCAGAGAAAAAAAAATTTCGTGACCCACCTTCACTAAAAAAAATTTTAACGACCCACTAAAGAAAAAGTTGTATATCAGTATAGCAATTTTTGTACGATCTCTATACGCTCAGCTATCCTGTCCAACGAAAAACGCAAATTTTTGTACGGAAGATATATTATCAACAAAAACAAGAATCGGTAATCTCAATGTGTGTCAGTGAATAGTAATTAAAAAAATGCACAAACTACAAATATAGCTAAAAATACATTTAATTATTATGAACACATAACTTTTTGGTCAATTAGATACTTCCTGTTGAAATTGTCATATCATTTTTTTTTCAAACAGATGAAATAAAAGATATATTTTGATAACAAACCTTGATTTTTCCGAGACCCACCAAAATAACTGCCGTGGTCCACCAGTGGGTCGCGACCCATAGATTGGGAACCGCTGCATTATACAATCAAATCTGCTAAGATAGAACAGAATGCAGTTGGGAAAATTTTCCGTTTAAGCAGATTTCCGTCTTAACAAGTATAATTCCATGGTTCTACCACATTTTTTGAAGTGGGTTACTGAAAATTACTAAAAGGTATGTTAATAAATAGTAAATAAAACTGAAGTAAACAGCAAATTTAAAATTATTTAAGAACGTTCTCATTCTACCCTCCCCCCCCCCCATCCATACACACACACACCTCCTTCAACACATTTCAGAACTCATTTTGGAGAATACATGCACGACATTTTGTAAAACTTAAGTATTGAAAAATGTTTTTTATTTTCTCATAAAAGAGATACACTTGGAATCCCCTATGATGACTTTTCCGAGCTATACCAATCAATTAACTGACAAATTTAATATTATTTCCTGAATTCTTTTTTTTATGATAAATTGTGACAGACTGAAGCCTGTTTATATATTCGAGATTCAGAATCACTCAATTAAATTTATGATTCACTTTTAATGTAAATGAAGTTTATTTCTAATCAAAATGTTATACAGTCATAGAGCCGCCTTTTTTATCAATATTTTGTAATACTATGGAAATAATATAACCATCACGGTTCTACAACAAGCTAAATAACAAGTTTATACTACGATTTAAATAAATTAAAAAATAAAATAAAAATAAAGGTTCAAGGCTGCCTATTTTATACAGAGAAGATATCTCAATCTATGTATTACCTAAAGTCACAGTGTTGGTGTTGTTTATTACAGCCGATTATCTACAGTAAGGATAATGGCTAGAAAGAGATGCCCTCCATGGTAGTATTTTTAAAGGATCCTAATCCGTATCAATACAAGGAAATCAGAATCCAAGGTTCAAAGGATACTACCCTAAAATTACAGATTTTCTACTGAATGAGCCCCTCCTATATTCCCTTGATCCCCCCCCCCTATCGTACACTTCTAGCTACGGCCCTGGTAGCCCCCATCAAATCACCTTTTTAATCCACTGATTTTACCAATTGTGACATCACAGGAATACTATTTATTGCACTTACCACATTACAGAAAATTTCATTTACACATAAAAGTACATAAATAGTGTAGCATTTGTTTCCAGTTAATAATCCATAAACAAATAGCCCCTGCTGTCCTCTTCGGTTTGAGGCTATAAAAATCGCCATGTTACCCATTGTGACATCACAGGAATACAGTCCATTTTGGAAACGTATCATTTCGTTCATAATTTCAATCATTTCAGAAGATTATTTCATACTGTGTGTACATTTCATAGTGTAGACTTTTCACAAACAGCAGTATAAAAAAAGCATATCGAAAGATCAGCAACTTTTTAATCCAATTAAGGTAATTTTTTTTTTTTTTTTTACACAAAAACTTAATTTATGGATGATCCCGAATAAAATATTCCAATTTAAAGCTTCACCCACTCCCAAAAGTTAAAGTTCTTTCGATTGTTTTGCTTACAATTTTTTTTCAATTACCTTCTAGATAAATTTTAAAAACCTCCTCTTTATAAATATGCTGTAGCATCAAATGGAATCTCTGTTGACCCATTGTTGTTCAGAAATATGTTTGAAGCCGTTGACGAGTACTGGAAGATCTCTCAGCTGCTGCTACTGATGTTGGAATCGCCAAAATAAATTCTGCTGAAAGGTAAACTTCAGAAAATAATATCTTCATTAATTCCTCCGATGACATAATTTTAATTCCGATCACAATGCATTTCGGTCAGTTTCGTCCGGGATTAGTGTTAGAAAAAGTATGCATTTTTTAATTCAACAATATATCGTAAATAGTTGTGGTGCGAGAATTTTTCCCGGGGAAGCTGAGCTCATCTAAAATATTCCAGGGGGAGCCAGAGCTCCCGCAGCTCCCCTGGTTCCTACTCCTAAGACCCCTGAATAACTCTTTGACAAATTTGGCATTTTCCCGCTATCTTTTACCGAAATTAGCACTTTTTATACCATCTTTTAATGAAATTCACATTTATTTTGAGATTCTTTCATGAAATTTGTGTTTTTTTAAGCGGCATTTTGATAAATTTGTGTTCATATGAAGGGACGTATGAAGAGAAAACTGCGCTCGGAGCAAAGTTTCAATGTAGTGTTCTTTTCCTTCTTAGCGACCAAAAATGATGTTGGTAGTAGAAAATGGTATCCATAAATTTCTGCGCCCGGAGTGACTGCCCCTTTCTCCCCCCTGCCCCCTTTCACACAACGCTGTTTATATGGAGATGGCGATCCTTTTACAAAATTTGCATTTATTCCGCAGTGCTTTCATGAAATTCACATTTGTTCCGCAATCATTTCACGAAATTCGCGTTTATTCTGCAGTCATTTCAAGAAATTCGTGTTTATTCCGTGATTTTTTTAAAAAGAAATTCGTGTTTTATTGAGATCTTTTAAGGAAAGTCAAGTTTTTTGAGCGATTCTTTGAAAAAAATGGTGTTTTTATTGTGATAATCTAGCAAAATTTTCTGCGATCGATTGATGAAATTGATTATGAAAATAAGCTATTCAGCTCAGTTCAAAAGCTATGAAAAATCGGTAATTATCCTGGAAATTTGGACATAACTATCCAAATTTCAGGGTTGATAAACTATGTTTCATAACTTTTGGAATCGAAAGCATTAATTTTTTGGAAAATTTGAAACTGAATTGTCTGTTCTCTCGATGGTAAATCGCACAAACAGTGGCGTAGCTAAGGGGGGGCAAGGGGGGCGTCCGCCCCGGGCGCCGAGGCCCAGGGGCGCCAAATTGAGAGAAATTGTTATATATCTATATTGGGGTGGGGGCGCAAAATTTCTTGCTGGCCCCGGGCGCCAAAAAACATAGCTACGCCACTGCGCACAAAACTTGTCAATCGATCGCAGGGGGAAAAAAATGCGAAATTTGACGACTGTTTGTGAAAAATAGCGGGAATTCCAACGATTTTTCGCAACACAAAAACTCATAAAATATGTCATTCAGTTGCACAAAAAAAAAAAAAAAAAAAAAAAAAAAAAAAAAAAAACGTGAGAGTTAATTGTAGTTTTAAAATGCAAAAAATGTTTGGAAAATTCGTGATTTTTTTTTTTTTTTTTTTTTTTTTTTTTTTTTTGGCGGGAGCCTCCCGCCCACGATACTTTTTTTGGGCGGGATTTCAAAATTTTGGGTGCGAGTCCCACCCTGAAAAGCAAGACCTGCAAGCCATTATGCAGTTTAGAAATAAGTAGAATTTAATACAGAATATCGTTTACAAGTCTATTATTAATTAAAAATCCCCTTTTTTAGGTTTAGAATACGAAAAATACTGTAGTTACATACAAAGTTTTGAAGGCATTGAAAAAATGACGTTTTTGAGGATTCTCTTTAAGTTTTTTATGTTTCATAGTATATGAGTAAAATGGTTGTGACAGAGATACAGACAGATAGAGGATTGGTTTTATAACAGTTTTGTTTTATAAGTACGGAACCCTAAAACGATATTGCTTGTCCAGCACTATTAAGAACAATTAAGGCTAGTTTCCACCAAAATCGATTATACAGAGGAAAAAAAAAAAAAAAAAAAAAGAATGACTCAAGTTTTTTAAAAACTTCAATCTCAGTTCAGACATGATGTAATGTCCTATGTTGATGCATGTTACATTATGTCAAACTAGCATTGGCTTTGCAGCACAGTTACACTTATTCTCATAAAAATTATTTTAAATAAAAAGGGCAAAAATCCACATAATTTTGAAAAAACCGAAACTGTGACAAAAAACACACTTAAAATACAAAACTAGAAAGAATCCTGAAAGAAAAAAAATCTCACTCAAAAAATTAGCACTAGTGGCAAAGCCTCTTTTGATCGGTAATTTGACACTGACAAGAGAAAAATAAAGAAACAGAAATGATTTAATTATAAGATAAGCAAGTGTAATTTGTAATGAATTAGGGATGCACTGAATATTCGGTATCTATTCGGTATCTATTCGGTATTCGGCCATGTTACCGAATATTCGGCTAGGCCGAATATTAAACTATTCGGTTGGGCCAAATATGAAGCTATTCGGCCTGCCGAATATTCGGTATGGCCGAATATCAAAGTATTCGGCCGAATCTAATACTTAATAAAACCTTTTAAAAACTTTTCACTATTTCTACTTTTAACTGTCAAATTTTTAATTTATATTTAAAACAATTAGAAAAAAATCATTTTTAAATAAAATAGAATGTTTTTACATTATTTATTTGCTGTTTGTAAAGTATAACTTAAGAAAATTAACCATGAGAAGGATTAAAATGGTGATTTATTAGGATTCTCCTTAGGAATAAATTATGTGTTGATACAAGTTTCTAAATTTTGTTTAGTAAATAATCTGTTTCTTGCTTTTCCCCAAATAAAAGTCCTTTAAAAGAAAAAAAAAACTTTTGAGATTAGTAATAGCTATCAAGGCAGACAATTTTTGTTCATGAAACCATAATCGTAATCAACTTATTGAGTCATAAGTACATTGTATTTCATCTCATTCTAGGTCAAAACTTGTGTGTTCGTTTATTGTGGTGCATTTTACTATTGCAAAAAAAAAACAAGGCAGGGTGTTATACCCTTCATGTTTGGTCTAGAATAAACACTAGATCACAGTGATAGTGGTTTGTTTTATCATTTTTTATTAATGCAATGCAGTTTAATCTTGATGCTCTTAAGAGTCAGAATTTCTTAATCAGTAACATAAGTTTTTTTTTCTTTTTTTTAAAATATCCTTAAGAGCTATTTTATCTTTTATATAGCCAGCAAATGTGTACAGACTATAGCAATCTTAATAGTTATTTATAAGATACATAAAACATTTCCTTCTAATGAATGCAGAAATGCATTGAAAATTTCTAAATTCATCAGTTCAAGTACAGTTCAACTTTTATTATGGTCAAAGTGTGCATTATCTTGGTTAAAAAAAGGAGATTTTAACAGTTTGTTTACATCTGAAATATAGTACGGATTATAGGGTTGTGGAAGAGGGAGTGGACTGTAGTAAACTTGTCAGATGTTGCCATCCTAAAACTTACTTCTATCTTATGAATGTTGATACTTCATGAAAAATGCAGCATAGCAGTGCCACCAGTCATCAATAATTATCGTCAAATAATCTGAAGAAACTGATCCTGTGAAAGAAAAAAATTAAATTTAAGTAATCATTAATTTTCTGAATTTAGAAATTTAATAAATTTCACTGGTCGAAACATTGTCAACAAATATAAAATTTTCTTATCTTATACTATAACACAAGCAAAAATTGCGTTTGTAAATTTTATCTTAAAAAAAGTTCTAATGATTTTGACTAAAATTTTTTATTTCACCATGTTCAAGCATGGGAAGACCATTGGACTAGGTTACATGTTCAGGGTTCATACTCATTTTCGAAGAAAAAATCCCCTGAGAATCCCCTAATGTACAATTATGATGTGTAATCCCCAGGATATACAATTTTTCCATGTCAACAATTAATGGCATGTTTTAAACTAGTATCATGACATCCCACCTTCTCAAAATAAAATAAAAGCAAGGTAATCTCAAAAATAAAGTTTACATATTACCTATATGAACAAAACCAACAAAACTTTAAAAGAAAAACATTGATTTGTATAAAACATAGATGAAGTCTGTATGCTTCGCTGGGCTATCCTTAAAAATTTTGTAGCTTGCTGCAAGAATTTAATTTCCACTTTATAATTTTAATACCTCTTTCAAAAACATTATATGAACAATATTAAGACTACAAATGCCATACCAGCTTAAAAACTTGCTTCATTTTACTTAAATTCCTCTTGAACTTATGTCAAAACTTACAACGTTAGAAGGTGTATCGAGTGACTGAACGGATGCCGACAGATCTCAAATCATCAAACAGAGTTTCCCCCAGGTTTAAAAAGGGGCAGGGCGCTACTGTTCTGAAAAGGGCACTTTTTACATTCTTCAGGGCACTTTTTTGATTTTTAAGGGCACTTTTATAGAGTTGAATCTAGAATCTAGTGGTTCAAAAAATCTTAAAAATACAGAAATTCCATCAAAAAATCAAAAAAAAAAATTGAAAAAATGGCAAATATTGTTAAAAGATCGTGAAAAAACGACCAATTTTGTTAAAAGATTGCAAAAAAGCAGGTTTTGTTAAAAGATCGCAAAAACAGCAGATTTTGTTAAATAATTGTGAAAAAACGGCAATTTTGCTAAAAAATCGCGAAAAAACGGCATCTTTTGTTAAAAGATGACAAAAAATGCTTCAAAAGATTTCGAAAAATCGCCAATTTTGTCACGTTTAAACACGAAAAAACGAGATTTCAAAAAAGGGGCGCGAAAAAAAAAAAAAAAAGCACACAGTTCGTAACGGGTGTCGAATCGCCTCCTTTTTCTCTAATTATGCCCCGGATACAATTTTCTCTTTGCATGAAAATGATTGTAAATCAGGAAAGTCCGTTATAGTAGCAAGAAAAGCACAATTTTGAAGCAGGAAAAATAGTTTATAGTACAGAAAAATTCACTTCTGGCATTAACTTTTTTTTTGTGATCCTTTGACAAAATGTGCTTTTTATTTATTTATTTATTTATTTATTTATTTTTTGACGAAACTGCCGTTTTTTTAGAATATTTTGAAGTTTGCTTTTTTTTCGAAAATTTTTGGCGAATTTTTTGACAGAATTTTCCGTTTTATTGAGATTTTTGTACGAAATTTGCCGCTTTTCGTAAACTTTTGACGAAAGTTTTCGTTTTTCACGAATCGTTTGACAAAATTTTCCGTTTTATCGCGATTTTTGGACGAAATTTGCCATTTTTCACGATCTTTTGACTAAATCTGCCGCTTTTTCGGGATTTTGTGACGAAATTAGCCATTTTTTCGCGAATCTTGCCAGAATTTAGTCGTTATTTTGCAATTTTTTAACTAAATTTGAAGTTTTTTCCGCGATCCTTTGACAAAGATACATGTCGTGGGACTCGTAAAAGCTACTTTTTCGCGTAATTTACGCGCTACAGCACGTTCGCATCATCACTGAAGGGCTGCGTTTTTTCCAAATGTGGGGCAAAAAGGGCGTTATTTTTTTTAATGAGCGACAAGAGGGGCGCAAGTTTTTGGATTAGGGGCAAGAGGGGCGCTATTTTTAAACTAAAGGGCAGGAGGGGCGGAGCGCCCCCCTGAAACCCTCTGGGGGAAACTCGGCATCAAGCATATAGACAGTAGCAATTGCCTCAATTTCCCAAAGTAGCTAGTCATTTAGCCAGGTTTTCCCAGGTTTGGGAATTTTTTGTATTATCCCTTGAGAAATCCCCTGATTTTTAGAACCAAAAATCTATCCCCTGATTTTCCCAGGAATCCCATAATTCCCTGTTGAGTATGAATTCTGATGTTCCATAAAATTCGATTAATGGATCATTTTTGGTCAGGGTCAAGCAGTGTTCTCACTAACATTTGACAAACATTAGTAATTTGGCTAATTAAAAATAAAAAACATTTGTCAAATGAAAAATGTATTAGCAAAATAGATTCGCCGTGTAGCATAAAAAAAGTATCTTTAATCTTCATGCAAAATAATAAACGAATATTCAGAGCTTACATGTAACAAAAAATAAGTATTATCTATAAAATAATAAGGTGGAGGTAAAGATGCACACTTCCCGTAAATTTTGATTTTTAACAACATATTTGGTCTAAACTTATGTGATTAATGATTAAAATATACTCGAACATTAGGCACGTGTCACCATCAACCAGTGTTCAGTCATATTGTAATTTTCAAAAAGCATTGTTCAGCATTTCCAGGGATGGGGAAATACATCATTTTGCTCGCCAGTGGCGAGTGGATTTTCTGGCAAGGCGAGTGCATTTTTAATTTTTGAAAAAACTGTAGGCAATAGAAACATTATCAGAGACACTTTTTCAATCTAGATATTTTAACTTTCCAAATTATTACAGTGTAAATATGATACTAAAGTTCTATCTTATATTAAGCTTACCTCTGTTGCATATATTTCTTAATTTTATAGGGTAAAAAGAATTACGAAAATGTATTGTGTAGTAATAGTAATTTCATGTGCGATTTTGTCAAAACTATTTTCAACTGCATGAGTGTTGTATCTTGCAGGCTGGTGAAATAAATCCATGGCTGGTAAGATTTTTGAAAAATTCCCCACCCCTGAGCATATCTTTGTTCCGTTGGTTGGGGTAAAAGTATGCAGTGATGGTACAAAGATACACAGTGTGTAATTTTATCTTGTTTCTCCTAAAACAAATGAGTTACGAAAAAGTATGAGTAACTTTCACTAGTATTTATAGTTAAACTGAAAATTATAAATTGAACCATGGAAAAATCGAAAAAAAAAAAAAAAAAGAATGTGAGATTGAAACTAGCAGTTAAACTTGTAACTGCTGTGACAAAAATTGTTCCATAAATGTGAGCAGTATCAGAGACCACTTGATCATATAATGAATAAAGGACTGACTGACTTATAAGTTACTATTTTTGTGCTAAACTTTATGTTAAGACCTATTATTGTAATAAAAACAATCATTCAAAAATGTTTAGCGATAATACTAAGCTACCAGACGAATCAAAATTAAACTATAACAACAATAGTTTAACTGAAAATTAAAAGTTAAGTTGTGAAAAATAAAAACAGCAGGGTGTCTGTGATGCCAAGAGTTAAGGATTAAGAATTAAAACAAATGCATTTCATTAAACAAGAATATTGGTTTTTAAAAGTAGATAGGTGGATGCTTACATTCCACATAAAAAGAAAGGGGGGAAATTGAAAATCAATTTGATGTACATTAAGATAAAAGAATACAATGTAATTTCATAATTTTTAGCATTTTCCAACAAAGTTGAAAAGTGCTTATGCATTCGGTTTGTCTGGCCGTCTGTCCGTCTGGCCGTCTGTCCGTCTGTCCGAGCTCTAACTCCCGTAAATATACTCGGATTGCTATGAAATTTTTATACGTTATTGAGGTTTACCCTAGCACGAACCCTATTGAAAATGAAGTATCTACCATGATTAGTTTATCTACAGAGAGAATCAAAAGTTTCCCATTACATTACGGCCTATGGGGAAAAAATCGTTAATATACTCGGATTGCCATGAAATTTTAGGACGTTATTGACGTTTACCCTAGCAAAAGTCCTATTGAAAATGAAGTTTCTACCATGATTAATTTATCTACAGGGCCAATCAAAAGTTTCCCATTACATTACGGCCTATGGGGAAAAATCGTTAATATACTCGGATTGCCATGAAATTTTAGGACGTTATTGGGGTTTACCCTAGCACGAACCCTACTGAAAATGAAGTATCTACCATGATTAGTTTATCTACAGAGATAATCAAAAGTTTCCCATTACATTACGGCTTATGGGGAAAAATCGTTAATATACTCGGATTGCAATGAAATTTTAGGACGTTATTGACGTTTACCCTAGCAAAAGTCCTATCGAAAATGAAGTTGCTACTATGATTAGTTTATCTACAGGGCGAATCAAAAGTTTCCTATTACATTACGGCCTATGGGGAAAAATCGTTTCAAAGGAATTTTAAAGATGTTATACCCTGTCACACATATTAAAATATGCATTCTATAAAATATAAGGTGAAAATGTAGCTGTTATTCATCTACAGGGCCACACAAAAGAATTCCATTAGATAATGGTAAAAGGGAGAATTGTGTGTGACATATTTTAAATATATTAAGCTTTTTCATGTGTAATAAAATGATATATGTCACTGAAGCTTAATATAAATTATACGCTACTGTCTTGCATAATATGAAGTACATAGCATTTACAGGGCCATACAAAAGATTTCAAATAGTATATTCTTTCCGAAGTACCGTATATGTGTCCGATGATGGCTGATGGAGGGATCAAATGCATTTTAATTATGATATTCGCGTTTATATTTCGCTAAATATATGCACATTATATGGTGTGTATAAATGTTATAGTTGATATACAGGGCTATCCAAAAGAGCTCACCAACGTTACTGAATATGAGCGTAAATTATTTAAACGTGGTTCTTAAATAAGCTATGCATTTTTACGCTGAGCTGCTTTCAATTTACTGAGAAATGTTAGCAGAATATAGATAAAGGGATATACAGGGCCACGCAAAGAATTCGGTACATGGACGCCTATGAATGATGATTTATGGGAATGTGATTTCAGTTGTTTTAAAAGTGTTTTAGGTTACAATAAATTTTAGCCTATTGCTGACGTGTAATAAAGGTACAATGTAAACTACAGGGCTGAACAAAAGTATTCAAGTATGTTTCCATCTAATAGTATTAATTGCTGAAAAAGAAATTTTAAGCTACTGGGTATTTTCTTGCTAAGCTCAATTTTCCCATTATATGAACTGACATATGAAATACAGGGCTGTTCTAATGTACTGGAATACATACTTGGGTATATTTGGCTATACACTATTATTTCCCTAAATAACAAAGTTTTGTTAAAGATTTCATTAAGTGTTGGAAAGTGCTTCATAATCTATGCTTAACGCATGATTTTTCTTACTTGTTTTGTGTTAGAATAAGTTTTTTAAATTTAAAAATACATTTATAAGCACATTTAAGAGTAATAATTATTAATGAGCTCCTATTTTTTAAATTATACATAATCAAAATTTATTTTCTTTATTGGAAAAAAAGTTGGTATTCGGCCGCCGAATATTGGGTATTCGGCCAAATCACTATTCGTCCCATCCCGAAAATACTTTATTTAAATTGCATCCAAATTGCTAAATTTATTTTAAATAATTCTGTTTGATTAGAATATGTAATAATATTAATATTGGAATAGAATATTTAGATATGGTTCTAAATAGTACAAACTAGAAAGTAGTAATCATACAAGACTGGCGTAAGAAATGAAGATTTAAATAGCTACCAAAATAATAATAATTAAGAACAAAATCTTAAAAAGAAAAAATATATAATACTAAACAACAGGTAAATGAATAAATAATTTCTTTTTATTAACATTAAAATGTGGTATCGTTTGTTCTCCAACATTAAATATAATTCATAATATAGTTTCAAAAAACAAAAGAAAATTCTATTCATTTTATACAGACACTAAAAAAAAAATTATTTTATTCATTCTACACACATGAATCACAATTTTAGATCTAGTCTAAATAAGAAAAAAGTTTTGTTAAAAATGAAATAAAGTTTAAAACAGAATAGTACCTGTTTTCATCTTTGAGCGAAAGAACAATGGAAGTTTATTCTTCGAAAGCTGAACATCAAATGCCAAATTTAGGAACACCGGCCGCTGGAGGGCGCTACGGTCACTCGCTAAATTTCTACCATAGAAGTGAAAAGGCTGATATATTCAATGGCTGTGCTTTCGAAGGGTGAGTGTGATGTATTGTCATGTCAATGTAACAAAACAATGTAGCGTCTAACGTTCATATTCACGAACGACTTGGACCCCGAGTTACATGCGAAACCCCGGTCGAAAGCTCAGTCGGTATGCAACCTCACTGAACCGCTTCGAGCTTCAAATCTAACGCCGGGTCGAGTAACTCAACCTTCGTCTGTAGCAGGTTCAAATCCGATTTTTTTAACCGAACATGCGTAGTTAACGAAAAACAAGCGGTGGAAGCTGGGAGAAAGAGGGGGCAGGGGGCGGACATTTCAATGGCGGCGTACTTGCACTGAATGAAAGGGATGTGAAAATATAGAAAATTTGCTAAGAGAAAAAAAATAAGGCAGAACAATATGTAAAGGTATAAATCTCATATATATGTATTACCTTCAATATTTTTGTTTGATTTTTTTATATTTATGTGTATATACTCTATCTATTATACATTGAATTCTTTGCTTACATAAATACGCATGGTCACGAAAAAATTATTTGCCTTAAAAATAGCCAATATAATTTGACGGCCGATAAATTGCTGTTAAAGTAACAACTGTTGCGTTTTGCTAATTTACTTTTTGCAATTTTGATGTTTAAAAAAAATTCATGAATGTATTTTAACAGTACCAAAATACATGTCGTACTTAAAAAGTTTTAATTAAAATGTGAGACACCAGTCAAATTTGCATTTTTTCTTAAGTAAAGAAATACTCAGATTATCTTCAAATATCTATAAATTCTCTGTAGATTTTTGATCGGTGCTTATAGAACGTTTGAAAATTACATTTTTCGTCTATTGTGTGAAAAATATATTGTTTATGAATAAACATAGATAAATATACATCAGATTTATAAATTAGATATTTTAACTTAAAATTAAAACAATTCATTTGAATTTTATTCTCTTATTGAAGACTTTTAGGAGATTAGTTCTTTTTAAGATTATGAATCGTGTTATATTAAATACCTCTATCATTGATTAACACTATAGCATTGTTATTATTGTTTGTAAGTTTCTACGTTATGTTTCTGAATTTTGGCGCAATTTGAAATACTTATTTGAAATACATTTATTTTTCAACTATTTTAATTTCAAAATTACAGTAGACTCCCTCAAATCTGCAAACCAGAAATCCGCAACTCTCTAAATTCCGCATATATTTTATGGATGTAAACAATGGAACTTTCAGTTCAGATATTGGGACAAAATTTGATTTTTATAGTTTTGTATCAATTCCATATATTTTTTAATTTGTAATTTTCTTAATACTCTATTCATGTTTTTTTTATGAAGGAAGAATAAATGTTTTTTGGAAAAAATTCAAGAAATTGCTGATATCACTGGTAATCAGAATCTTCTTACCAAATATATTTATGCATTAATCAAGATTTTTTGGTTATTAAGGCAGGCTAAACTTGAAAAAAAAAAAAATCCTTATTTTATGATTTTGATGTGAATTAGTAATGCGCTTTTATGAGGCAAGGTTTGCTAAATAATTTTGGAAAAATACATTTAATCTTTATAATGAATATTTAATCATACACTATTGATTATTAACTTGACCTTTGCTATTAGTACTTCAATCATTTTAAAAATTATCTAAATTTTTATTACTTTAGCTTATTACTTATTTTAATATTTTATTATATTGAAAGCATTCATTATAGTTCTGAGTGCACTATTAATTGCACTCAGATTACTGTTTAAAAAATGTAAACAAAGCAACGACCAGAAATCCGCGAAATTCTGAAATCCGCACAACCTCTGGTCTCAAGCTGTGCGGATTTGAGAGAGTCTACTGTATATATAATATAAAATATTGCATTTGAAATACCGTAATTTCCTGCGTGTAATCCGCGGAAGAAACAATTTTTTTTCGACCCAGAAATTTTATTTTGTAATTGAAGACAAATATTTTCGGCGATCTAAATAGTTATATTTTATTTAAGGGTGTATTTCGATTCAAACTGCTTGTTTTCCGATTTATTTTTGAATTCACTTTTGCTCATTCTCAGACACATGAAACTCGCAGATTCTCTAATTTAGAAAGTGCACAAGGTACCGTGAAGGTCAATTCTTTGATAAGAGTACAAAATATTGCAAAAAAGCCATCAAAAACGGCAATTTGAACCGATTTTTTCGAAGTCGGAGATCTGGGAACTAAAAAAAGGGTCTTCATGAGAAGTTAATTGCTTATAAATCAAATTCTAACGAATTGAGCGTAAAAAGACATCACACGGCACCTTATACATCCCTTCAAAAATCCTCTCAGCAAATTTCATGTTTTTATTTTTAAAAATGTGTCTGAAATTGTATCGGAAAATTTCGAGCTGCTGAAGGTGGAAAAGCGTTTTTTCGAATACACCCTTAATAAAATTTCTGGGTCGAAAAATGGTTGTTTGATCCGCGGATTATACGCAGGAAATTACGGTAATATTTTGTTGTTTTTCTTCTTAAAGTGAACATTTACAAAGAACCCCGACCAATGCATCCCTCCTTTAGGCTTCTATCCCTCACGTTCATGCTCAACCTGAATCAAATAATCCCATCCCAATTCAAAACATATTAATGTGTTGACGTAATAACTTCCTTGTGCTACGTCATTGCCAAGTCACAAAATAATCATAAATTAAAGGTGCTAGCATAAATTCCCAACCTTTTCTGGAGCAACGCCCTCTTTACGAGAGAGAAAAATACCAACGCCCCCTCTTTCATAATATTAGTTAATTATACAAAACGTCGAAATGTTGTTGCATATTACCTATATTTTTTCTGTCTATCTTTCTATTAAGAATCACAAAGTAGAAATTAATTAAAACTACCGTCAAATGTAGTAAAAAATTGTTTATTGAAAACTGAAAAATAAGCATAAAGCCAATAAAAAATTTAAAACAATAACGAAATGGTTGAGGGTTATGAAGTTTTAACAAATTGTTCGTGTCGGATTCCAATTTCTTTAACATCAAACATAAATTGTCAGGTTCAAAGATGTCTGTTCTTTATCTTAGATAGTAAATTAACCTACCCATGATAGAATGATGCGATTATTGATAATTTTTTTGTTCTTCTTTAAGTTTCTAGTTCTTCTAAATATGCAGCGAAAATAATTCGCCTTTTAGCTTCTGTTTTTGAACGAATTTAAAAAATACTTTTAGAAGCAGGTCATCGTTTTAGTGTTTAAGTGAGGGTAAAGTCTATAAGCTGTATTGTTTGGTGCAACATTGTTAGCTTTTTTGGATATTTTATTTCAAGTGTTTGGCTATTAATATAGTTTTGAAAGAAACATTCTTTCGACATTGTTTTTGCCTCAAAACAGATAAGCAGTTAAATTCTACACATGTTAAAAGAATTTCAACTAGTAGAAATACTTTACTAACAAAATGCAATACATGAATGGGTTTAAATTTATATCAGGGTTATACTCTTTGACAAACAGTCACAGCAAGAGCTTGAACTGAGCAATTTTTAAATTCTTCGTTCGATGGCAAATGTAAAGAACCAATATGTGTTTTTGAAATTGCTACAGACTTATTTCTGGTTGGAAAATGTGGCAGAGACCAAGTAAATGAATATGTTAACCCTTTAACGGACAAAGCATTTTCATTGCTAAGAGGTTGAAATAAATGGGAGACATCGGTAATTGCGAACAAATATATTTATAAATAAGAAAAAAGTGATTTTTTTTTCACATACATAATAAAATGGATTTTTTAAAATTAAAATTCCAGTGTCGATGTTGCATATCGGAACTAAAATTTTGTGATTTTGTAGAGAAACCAAAGAACGTATTAGGACGCTTGAACCTTCTTACTAAGCAAAAAGAGACTTAAATAGGTGAATCTCCAAAGAACAAAACTGTTCTCCCTTTTGTTTGTCAAGAATTGGTGGGCCTTTTCTGTTTCGATGAACTTTTTGCATTCGGTTCAGAATGCTATTTCTTGTAGTTTATTTTACATCGAATTTTTAAAGTACATTAAATGCAGAAACATAAAATAAAGTAATTCTAACCAAAAATATTATGCAGAAAATAAATAAATATGTAATGCAAATGCTTAAAAGTGTATTGTATTTTTCAATTCAGTTAGCCACACACACACACAGATAAAAATTCGCACATACTTTTGAAAACATTTCACTTGCATTATGCTAATTTATTTCACGTTTTGTTTATTTTCCTGGAACGCCGCGGAGCCACCGGAAAATTCAGGCGGGGCCCCAAGGGAGCCGCGGAGCCCACTTTGGGAACATCTGCAGAATATTTAAATTGATTTAACTAAAGATTCTAAACACATTTATCAAATAATCGATGTCATTTTACTTACCCATCATACGTAGTATAGGGTAAGTCTTGCAATCGTTTTGAAAAACGAAATTTTTTTTTGACGGATTTACACGTTTTAGATAGTGGAGATTCCGAAAAACAAATTTTTAGAAAAAAAAAAAATTGCCGTCCGTCTGTCTGTCTGTCCGTCTGTCTGTCTGTCTGTCTGTCTGTCTGTAAACGCTCTATCTCCCGAACAAATTGAGATAGAGACTTGAAATTTTGTATGTAGTTAGTATGTAATAATGGGACGAATCCTATTTAATATCAGCAACCTCGATTATCCGGAACTATTTTTTTCGGACTCTCGAAAAATTCGTTCTGATGAAAGGTATATAAAAATTTTCGAATTTTTTTGTTCTAAGGAATGGATGTAAAAGGCAATAAAATATCACACATTTTGCATATAGAACAAAGTCGATCGGATTATTAGTTGACGAGATATTTGTAATCTTGTTTTCCACATTCTTCGATTTTTCATGACCCTGTATTTCATTCAAATTTCAATTCAGAGGTATATTTTAATTGGAAATGAGACGCTTAATCCGACGCAGTTAATTGTTAGTTAATAGAATTATTTTTTTGGAGTTATAAGGATGTTTCTTTTACGCGTTCGGTACTATTTGAGTAGTTTGGCGTTTTATATAATTTGTCGAAATTGATACATCAGCAGTTCTTTAATATAGCATTACTATGTATATTAACAATATTTAAATTTTGTTTATGAATTGCAATGCATTGTATAAATAGTTTCACATGTTTTATTTTCATATACATATCCATGATGGGTAAGTATTACGGTGGCCCCCAACGACTAGTTTTTTAATGTAATCAGGTTTTATTATTTTAGCCGTATTTTTACATCCCTGTTTTCAATTAAGTGTAAAACTGAATAAAATATATAGAAAAACGATTCAAATGCCGTTTCAGAGACAATCAACTTCTGTTTGCAGCAGCACGCAATTGTAATCATTTGCAAGTCTGACGCAAAGCGATAGTGCAAAGTGAACAAACACAAAGGCACTACATGCACTACAAAGTGAAACAATTGTTAAACTTTGTTGTGAAACGATTTTCCCTATAAAGTTGGCTAAATATCCTGTCATTCGATGAATTGCTTCTGTTTTTATTGATTGCTCTAATAATATAATGAAGTGACGTATACAGGTATTCATTCCAATTTTTTAAAACCAACTGATGATGATGTGTAACGGAATATAAAGATAGTTCATTTAGTACTGCTTCATTCAAATGCGTTTATGATGTCCCATCATTACTGGAGCAACATCAGTAGGAAGTGACAAAATATTATGAAAAAGAACTTATTTCTCTTGGACTAAGTTCATACTATTAAATATAGATTCTCTCCTTTTATCAATTTCCAAATTTTTAGCAAATAATAACTCTTGACATTTTTTTTTCTTCTTTTATGAGTTTTTGTAATTTGATAACGCTGATCCATCGAGTTGAATGGGAAATTTGCAAGTCTTTAAGTAATATCAAAAACGATATTTCAATGCCTTTAGTCAGATATTCCTCTGTGTACCGAATTATAATTCAGGATCTTATGTTGAAGAAAAGTTTTTATTATCTCTCTGACTGACGGCAAGATTAATTTCTCGTTCACAATATAATATTATAGGAGACTCGTACCCTGTCATCTTCTTTTTTAGAAGACAACTGAAAAAAGTTTAATATAGTTTTTTCTTTTTTTTTCTTTTTTAGTCTTGGAAAAATACGAGGTATCTTTATCTATTCTATCAGCACGCATTTATTCTAATGCTCTTGTAGCCTAGAACGCTTCATAACTTCATTTGGAAAAAAAAAAAAAAAATGGTAAATTAAGCACATAGTTACTGAATACTACAATGCCGGCATTTCTTCTTCGATTAAGATATTTTAAAATATAAAATTTTATTTTATTAAAATATAAACAAATTTACTTTTGAAAAAATTTATAGATACAATGATTTTTATCAATTTTACAAAGAATAAACAAATTTCTTGAGCAGATACAAATAATGGGTTCTTTTAAAAATTTCTGTTCAGGCATGTGTCGTCATACTTCAGAATTTTTCAAAATACAGATTAATAAAAAAAGAATTCTGTTTAAAAGTTATTGCTAGCAAATTTTCGCGAATTTTTTACTCCATAATTTTTGAATTCATAAGGATTTTTAAGGTGAGTCACAGTGATTTTTCGATTTTGATATTTTGACATTCATGAAAGAGTTGCAGCTACAATATTTTTAGCCTGATATAATAAAATTTTGTTCTTCGCAATTTTAGCCTTTCTTCAAGTTCCACGGCGATTTTTTTATATGAGTAAATAGGGGCGTGCGAAGAGAAAACTGCGCCGAGGCGAAGTGTCAATTTGGCGCCTCACCTTCCCCCCCCCCCAACTTTTTCTTATGACAGGCCAAAAATGACATTCGTCGTATAAATTTGGCGCCTCCTAAATTTCCGCGCTCAGGGCGACCGCCCCCTTCGCCCCCCGTTTTGCACGGCACTGTGAGTAAAGTAAATTCAATCACCCTCTCAGATCTAGGTTCGTCTATATAAATTTTTATTTAAAGGTGCAGTTTAGGTTTTTGTGACGGACCGGGTTATGGAGAGGAAATCAAAAATTTTGATTATATTGGTTACTAAATAGGTAGGCCTGCCATGACCGCCCCCCTGTGCTAACGCCCCCCCCCCATTTTTCTCTATACTCGCTACTGCCCCCCTGGAAGACTCCAGCACCCACTGGGGGGGGGGGGGCATCGCCTCCGTTGGGAACCGATGGTGTAGAGCAGCAGTTCCCAATCTATGGGTCGCGACCCACTGGTGGGCAGCGGCAGCTGTTTTAGTGGGTCGCGAAAAATCGACGTTTGTCATCAAAATAATCTTTTATTTCATCTGTTGAAAAACATATGATAATTTCAACAGGAAATAATATTTCTAGAGAAAATCCACCTTAATTTCCTTCTAGAACAGAATATCTAGAAATATTTAAATCAGCTTTGAGGTCCTTGATGAAATTCAACACTTCGTGCTTATGATAACATGCTTTTTCTACTTTACTATGTTTTTGAAAGACAAGTACTGAGACAAACTGCGTGTTAATATATGTTCTACATTGTTAAACACCAGTACCAGAAATCTCATTGATTATAAAGTTATTTTTTTCATAATAACTAAATGTATTTTTAACTATCTCTGTAGTTTGTGCATTGTTTTAATTACTATTCACTTGCACACATTGAGATTACCGATTCTTGTTTTTGTTGATAAATTATCTTCCGTATGAAAATTTACGTTTTTTGTAGGATAGGATAGCCGAGCGTAATAGAGACCGTATAAAAATTGCTATACTGATATCTTGGGTGGGTCGCGAAATATTTTTTCACTGAAAGGTGGGTCGCGAATTTTTTTTCACTGAAAGGTGGGTCGCGTACCATGAAAGTTTGGGAACCGCTGGCGCTGGTGTAGAGACTAGGAGTAATTTGGAAATTAAAATGTCAAAGTTAAAAAGAGAGCTAAACTTTTGGCTGCACGCATCGCTCACCCGCAAAAAAAGTGACACATCTCGACAAAAGTAAATTTCACAGGAGAAGCAAAAGAAATTTTGCAGGATTTTACTCGAACTTGAAATTATTGCACTTAGCTCGGCATGCAGGAACAATATTGCGCATAAAAGCATAATATCCTTTCCGGCACGGACAGATTCTGTTCGTAAAATGAGAAAATATTGACTAACACTGGAATTTTAAAACTACATTTTCAGAAATTAGAAATTTACTATAATATAATTACTATAATTTAAGCTTTCATTGAAACAACAAAATTTTATTAAAGTATTCTTAATGCCGCTTGCAAGTTTGGAATTGAAATTAGGTGTTTCCGGAAAAGGGCACACTGTGCCGGAAAGGGTTAAGGCTGTTATCAGATTCACGAACTTTAGGAGTGAAAAACATTTCAGCCGATTTTAACCCCAATGTTACAACCCTAATAGCATGCATGGTCACAGTGACGTTACTGTGAGTCACTTTGGTCACATCACATATGTGACCAAAATGCCACCTCTCAGTGACGTCGCATTGTAACTGAGATGTGACTTTCTTAAAAATCTTTAGAAATTTATAAATATCCTTCAAAACATGTTATTTACTTTAAAAAACATGTTTCTGGCAATTTAAATATCGTCGTTTTTGTTACAGTTTCGTCACAATGTTAATGTCAAATTAGTCACAAATGCCACATTTTTCACAAATTTGTCACATTGTGACCACTTTGTGAAACGTCACAAAAGAGCTCTAAAACGGCCCTAACGACTTCACATTTTAGTCACAGTGACTTCACATCGACGTCACGTGACGTCACATCGACAATCGATGGTCACAAATTCACAGTGTGACTTCACAACGACGTTGCAGTGACGTCACCATGCTTTACGGGAATTGTCTTGGGAAAAGTCGGAGAAAAAGGAGGAAAACCAGCGCTACTAGTAGCAGGCATTAATATTTATCGTCTATGCGTATCAATCGCTTATCTCTGATTCGTTGAAATGTTCGATGGTTTATGAAAAGTCTTGCCAAGCGGAGACTTTTTTGGAACTGCAGAAAAAAATTCGAGGACATTGCTGCTTTTTATCACACTGAGTTTTGTGCGGACATTTCGCGAAAAGTTGGAGGAAATCATGTGTTGGTTAAAAAGGTCTCTCGGAATGTTGATAAATCTGATAGCAGCTTTAGAAGGAAAAAGTGTGATGAGGCTTGGGTAATTTTACCTCCCCACACAATCCACCCCTGTTCTGTGGACAGAAATGGACATGTAGTGCAATAAAGTGATTTTCTGCTTAAGGCGAAGGTGGACCTTCAAATCGACAAAAATCATCCAAAGTTTCGAAAAATCCTTTTTTATTTCCCGACTCATGAAGCGTTTATTATGAGTTTATTATAAGTATATTATAAGTGTATTATAAGTAATATTCATTTATTATATGGTGTTTAATGTTCTTTATTATTGAAATACTGCTATTTCTAACTTAACAGTGTTATAAATTACAGGTATTCTAACTTAATAAAAATTTCGGGATAATCTCAATTTTCAAAATGCTCCATGCGCATCCCTAATTTTTTGAGTTCTTCGAAATTTGTTATGTCATTACCTCATAGTACATAGAAAAAATTTTAGTTAATATAATTGTACTTCGGACCTCATAAGCTGTAAATTTTTCATCAAAAGTATGATTTACAGTATTTTTTCACTATAAAAATTGGTATTTCGACTTATTATTATTATTATTAATTTTTATTTTCTATTTATGTTTAGGATTTCAACTAAGTTTTACTCTTAGGTCTGAAAGGTATCTCATAAATAAAAATTATTATTTTATATGCAAAAGAAATGCACATGGAGCATTTTTAATTAATTAATTATTTCAATAATTATTTATTAATAATTACCAAAGTAATTAATATTTTCCCTTGCAATTTTAGCTTTTCTCAAATAACCATAATGGTAATCACATATTTTATTTTCAAGCAAATCGGTTCAAAAGAAAAAGGAATTTTTTTTGAGAGTCCACCTTCGCCTCGACTACACTTAGGAAGCGGTTTTGTAGCAAGATGAACTTATGGCATACTTATTTGTGGAACACAACGCAGAATAATTTTTTGAAAGATGTGCCACTTTTCTCGTGGATGAGCGACATGATCTCACAACTTTTTTACAGTCAAAGAGTCGGCTTATTAGGTGCGTTCGTGATTATGTAAATACGTAGCACCTATAATTGTCGTTCAGTCCTTCCGTCTGTCTGTCCGCATCTAACAACGCAAAAACTACCCAACCGAATCATTTGAAATTTAAAATATATAATTATTACATAATTTTGTCGAGTTATTGCAAATTTCATGAAAATCGGATGAGTAGATACATTACAGGGACAATCAAAAGTATTCCGTTACATTACGGTCAATGGGGAAAAAAGTTCCAAATGCATTTTAATGGTGTTACACTCATTCGAACATAATAAAATTGACATGAACATATTAAGTATATATACACTAAAATAAAATATACATTTTCTACAATCTATTATTATTAAATTATAGGGCCACAAAAAAGTATTCCACTACATAATGCTATACGGGGAAACATTGTTTGGGGCGTGTTTTAATTATATTAACCCCCTGGGTTCCAAACCTCCCGAGATATTTTAATTCGTATATCCGAATTCCCACCAGAAAATTAAAACGGCAATATTAGTCTTAATTAATAACAGCAAATTCTGTATTTAAATAAAACGAGATTAGCCATTGAATTTTTCTGACGTCAAGTATGATTTTCTGAACTACGTAATATCTATGTGTTCTATCATGGGAATTAAAGGGATAAACTATTTCACGTTTTATGAATATAATATACGTTGCTCAGGTGTAATAAAAGTTACTTCCTGTATATTTACAGGAACACAAAAAAGATTTCGACCACTATACTGTATCCGAAGTACTGTCTACTATAACAGCGAGATCTGAATATTTTTAAAACTTCGTTATCGTACGAACGCATCTCATTTGTTACGCTTCACTTGCAATTTCCAACTTGTTTTTAACATGAAATGTTTTGGTACTTCTAGGTTATCCCGTCGACCAATTTCGCCAAATTAACAAATCGCCAAACTAATAGCCAAATTATACATGTTGACATAATTTTTATTTTAAATAACGAAAAACAAATAATTGGTAGAATATTAATAAAAATATTAATAAAAAGTCGAAATAAAAATCACTTAATGACATTTTAAACATGTGAATCGCATTAAATGTCATTGAATGTGACATTCACGATCACCCATTATTGGCATTTAATCTTATAGTTTGGCGATAATTTTTTTGGTCGACGGGATAACCTAGAAGTACCGATGTTTTTGATGGGATAAAGATTTTTGCAACACTAGTTACAAAAATCCGTGCACATTTTTGAAAAAATCGTCTGCTTGAAATATTTTGATTTCGTTCAAATGTTTTTTGTTGACTGAAAGCAAATAGCGAAGCCCTCTCTGTTCCGTAGAGTGAAATTTACTAACCTATTCTCTAACTATTGCAAAATTAAAATTATTAAGCAATTTTTAATATATGAAATTCAATACTTAAGTTAGTATTGAAGCAATGAAAAATAAAAGTTAAATGTGTATTTTTCGTAAAATAACATTTATATTGAAAATACACGAAAAACATCCCAATAAAGTAGTTGGATGTGCCAATCCCAAAACTTACTTCAAACAAACAAGGATTTAACTGTTCCGCTATTTGAAGGTAATTTTCAATTTATGACTTGTGGCTTGGCTATTATGCAAGCATGAGGATTTAAAGACTGTTGTTTACATTTTAATATTAACGCTTAATTTATAAAGTACTGCAAAAAATAGTATCTATTAGAGCATTGAACTTACATGCATTTATAACATGGAGACAATTTTACATCATATTATAAGCCTGGGAGTGCGAAAACTTTTCTGGTCGAGCGTGATATCCAGAGTTTTGGGTTATTTTATTTCTGTGTAACGTGAATAGAGCCAGATCCCTTTTTTACACCCCCCCCCCTTCCCAAAGGGAGCATCCCTCCTTTAAGCTGCTATTCCTCGCATTCATATATTCAGTCAAATGATCCCATCCCAACTTAAAACATAGTAAAGTGTTGGCGTAATTACTTCCTTGTACTGCGCAATTTCCAAGTCACAAAATAATCCTTAACTAAAGGTATAAAGATAAGGAGTAATTTGTGAATTGAAATGTCAGAGGTAATAAGAGAAACTTAGCTCATGGGTGCAAGCTTGAAATTTTGCCAAGACTGAAAATATTTTGAATCTCCCCCCGTTGAGTAAGCGGATACGCACGCACGTAACTTGCGTTTTTTCCACGACCCTATGACAAAATTCGTTTTTTTTTTCAGGATCTTTAGCAAAAATTTCCGATTCTTTTGCGATCTTATGACGAAATGTGCGATTTTTCTATGTTTTTCAGCCAAAATTTGCGATTTTCCGACGAAATACAAGTATTTTATATAATCTTTTGACAAAAATTCGCGTCTTTTCCGCAAACCTATGACAAAAATCGCGTTTTTTTCTCGATCTTTGAGAGAAATCGCAAACTTTTTGCGATCTTTTGATAGAAATTGTGCCTTTTCCGCGATCCTTTGACAAAAATCGTTTCTTTGGAATCATCTGGTGAAAATCGTGGGGTTTTTGCTCTTATTTGGCGGAAATCGTGTCTTTTTGTAATCCTTTGACAGAAATCGTGTCTACTTCGCGATCTTTTGACAAAATTCGAGCCTTTTTCACGATCCTTTGGCAAAATTCGCGCCTTTTCTATGATCCTATAATGAAAATCGTGTTTCTCTGCAATCATTTGGTGAAAATCGTGGAGGATTTCTGCGATCATTTGACGGAAATTGCGTCTTTTTCGCGATCCTTTGACAGAGATCGCAACTATTTCGCAATCTTTGACCGTGACGATATCTTTTTCACGATTTTTTGACAGAAATAGTCTCTTTTTCCCGTTCCTTTGGCAGGAATCGCGTTTTTTTCCGCAAGCTTTTGATAGGAAACGCTTCTTTTTCGTGATTCTTTGGCAGAGATCGTGTCTATTTCGCTTTCTTCAATCGAGGTGGCGTTTTTTACGCGATCCTTTGACGCAATTAGTGTGTTTTTTGCAATCATTCGACGGAAACAGCGTGTTTTTGAGATATTTCGACAGGAATCGCGTTTTTTTCCGCAAGTTTTTGACGGAAAACGTGTCTTATTTTGCAAACTTTTGACGAAAGAGCACTTTTTTCCGATGTCATTTCACAAAAATCACGTTTTTTCCGCAATCCTTTGACAAAAACAGTGTTTTTTTTTGCGATCATTTGACGGAAAGCGCGTGCTTTTCGCGATCTGCTTCCGTCCCGTTTCTGTCCTTGTGAATTTTTAAAAGACAGGATTCCGTCCGTGGACGGAAAACTTTTACCCATATTGGCTCTACAAATGATTTCAGAACTTTTTATGGTCAAAGAGTCACGTGACTCGGCTTATTTTTAACATGATATATTTTTGATGGGATAGAGATTTTTGCAACACTAATTACAAAAATCCGTGCACAGTTTTGAAAAAAATCCTCTGCTTGAAATCCTTTGATTTCGTCACATTTTTTAAGCTATTGCCTAGCTTTTATCGCGGGCTTTGAGCGCGGTGACCGAATCTAGAAATTTCGTATCTAGAAAAAAACCTAACACTTCCTCTAACACCGTTTCAGTTCGGCAGACTTGGGCACGGTATCCTTCGGTATGCTTCGGCAGATATTGACGCGGTATTTTTCAGATATTTAGAGGATATCAAGTCTCAAACTTATGTTTCTTATTTCAGTTACCATAAACCTATAGTTTCAATGATAAAAATTCTTGATTAACCTACATTTGTTGTAAGATAATAAAAATATTTTTAACGATATTAACTTCTCATTTATTCAATAAAAGAAAAAAAAATTTCTTATCGGTCATCACGCTCCGTAACGAGAGAAAACCTGACTCTCTGGCTAACGTCGTTTGCATATAACTCCATCATATAATGCATATAAGTCGTGCATATAATGCATATAACTCGCGATATAATTTTCATAGAGCGGCCAAATTTTGTTTGGTAATTTATTATGAGACAGTGTAATTTTGGTACAGGAGACCCCCCACGGTGAGGGTCCAAAAATTTAAAATTCTTATAACTCGCGATATAATTTTCGTAGCGCGGCTAAATTTTGTTAGGTAATTTATTATGAGACAGTGTTAATTTTTGGTGGCAGGAGACCCCCACGGTGAGAGTAAATTTAAAATGCTTATAACTCGCGATCTAATTTTCGTAGCGCGGCCAATTTTTTTTTTTGGTAATTTATTATGAGACAGTGTTAATTTTGGTACAGGAGACCCCCCCCCCCCACAGTGAGGGTCGAAAAATTTAAAATGCTTATAACTCGCGATCTAATTTTGATAGTGCGGCCAAATTTTGTTTGGTAATTTATTATGAGACAGTGTTAATTTTGGTACAGGAGACCCCCTACGGTGAGGGTCCAAAAATTTAAAAAGCTTATAACTCGCGATCTAATTTTCATAGCGCGGCCAAATTTTGTTTGGTAATTTATTATGAGACAGTGTTAATTTTGGTACAGGAGACCCCCCCCCCCCTCACGGTGAGGGTCGAAAAATTTAAAATGCTTATAACTCGCGATCTAATTTTCGTAGCGCTTCCAAATTTTGTTTGGTAATTTATTAAGCTATTGTATAGCTTTTATCGTGGGCCTTGAGCGCGGCGACCAAATCCAGAAATTTCGTAACTAGAAAAAAACCTAACACTTCCTCTAACGTCGTTTCAGTTCGGCAGACTTGGGCACGGTATCCTTCGGTATGCTTCGGCAGATATTGACGCGGTATTTTTCAGATATTTAGAGGCTATCAAGTCTCAAACTTATGTTTCTTATTTCAGTTACCATAAACCTATAGTTTCAATGATAAAAATTCTTGATTAACCTACATTTGTTGTAAGATAATAAAAATATTTTAAACGATATTAACTTCTCATTTATTCAATAAAAGAAAAAAAAATTTCTTATCGGTCATCACGCTCAAAAAGTGTAACTTGAATTAATATATATATAAAAAAAAAAAAATAAAAATAAAAAATAAAAACAACTGCATAAATAAAAAATATATAAATAATTATAATTGCATAAGTTGATAAAAAATGCTATGCCATAGCTTTACCGCGGCAGCCCCTGAGTGCCACACGTATTTTTTAATTATCTGATAGTGTATAGCAAAGCTCTTTGAAGAAGCTTACGGAGACCTTACGGTTCCGTGGAGCGCAGTTTTGCTCTAACTATTGGCGAAATCAAATTTATTAAGCAAATTTTAATGTATGAAATTCAATATTTAAGTTATGAATTGTAGGTAGATTCTTGAAAATATACAAGAAACATCCCAGTAAACTAGTAGAATATGCCAACCCCAGTATTTTCGACTGTTTCATACATTTTAATATTTCAAAAATTAGTTACAAATGTTTAATGTAAATACGTATCCTAGGACGCGACGGCGGGTAAAAGTTTTGTTTTTCATTTAAAATTGGAGAAAAAATGATAAATTAATTGACAAAATGTTTGTGTCTGTTCTAATATACACGCATTCTATTAGCATTGATACTTGTAGGTAAACCATGTTTTCCGGCTAATATATCATAGCAAAATTAAGATTTCTTCATAAAACAAAAATTTAACAAATATGTAATAAAAATGAACAATTAAAAAAATATATCTTTGCGTCACATTTCAACAGAAATGAATTTATGGAAGAAACCCCTCCGAAAAAGACTGTTTATTGAATTAAAGCTTAACTGCATGAATTATTCTTTTATAATTGTGTGTTTTATTCTTATATTAAGGATTAGACATCAGAAATTTTTAGATAGATTTTTAAACTTATATAGAGGCACATTTTTTAAATTTTTACAGGATTAATATTTCTACATAAATATAGTTGTTGCTAAGAACTTAATTTATATTTTAAAAGTTAAATAAAAGGTGATGTAAATTTGCATCACTATGCGAAGAAGGGTTAAAGGAAGACATTGTTATAATTTTCCTTACAGCTATATATCCCTGCATTGACGTCACAGCAACGACTGAAACTCTAATCTGATACGCATCTGGAGCCCACATAGCACATCATAACTTCCCGTTTATCTTTTAAAGCATGTATGGTTATTCTGTTTAATTTAGATTTTTCATTTTCTTGCACTATTTTTCTAAGTATTTAAAAGATAAAGCGCAAACCACTATGTTTACAAATGGGAAAACACCACATTTGCCTTAAGTTTTGGCGCCAGATGAAGCATGTGACGATATGTGCAAGGAGTCTATTGGTGTTTTTACACTATTATTTTAACACAATCAAACTGATTGGTAAATTTATCATACGAATTGAATATTTCCAACTGAGCGAAAAATTATCCAGGCCGGGAATCGAACGCAGATACTTGGCTTACAAGGCCAATGCTTTACCTGTTAAGCTAACTGGGCGATAGCCGACTGGAATTTTTTGCTCAGATAACCTTATTAGTCTTAACATCTGGTCTGTCATTTAGACAGCTCGGCAGAATAAACCTCGCTCGAATTTTTCGCTCAGTTGGAAATATTCATTTCGTATTGGTGTTCTTCTCATGTGTACTCGCTGCAGACAGGCTGACGTCACATGAATAAGAAGGGGTAAGACAGTTTTAGATGATATCTAGTTCCATGAACCCATTTCAATGAATAACTTATAAAAGGGATGACTCGCTATGAGCTGCTGCAGTTTACAACTCGATTTCTTAAACGTTTTTTTAACTGCTCAAACCACTGAAATTTTGTTAGTTTTGTATCTTTTACAGAAAATTATATTGAATAGAAGAGATTTCAGGTAGAAAAAGATTTGTTTTTAGGCAGATAAGTTTTCACATGCAGATCTCGATGTTAAGCCTAACGTAGCTCCATCTTATCAGAGACTGGTAAGATCGATGGATTTGGTCCAGAATTATTACACTGTACTTTATTATATAGAGATAGATTTTTAGTTCAATTAATATACCAACATTGATTTTCATCGTAAATTTCTGTCAATTAGTTGAAATTAAAAAGACTGAATTTTGATCATGATATCTATTAAAATCAATTGTTTTTCGTTATTCTGTTGTACATCAACTGTTTGGGAATAACCGTCTTGTCAGGACATGAGTTCCCGTTGCTGCACGATATGTACATGAACAATAGAACTACGAAAAATCAAAAAATTTATACAAAAATCACTATCACAGTCTCCCTTTTCGGCGGAATACTTCCAAATTCATGGAGGACCTGCTGGCCAGAGTCAAAAACATAAACAACAACAACAACAACAAAAAATGGTTCAATATTCTATGTCTAAATTCATACACTTTTTGGTGTACAATAATAAACTAATCGTTAAGGGGGGGGCACCGTAATACTTACTCATCATAATATAAAATATGAAAATAAAACGCGTGTCTATGGCAACTCCAAAATAAAATTTAAACGCATAAATAACTATTTTTAACATACAATAATGCTCCATTAATGAATTGCTGATGAGCCAATTTTGAATAATTATATAAAACGCCAAAATACTCGAGTAATACCGGATTGCGTAAAAGAAACATCCTTATAACCCAAAAAATAATAATCATATTACCTAAAAATTTACTGTGTTGGATTAAGCGTCTCATTTCCAATAAAAATATACCAGTGAATTGAAATTTGAATAAAATACAGGGTCATGAAAAATCGAAGAATTTGGAAAACAGGATTACACATATCTCGACAACTAATAATCCGACCGGCCTCGTTTTTTATGCAAAATTTGTGTTATTTTAATGCATTTTACGTCCAGTTCTTAAAATAAAAAATTTCGAAAATTTTTATATACCTTTCATCAGAGCGAATTTTTCGAGAGTCCGGAAAAAATAGTTCCGGATAATCGAGGTTACTGATATTAAATAGGTTTCGTCCCATTCTTACATACTAAGTACATACGAAATTCCAAGTCTCTATCTCAATTTGTTCGGGAGATAGAGCGGTTACAGACAGACAGACAGACGCACAGACGGACGGCAAATTTTTTTTTCTAAAAATATGTTTTTCGGAATCTCCAGCATCTGAAACGTGTAAATCCGTCAAAATTTTTTTTCGATTTTCAAAACGATTGCAAGACTTACCCTATACTACGTATGATGGGTAAGTAAAATGGCGCAGACATCGCTATTACTTCCGGCGGAATATTTCTTAAGTGAAGGAGGATCTTCTTGCCAGAATCAAAAACACACACGTACACAATTAATATTGAGATAGAGCTTGGTGTAATGCAATGGAATACAAAAAAGAGCAACGTTAAAAAGCTCCAAATATATTATATAAGCAACAGACCGGTTTCGGTAGCATTTAGTGTAGCGTCGTCAGTGCTAGAGGAGGTAGAAATTTGCTCATATATTTAGTAGAGACGGGGGATTGAAGGCAACTAGTAGGATGATAGAGGAATGCAAGTAATGGCCAATAGGAGAACGCACGTGGAAAGGAACCGAAGGCGAGAGAAAAAGGTCAGAAGGACCGAAAAAAAAAATAATAACGAAATAGAGGTTTTAATGTAATATTTACAGCAATTCGATAGAGGGGTGGGGGGGGGGTTATAGCGAATTCAGAGTTGACAATTTTGTCAAAATTTTTATAAATGTGAAATGCTTCAAGGAAGTTAAGTTCATGAATGGAAGTAGGTTTGGAAATTATTTTCGCTGAACTCAAATCGAAAGTATGGTTCATCATGGCACACACACAAGAAAAAAAAACAGTTCATTCCTATGCATAATTCTTACAGCTTTCAATGGTACAATGGCGGCACACGGATAGACAGACATTTTGTATAATCACGTTTTCGGAATTTCTGTCCCATAAAACGCATAAATCTGTCAAAAAAAGAAAAATCAAAGTTCGATTGCAATACTTTCTTCTTTGAAGACGTGAAAAAGTAGAAATGTTATAAAGAAATAACGAAACAATTCAGTTACAAATTATATTTATTTATTAAAAAAACATTTATGTTGAAAAAATACAAAAAATTCTGCTGCTGCGATGCATTATAAAATATACAAAAACTTGATTTATTTTATCACAATAAGCTTTTACTTGAAAGACAATGGGTGTAACAAAATAACATCTTATTTACATTACTGCTAAAAACAAGAACGATATATTACTACTTTATTAATATCTTTTAAAACACTAAATTTGAACAGAAAGCTGACTAAAATATAAAACTGTGCATTAAGAGCATCTTCGTAAAAATAACTTGACTTATATAATTATTAATGTGGAAAATTTGGTAATTTGTGTAATTTGACTTTTTTTTTTTTTTTTTTTAGATGAAATATTAAGGAAGATGGGGAAAATGTTAATATTTGCAAAAACAACAGTGTTTTTAGTCACTTTAAGCTTTATTAGTCTATTTTTCATTTTTCTTTTTTCTTTTTTTTTTTTGATATTTTAAACTTATTTTTTGCACATTTTTAATAATTTTAAATTTACACTTGATTTTTTTTTATCCATATTAAATCATTTAGTCCATATTTAATCTTTTTTTGGCCATATTTAATCGGTTTAGCATTTAATTACTTTTAATCTTTTATTTTTTGAAGTTTATTTTATTTTTTGAAGTTTATTTTTAATTTTATAACGCTTTTTATCTGTTTTTAACCTTTTTTGCCGATTTTAAACCATTTTTAATAATTTTAAATTCATACTTGATTCTATTTTAATCATATTAAATCATTTAGTCCATATTTAATCAGGGTTCATACAGAGTTTGCTAAATGAAAAATAAGGACTCTGTAAGGACTTTGTAAGGGCTTCGTTGAAAGAAAAATAAGGACTTCCTAAAGTTAAAAAAGAACAGTACATATAATAACTTACATTAAATTTTAATCGTAATAGATTGAAATTTTACATAAAACATAATTATGTAACAAAATATATAACATTAGTTGTTTAGCAACTGTTTTTTAGCATCTATTTCTTTGGTCAGGGAGGAAATTTCTTCCTTTTTTCTTTTGCAGATTTTCTACAACTGTTCGGTTTTATAAATAATTGAATATCTTTAGTTGATTCAGCTTTATCAGCTAATTCATTGGCCTTATTTTCTAACTTAGATACTTCTTTTTCAAGAAGCCATATTTTTTTTTATAAAACCTAAGCCATCTTGAATTAATTTCTTTTTATTTCCTGCAGAGGAAAACTTGCTGTTAACCATACTACACATATCCAGTGAAATAAGACTACGATCAAACACAGATCAGCGGATGCTGCCGGACTTGAAAAATCCTGGGTCCCTTTTTTACAAAAGCGGGTCCCTTAAAGTCCTATTGTTAGATGCAAAACTTGAACTTGGTCATTTTCAAAAGAAAAATTAAATGCAATAATTATTGTTTTAATAATAATATGTAAATAATTAAAGCAAATATTAATTTTTTTAAAACTATTAAGTGAAATTTTCTTTACTTTTTTAAAAATAAAAGTGCAAAGTATAAATTGAATTATAAAATAATGCTTATTTGATGGTAGAAGATAACAAGTATCATTATTGTTTGCATTTCTTTTAAAAAAAGGCAAAACTGATTTATTGAAAAAGACATTTTTCCTGAAAAAAGAATAGTTTTGTTCAGTAAAGGGGTATTTTTTGTTTAATGAATGGGTGTTTTCAGAAGTTATATTCACTCAGAAAGATTTGGAACAATAAAAACAGATTGTGAAGCAGGAAAATCTGTTTTTGGAGCAGCAAAAAGAGATAATTTGGAAGCAGGAAAGTTATCTTTTGGAACAGAAAAATTCTATCCTGTTTTTTTTTTTTGGGGGGGGGAGGGGGGGGCTTTTGACGAAAATTACGTTTTTTCGCGATCTTTTAATGAAATTTGTCTTTTTTTGACGAAATCTGCCGTTTTTTTCGTGATCTTTTGACGAAAATTACCGTTTATCACGATTTTTTTTAATGAAAATTACCGTTTTTCGCAAATCTTTTGATAAAATTTGCCGTTTTATCGCAACTTTTGGCAGAAATTTTCGTTTTTTTTTCGCGATTTTTTGAGAGAATCTACCTTTTTTTTCGGGATTTTATATCAAAATTAGCCATTTTTCGCAAATCTTTAGGCGAAATTTACCGGATATTATCCTTTATTTCGCGATTTTTTAACGAAATTTGCTTTTATTGCGATTCTTTGACGAAATGTGCCGGTTTTTCGCAATCTTTTAACGAAATCTGCCGGTATTTCGCGATCTTTTGACGAAAGTTACCGTTTTATCACGATTTTTTGATGAAAATTGCCGTTTTTCGCGAATCTTTTGACAAAACTTGCCGATTTATCGCAATTTTTGGACGAAATTTGTCGTTTTTTCGCAATTTTTTGAGGAAATCTGCCTTTTATCGGAGTTTTGTAACAAATTTAGCCGTATTTTTCGAGAATTTTTTTACATAATTTGCCGAAAATTATTCGTTATTTCGCGATTTTTTAACTAAATTTGCCTTTATGCGATTTTTTTGACGAAAATTACGCGTCCCGTCGCCGATTTTTTGCGTATTTTACGCGCTATAGCGCGTCCGCTGCATCCCTGCAACAGATTGGCCCAAATATTTGGCGAAATATCTTTTCTTTGTTATTCATTTCTCTACTTCAAAGAAAAGGAAATTTTAGATGGTGAATATTGATTACGATTGGTGTTTGTAAACACGAGGTTTCTACGTCGCAATCGGGAAACAAAGGAGGCAGCTTTAATGTCCAATCAGAAATAAGAGAATTATAACAAAGAAACTTGATTTTTTTTTTTTTTCAGCTGCCATATTTGGTAGATTATGAATGTTTCAGGGGTGATTCTGGGTGAAATTTTTTTCGGAAATTCACATCGCATTTTCGGAAATTGACGGCGCGGAGGGAGGGAGGATTCCGCGAGTTAGCCTCCCCCCCCCCAGTTTTTCCGCGATCTTTTAACGAAATCGGCGTTATATCCGCAATCTTTAGACGAAATCTACGTTTTCCCGCAGTCTTCAGACGTAATCAGTGTTTTATCTGCGATATTTGGTGAAATTGCCGTTTTTCCCGTGATCCGCACAGGAAATTCGCGTTTTACATCGATCTTTTGACAAAGTTCGTTGACAAAAGCATCTACGAAATCGTCATTTTCCCACAAAATATTGACGAAACGTGTTCTTTTTCGACGATCCTTTTATTAAATTTGCATTTCTCCGCGATTGTTTTTTCGGCGCGCTAAACCATACAAGTTGGTAACTATCCGGAAATTATAACCCAATTTCAAATTTTCGGAAGAGGATGCCTTAAATTTTCGGACGAGAATCACACTTGGAATGTTTGACGATTTTTTAAAACATTTTACGGATCGCGTTAATATTAAGCTCACGTTAAAAAATAAGGACTTTCAATAAAAAATAAGGACTTTAAGGATCCTTATTAAGGACTATCGAAATATAAGGAGTTTATAAGGACTTTTAAGGTCCGTGCGAACCCTGTTAATCAATTTTTGGTCATATTTATTCATTATAATGCATATTTAATTATTTTTACTCCATTTTTTAATTTTTTTTTAGTTGATAGTTTTTCTTTTCTTTTAAATTTTTTAACGTTTTTTAGTCTGTTTTAAGTTTTTTTACACTATTTTTTAATTTCTTTTCGATTACATATTTTTTTAAATCCATTTTTAATATTTTTAAACCGTTATTTTTAAGATTTTCTCATTTTTATTTTTACATACATATTTTAACAAGTCTAAATTTTAATTTTTTAAATTCAATTTTTGTATACCTTTTACAGCATTGAGTCGCGAGATTCTAAAATATAGTTACGGTTTAGCATTATTGACTTTAACTGTGTTCTCATTAGTTGTTATCAGTTACGCATCATAGATTTTTGTTATCGTCTTGGCATGTTTAGATTTGGCTCACTTCTCAGCATTCGAATGTTTGCTTTATGTAACTAGTTTAAATATCGTTAATATATTAATGCAATATTGAAAAATCTAAAATATAATAATTTTAACCATTAATAAAAGATAGTTTTTAAAGCAATTTCTAAAACGTGTTCATTACGGGTACTTTTACTGTATACTATGATTGTTGCTTAAAAATGAATAACGTATTAATAGTCTACAAATAAAAAATTATTTATTTTAAATTATATGTTACTATTATTATGGAGCACAAAAGTTTCACAATATGACATGAAAAAGAAGCATGATGCATTTATTATTATTTCTTTAACAATGATTTATGCATCGAAAATATGAAAACGATCGTAATATTTTACATAAATATGTTTATTAAATTAGGTGAATTTTTATGAAAATCAAAAGCATGATTTAATATTTAATTTATTAAAACATTTAATTAACATTTACCTTCAGTCAATGTTTGTTTGCCATTATAAAAATGAAACAGAAACTACATTTGTATTATAAATTGTTGAATTTTTTAAAAATTTCTAAGATCTCTAGAAATGCGCCAAATCTAAACACGCCAAGACGACAACAAAAATCTCTGATGCGTCACTGATAACAGCCAATGAGAATGCAGCTGAAGCCAATAATGCTAAAACGTGACTATCTTTTAGAATCTCGCCATTGAGTCTTTACCAGCCACTGGGTAACACATCAAATAAGGCTCTCTTCAAGTCCTGCTTGGCTTTTTCCTCTCTAATACGCTTCTCATACGACTTTTTCTGGTCATAAGTGTAGAAAATCCTTCCGATGAAAGGTCGATCATATTTAGACTTTTTATCTTCTTCTCCGAGAGTTCCGCACATCTTTTTTTATCTCGTTCTCGTGAATAACATCGAAATAATGCTTCTCTTTCTTCACATCGTGATGCCGAACACCTAATATTATAACACAAAATTATTATCAGGGATATGTTTAGGAAAATTTTTGGTCCATTAAAGGACCCTTCACAAAATAATTTATCTTAAAACAGGAGCCTTCACAAATTTTTTTGTCCCCAAACAGGACCCTTCACAAAATATTTTATCCCAAAACAGGACCCTTGACAAAACTATTTGTGTCTTAAATAGACTTTTCATAGAATTTTTTCACCTTCAAATTGAACTTTTCACAAATTTAATCATTTAATAATAAAATCTGGCTTGTAAATAAGCTGTTGAACTGACCAAAGAGCATATTACTTAGCTTTTTATATATGAAAGATAAAACCTGAAGACACAGAATTCACAAAATTCTGACAAGAATTTTAAGAAATGTAAGAAAAAAAATCCTAATTTCACAAAAACAGGACCATGTGATAAAAGCTTGGACAGATCCCTGGTTATACTTATAAAGAAAAAAAAAATTTTAATGAAAATCATTATAAACAAGTAGGTAGATGTGATTGCAGATCGCACTAAGAGTTTCATTTCACATGTCTTTTAAAACACTTAAACAAAGTTACTGACTTATAATTATTAAAATCTGACATAAATGACAATACCATTATACTCGTATTTTATTAAAAAAACGTCACTTTACGCATAACCTTTCTACACTCTTTACATGTTTTGGCCAATAGATGGCAGAACTAAATCTCAAAAGTGTTTTATTTTGAAATAATACCTAAATATACTCCAAAATCACATTTTAAACTTTTTTTTTAATAATTAAAAATATTTTGAATTTCTATTTTAATTATTAGAGCTACTTGAGACACATATTTTAAAAAAAAACATAAAGGTAAAAATAACTTTAAAAACAAGACAAAATAGATTTATTATACAAGTAATTTATTTAAATGAATAATAAAAATAATATAAAATACTTACATTTAAAAAAATATGAAACATTTTAATCAATTCCATCTTAATATGAAAATTTCAACTTACAACCCAAACGTTTGAACTAGAATCTTTTGTTTACTAGCCAGATGTTTTACCTACAAGCTAATATGTCTACACAGAAATCATTCAAATGAAGGTTTTATGCAAAAATCGCGCTTACAGACTCCCTCTCCGGCAAATATTTCCAACTTCTAGGAGGACTTACTGACCATAACCAAAAATCTACACAAAAAATTTGGTTCAATATTATGTGCCCTTTATCTTCTTCTCCGAGATTTTCGCACATCTTTTTTTTTTTTTTTTTCTTTATCTCATTCTCATGAATAACGTCGATATAAGTCTTCTCTTTCTTCTCATCGTGATGCCGAACACCTAATATTATAACCCAAAATTGTTATACTTATAAAGAAAAAAAAAGTAAATTAAAATCATTATAAACAAGTAGTTAAGTGTGATTGCAGATCACACTAAGTGTTTTGTTTAATATGCCTTTTAAAATATTTTATGTTAAATTAATATATCAAAACTTATAATTATTAAAATCTGTACCATATTATACTCGTATTTAATTAAACAACGTCTCTTTACGTAAAACCTTTCTGTACGTTACATGTTTTCCCAATAGATGGCAGCACCAAAAATTTCTCAAACGTATTTTATTTTGAAATAATACCCAAGTATACGCCAAAATCACATATTAAACTTAAAAAAAAATAATAATAATTAAAAATATTATGAATTCCCCTTTTAATTATTAGGATTATATGAGAAACATATTTAAGAAAAGCATAAAGGTAAAAATAACTTTTAAAAACAAGACAAAATAGATTTATCATACAAGTCATTTATTTAAATAAATAATAAAAATAACATACAAATCCTTACATTAAAAAAAATTAAATTTCCTTTCATTAAATCCATCTTAATATGAAAATTTCAACTTACAGCCCCAAAGTATGAACTAGAACCCTTTGTTTACTAGCCAGATGTTTGTCCTACAGGCTAATATGTCTACACAGAAATCATTGAAATTAAGGTTTTTTGCAAAAATCGCGCTCATACACTCCCTCTCAACGAATATTTCCAAATTCAAGGAGGACCTGCTGACCATAGCCAAAAACATGCACAAAAATTTGGTTCAATATTCTGTGCTCTCCGAGATAAGCACATCTTTTCTATCTCATTCTCACGAATAACGTCGATATAAGTTTTCTCTTTCTTCTCATCGTGATGCAGAACACCTGATATTAGACCCAAAATTGTTATAAAGAAAAAAAGTAAATTACAACCATTATAAACAAGTAGTTAAGTGTGCTTGCAGATCGCACTAAGGGTTTCATTTAATATGTTTTTTAAAACACTTAATCAAAATTACTAACTTATAATTATTAAAATCTGACATAAATGACAGCATCATTATACTCGTATTTAATTAAAAAACGTCACTTTACCTTTCGACTCTTTACATGTTTGCCCAGTAGATGGTAGCACCAAGTCTCAAGAGTATTTTATTTTGAAACAATACCTGAATATACTCCAAAATCACATTTTAAACTTTTTTTTAATAATTAAAAATATTTTGAATTTCACTTTTAATTATGAACTACTTGAGAAACATATTTAAAACACACACACACACACACACAAAGGTAAAAATAATTTAAAAACAAGACAAAATAAATTCATTAAGTAATTTATTTAAATAAATAATAAAAATAACATACAAATCCTTACATTAAAAAAAATAAATTTCTTTTCATTAAATCTGTCTTATAAGAAAATTTCAACTTACAACCCCAATGTTTGAACTAGAATCTTTTGTTTACTAGCCAGATATTTTACCTACAAGCTACTACGTCTATACAGAAATAATTCAAATTAAGGTTTTATGCAAAAATCGCGCTCACAGACTCCCTATCCGGTGAATATTTCCTAATTCAAGGAGGAGCTGCTGACCATAACCAAAAACATGCTCAAAAATTTGGTTCAATATTCTGTGCTTTTTTTATCTTTTTTTCGGAGATTTCCGCACATCTTTTTTATTTCATTCTCACTAATAACGTACAAGGGAAGGGGGACATATTGTGAAAATTAAAAGTTATTTTTTGGGAAATTTATTATATTTTTGTGAAAAATAGCATTTTGTAACGAAAGATGAAATCCAGTTAATGAAATTCGAACCAATCATTTATTAATAATAACTTCGTTAAGTCATCCTGCTAAAGTTTTTCTTTTAGGTAATTCATTTTGGCTGCAAACTAACTTTAAACTCAACAAAATATTTAAAAAAAATATTATAAAAAGTATGTTTTTATACAATGAAATTTTGTGAAGGTTTTTGTTAAATTTATTATATTTTTGTGAAAAATATCATTTTGTAGTGAAAGATGAAATTCTGTTAATGAAATTCGAACCAAGCTTTTATTAGTAATAACTTTTTTTAAGCCTGTTTTCAACTGCTCTTATTAAACGCAAAACGTTTTGACACATTTACATATTCATTTTTTAACAGAAAAGTATAGAATTGGATGGTTTGACTATGCAAGAGGTTTCGAATCGAATTTTGTTTTCCATTTTAGGATAATTAAATATTTCGATCACATGATTATGCTTTTTTTCTTCCTTTGTAAGTCTGTTTTTTCCGCTTTCGTAAGTAAATGCATTTCAAAACGCCGACTTTGATGGCTTGTCTGAAAAATCTATTGCATTTGCATTAAAAGGAAAAAAAAAAAAAAAAAAAAAAAAAAAAACGCAGAAAAATGAATGATTATATAGTTTCTGAACAATACATTTCCGAACAAAAATTAATTCAAATTTACGTCACAAAGTTATTCTTTTTTATTTAAGAACACCTTTAAGTCCTCCTGCTAAAGTTTTTCTTTTAGGTGAACCTGTTTTGGTCGCAAATTAAATATTTTAAATTTAAACCTAATAAAATAAATAATAATAAAAAAAATATTATAAAGAGTATGTTTTATGGAATGAAATTTTGTGAACATCGCTGTCTTATGAATAAGAATTTGTGAAGGGACCTGTTTTATGAAAAAGAATTTTATAAAAGGGCATATTTTATAGAAATGAATTTTGTGAAGAGGTCAGGTTTATGAAAAGGAATTTTGTGAAGAAGCCTGTTTTATGAAAGGGAATTTTGTATGTGTTATGAAAAGAAATTTTGTGGAGGGACTTCTGTTATTATATGAATTTTTGTCAAAGTGCGCTAAATAGGCCGCAAATTTTGCTTGGATCGACCCCTGCAATATCATATCCATTTTTTTAAGAAAAAATCCCCTGTGAATCTCCTGATGTATTTTATGGGATATACAATTTTTCCATGTCAACAATAAGCAACATTTTTTAAATCAATATCATGACACTCCCATCTCCTTAAAATAGTAAAGGATAACAAGATAATCTCAAAAATAAAGTTTATGTATCACTTATATAAACAATATACTAAACAAAATTTTTCTTTTAAAAAAAGAAAAGAAAATATTGTGTAAAACAGAGATAACAGCCATGTGGGTCTGTCCATAAAAATTTAGTAGTTTGTTGCAAGAATTTAATTTCCACTTTATGATCTTATACAACATCATGGATAAACATCATGGAAAGTTAAAAATATCAATATAAATTTTAAAATGTCCTTTATTTTTCTTAAGTTTCTTTTCACTATTGTCAAACATCATAATATTAGACTAGCGGCTCTTTCGAAGAGTGGCGCACTATGTAACGGAACGGTCCATTTAGAACTCTCGATATAGAAGGTTGGGAAAGATGAAAAGAAGAGACTGAGAGGGAGTCTTATAGCTTATCTTCTGAACTCGGCTACGAACTAAATTGTATGGCACAACATTCCACATACATACGGTACTGCTCAAATTTTACATTTGAGGTTATTGGACATGTGTTATGCAATTTCATTATTCTAATACCGGGTGCTGTTACGCATTGCTTTCATTATTCTTGCATTGATGTAATTACGTGAAAAATTTAAATAAACATCTTGTTTCTAATTCATTGTTTAAACTAATATAGTAAAATGAAATTTTTGAGCAAATTTTTTTTAGTATTATTAATTTCTTTTTTAAAATTCTAATATTAAAAGAAAGGATAATATCACTATATATTTATAAAAATGATAAACAGAAGAAAAAAAATAAAAAATAACTTTTTTTTTTTTTTTTTTTTTTTTTTTTTTTTTTTTAAGTTTGAAATATTTTCTACTATGTGAAGAATTGAGGAGGGGGGGGGGGGAGGAGAAGTATTAGAAGTATTTTTGTTTTTTACTGCAAATTAACAAAAATGGGCAGGAAATTTTTAAAACAGTAAAAAGTTTTTAAACTTGTGTTTTATGAGAGAGTATGGATTTGAGTAGAATATAAATAATAAAAATTATAAAAATAAATAGAAATCTAACAAATTTTCACTCTAGAAAAAAAAAATATTTTGCCATTTGAAGAGTTTGGGGTGGTTAGGATTAAAATACTGATGTATAATTATTAAATTTTTTTATAATAAATTTACTAAATGTCCAGAAATATTTTAAAAAATTAAAAAGATTTTAGACGTGCGTTTGTAAAGCCACAAATTCTCAACCTAAAACTAGCAAAAATGCAAGTGTGGACATTCAAAAGGTAAATATAAAATTGATTAAAATAATGATAACATTACATAAACTTAAACTGATAAATAATAATTTTTTTTTTTTTTAAATATGCTCAGATGTCAATAGATTTCGCTCACAAAAATCTGATATTACAAATAAAAATATTCAAAAAGGTGATAATATTAAAAATAAATAAATAAATAAATTTTATAAAGGTAATGGTTATTATTATTATTACATATTTGTTTTGAGAAATCTAGAAAAAGGAATGTGCAACAAAAAAATTTCTTAGCACATTTAACAAAAAAAAAAATCGCAAATCCATTCCTAATGTTTATAATAATAAACATATAATGATTTAAGATGCAATATACCTTTACAAAAGTAATAAGAAACATTAAATATTTCTGCGTCATTAAACATATGTAAATTCGGATAGTCAAGGAAGATTTAAAAAATAATTAATTATAAGTGATGTGATTAGAAGAAATGTTTGTCTATAATAATTTTTAAATAAATTTCCAATTAAATAGTTAAAAAAAAAACTGTGGATTGGGAGGAAAATTATAAGTTTTAAAGCCAATTTTTCTTTAGAATGAAATTTAAGAAAACTTAATAATTTTTATAAATACAAAAAATCTACAAGGGGCGGGGGAGATACTTAATATAAATAATAATGTATAATGTACGTAATAATGTAACAAAATAATTATAATAAAATAAAAATTGTTATGATAAAATTAGTTAGATAAATTTCTATATGAAAGGGATAAATTAGCAAAGCTTTCTGCGTATTGGAAAATAATCTGTATAATGCCTCCTGTGCAAATTTACGAGCAAACTGACAGTGACATAAAAATATTCAAAAAATAAAATGTAGCAAAAACTAATTTTCTGAATTGTATATTAAAAACGTGAAACAATGTAAAACGTATTAAACAAAATCTTATTTTCAATAGAAAAAAAAGCAATATTTTTCTTTATTTTAAATATCAAAGTTACGTAATTAAAGCTCATTAGGGGCCTACCATAAATGATGACTCGCGTTTTTTCCATATTTTTGACTCCCCTCCCCTCATTTGTTACATTTGTCAAATTGCACTTTACCCCCATCCCCCTCTTGTGACTTGTCACACTATACTACGTATAAACATATACTTGCAATTCATAAACAAAGCACGACGTTTTAGATAACATTTCCAATTTTATTTTTAAACTTTAACTATGTGTTTTAATTACATTTGTGAGCTGAACAACAACAATTATTCGTATTTTGCATTAAAAAAAAAGAAAGAAAGAAAATATTAGTAAAATATTAATATGAAACAGCAATTAAAAACAACAGTATTTTGGAATTTGAAATAGAATTTAACATATTTGGCTTTAAATCTTTTTTTATGAACACAAAATATTTTAACTTTAAAATAAATTCATAATTTAATCTGCTATATTTCAATGATTTCATTCTAACCAAAATGTCACAATTCTTCTTATCCCCTCCTACTGCCTTATCACAAACTGCCACAATTTCATAAACCCCTCACCCCCCCCCCCTTTCAAGCGCGACATCATTTATGGTAAACCCCTTAGGCTATAGAGAGAAATCAGACCACACCCAGAATCCAGGTAAGGGGCTGGACTTGAATTCTCCCAGTCTATTCTATTCCTCTTTCCCCACCTGCAGTATTAATGGACTAAGCCATTTCATAGTGAGCCACTCTTCGAAAGAGCCGCTAGTTGATATTAGGAGATTTGTCTAGTGATTGAATGGATTTTTGCAGATGCGATATCATAAAGTACGCGAGCAGTACCAATTGCCCTCAATTTTCTAGTCGTTTTAACAGGTTTTACCAGTTTTAGAAAAAAAAAATCGCATATTCCTTGATTTTGCAACTTAAAACTTATCCCCTGAATCCCATAAGCTCCTGATATGTATGAACCCAAGGATATGCTCCTGTAACAAAGTGTCCCATATAGAATACAAAATAAAATTACCTGTAATTTTCCTAGCTTCGGCGACGTCCGGATCACAATAAGTAAAAGGACAAATGTACTCCTCTGGTCTATGTGGCTTTTCATTCTTTTTATCTGAAATAATTGCAGAAAGTGCAATACCGTATATAGGGAAATAATAATGTATATAAACAGGCATGAGATTGCAAAAAGTTAAAAAAGAGAAAAAGCGCATGTACGGAAAAATTAGAAATTACTTAAAATAGCGCGCGTTAAAGGTAATTAAGAAAATTATTTTATTAGCAATAAAATCGTCAATACTTTTGTTTAAATACTATTTTTATTTTTATTTTTGGGGGGAGGAAGGGAGCAGGGGTAGAGTGAATCAGTTTATGCAAATACTACTATTCTAGTAATTCTGAAATGAAAGTTTTTATTTTAAATTTGTACTAGTGATGGGCGATTTCGATTTTTTAAATCGATTTAATCGATACTACGGCCAACTCGATTTAATCGATACTTTAAAAATTTTAATCGATTTCTCTGAAGGTAATATAATTTTCATTTTCCTCCGAAAATCGAAGATAAAATAGACGGATGTGCCAATTCCAAAATTTCAGTGTATTAGTTTCTAAGATAGAAGAATTAAAGAAACCTTAGACCCCCCCCCCCTGTAAAATAGCGTTTTTTGTTGAGTGATGTACACCAAAAATTGATCAGGATCAATTTTTATTAGTACCAGCTGAATCTGAATTTTGATGAAAATCCATGAAAGCGCGAGATACAGCTATTGCGAAATCATAAAAAATGCAGCATATCAGCGCCACCTGTAGGGCAATTTACACCAAGAACTAAATAACACTAATCTATGTCAGAGATTTACTGAATTTCAATTTTGATGAAAATTCGTTCTTGAGATAGCGCTATTGCGTTAATCATGAATAATGCAGTATAGCAGTGCCATCTCTTAAACGATTTCCACCAAAATGTAATTAGCATCAAATAATATCAAGGACTAATTGAATCTAAATTTTTATGAAAGTCCGTGCATTAGTTCTTGAGATAAAGCTAAAATGGAAACAGGGGCGTGCGAAAAGAGAACTGCGCCCGGTTCAAAGTTCCAATTTAGCCCCCCCCCTATTAACTTTTTCTTGTGATAGGCTAGAAGTGATGTTAGTAATAAAAATTTGGCGCACCCTAAATTTCCGTGTTCAGAACGACCGCTTCCTTTCGCCCCCCCCCCCCCTTTCACATGGCGCTGAGTGGAAATTGTGAAAAATTCAGTATAGCAGCGCCATCTGGGAAGCTATATACATCAAAATGCAAAAAACATCAATTCATGTCAAGGACTAACTGGATCTAAAATGTGATGAAAATCCGTTCATTCGTTATTCAGATATAGCTGTTGCGCAAATCGCAAAAAATGCAGCACAGCAGCGCCACCTGTTAGGCTATATACACCAAAAATTAATTAGATTCAGTTTATATCAAGTTCAAACTAAATCTAAAGTTTTGTGGAATTCCGTGCATTTGTTCTTGAGATAGAACGGTCAGAAATTTTTGTCGTATACAGACTCACAGAGTGACAGACACACACACACACACAGACAGATATTTCTTAAAAACCATGAAATCGTGTTAAAGACCTTCTAAAATATATAAATCCATCGAAAACGGGAAGTCAAAATTTTTCACGAATCTAATACTCTCTTCTTGTAAAGTTACAAAAGAAAGTAAAAATGTAAAATCGATTCTGCCCGTAAGATCGATCTTTAGATTCGATGTCGATGTTTAGATTCGATGTCGATGTTTAGATTCGATGTCGGTCTTTAGATTCGATGTCGATCTTTAGATTCGATTTCGATCTTTAGATTCGATGTCGATCTCTAGATTCGATTTCGATCTTTAGATTCGATTTCGATTTTTTTTTTCTTTTTCTAGGCTAAATCAGTGTTGAATGCAGGTATTTTTCTGCGTCTCCGGTGGAAAGCATCATGTTTTACAGCTCTGTAAGAGAGGGGGAATCGCAATGTGTGCATTAAAAAGCATAAACTCTCATAACTTCTGGGGGGGGGGGGGTAATCCCCTGCAAGCCACCCCATTAATTCGATACTAGGTCGTTATATTTTTGTTTAGAAGTCCAGTTATTTGAAGTATTAGTTTATTATGTTTTATTTTTCACGATCGTCTCTTCTAATCCCGCCCTTCCGCGTCAGTTTTAACTTACAGGGCCGTTCGAAATATGCACACAGTTTTTAAAATGTCCAATTCTCGGTCTATTTTATTTTAGATCCAGATTTTAAATCCTTGACAAAAGATAAATAAAGGGTCGCCCTTCCGCCCGTTTGGGGTTTATCTGCGCCCCGCCGGGGGGCATAATTTTTGTTTCTTCAAAAGAAACAAAAAAAGTTTTGAGGGGGAGGGGGCTTGCACCCTCCCCCAATATACACCTTAAAATTTCGCTCATTTAATTCTCTACCATTTTTAACTTAGCTACATGGCACCCCCAGAGCTGTGGACCCCTCCCCCCCCCCCGTCGATCACTCACCTAATTTTGCTTATTTCTTCACTTCATTTCAATCTTTAAAAGGCTATAACTTTGCTTCTATAGGCGTTACAGTGATGAGAAAAATTCTAGTATAGCTAACCATTTCTCGCCGTTCTTTTTGCTATTCCAGTTTCCCGGTTTCCCCTATAGGACCTTTTGGGGGGGAGGGGGGGGGCAGAGGGTTTTTTTCTCATTTCTTGATACAATATGTCTATTGAAAGCTTATGCTTCATACATTACAAATCTAGCATAAGAAATTTTCTCCCATCATTTCAGGTCACGTTACGGACCCATAATGTGTTAAAATTTTAATTTTTCAAACTTCTTCGAAAAAAAAAAAAAACAAACATTGATACATATTAGCGAAACTGGGGTTCGAACCCGCAATCGTTTGATTGCACACGTAATCCCTAAGCTTATTGGCCACCGAGTACTCAGCAGCGCTATTATTTCTTTAGATTGTCATCTTTAAATTCGTAATATCTTTTGAATGGAATGTCCGATTTGAATAATTCAAAAAGTAATCTACAGATATTGTAACAGGCATTAATACAAAATGATTTATTTGGATAAGGATTAAGGTATCGATAGTATGGTCTAATTTTGGTTGGTGTATTTATCGCGTTTTAAAATGTAAGAAAGTAGTTATAGTGAGTTAACTACAATAGCTAAACATATGGTATCGCGCGGTTCTTTTTTTATAGAGATTAATATATTCTTTAATATTATAGAAACTTTTTTTATTCATTTAAAAGTATTTCCTGACGATTCAAAATTATTTATCCTAACGATTCAAAAAATACACACGTAATTGTTCAAGGTTTCTCTTCTATCGGCCACTATTTTTTTTTTTTTTTCATGTTCCATCGTGCTACCGCCCCCCCCCCCCTTCCTCACCAATCTTAACTTACAGGTTCGTTGAAATTATGACTGCGATTTTAAAAAAGTCTAATCCTCGTTCTATTTTGTTATAAATCCATATTTTGAAACCTCAACAAAAGATACATTTGGGCCGGGGTCGCCCTTCTGTCCGTTTGGGATTTACCTTGCCCCCCTGGGTGGGGGGAATATTTTTTGTTTCTTCCACACCATCTCATGTAACGAACGTATCGTTATAAAGCTTTTATCTCCTCGTTTTTTTCTGTTACTACCCCTCTCTCCACCTAGTTCCATGCTCTTTTCACTTTTTACAGTTTCAAAGAGTGCATGTTCCCCGCAGGCCACCCCATGAATTCAACACTAAGTTAAACACTATATTTCTGTTTAGCAGCTCAGTTATTTGGGTTATTAGTTAATTATGTTTTTTTTTTTTTCAAGTTCGTCCGTTCTAATCCCTCGTCTCCCCCCCCCCCTCCTTTCTCGCCAATCTTTAATAAATGGGCCGTTCAAAGTATGCATGCAATTTTTAAAATGTCCAATTCTTGTTCTATTTTATTGTAAATCCTCATTTTGAAACTTCGACAAAAGATACATTTGGGCTATGGTCGCCCTTCCGTCAAGAGTGGGGTTTACCTGCCCCCTTGGGAATGGGGCATATTTTTTGTTCTTCCAAAGATAGAGATTAATATATATCTCGTGTAACATTTGTTTGGCATTAGAAAAATAAAAAGTTTTTTTTGTCTATACTCCTTGTTCCCCATCCGAGTTACACGCTCTTGGCACTCATTATCCTCGGTTTAATGCCAAGTTACTCAGTGTTGTTATTAGTTGAGTTATGTCTCTCAAATTTGTCAAATTTTTTGTGTAAGTGACAACCATAAGTAACAACCATTTTAAAATTTAAAATTCTTGTTATCCGACTCTAAAATCTGCAATACGTAGCGCCTATAGTGGTCGTTCAGTCCGTCCGTCCGTCCGTCTGTCTGTCTGTCCGTCCGTATGTCTGTCCGCATATAACAACGCAAAAACTACCCAACCAAATCGTCTGAAATTCAAAATACATAATTATTACATAATTTTGTCGAGTCATTTCAAATTTTGTGAAAATCGGATGCATAGATCAATTACAGGGCAATCAAAAGTAATCCATTACATTACAGTCAATGGGGGAAAAAGTTTCAAATACATTTTAATCGTTTGAAATTTAAAATACATAATTATTACATAATTTTGTCGAGTTATTTCAAATTTTTTGAAAATCGTATGCATAGATCAATTACAGGGGCAATCAAAAGTGTTTTATTACATTACGGTCAATGGGAAAAAATGTTTCAAATGCATTTCACTCGTTTGAAATTTAAAAGACATAATTAGATATAATTTTGTCAAGTTATTTCATTTTTTTTCTTTTTTTTTTTTTTTTTTTTGAAAATCGGATGCATAGATCAATTACAGGGACACTCAAAAGTATTCCATTACGTTATGATCAATGGGGAAAAAAGTTTCAAATGCGTTTTGCTCGTTTGACGATTGAGCTTAATTCTATGCCTCCCTAATTGGTGATGGGGGGTGGGAGGCGGTAATTACGGTCCTGCTGATTGTCTAAGTTTTGGAATTAGTAATTTGGATCTTCTCTGTGTGAACCTGAATATCGAAATATCGATTCTAGTATCGATTCTAGAACTGAGAAATCGATTCTTATTATGATCGATGTTGTTTTATACGATATCGATTTTAATCGATTCTCAAAATTTCCAGAATCGCCCATCCCTAATTTGTACTTCTGATGCAGTGTTTTGCACTGCAATCTTAACTAGTTGTAAAATTTAAAATTTACCATGTTTTCACTTAAAAGATAATTTAAAAAACACGGCAAGTTTATGTTTAATTTGCCACTCAACTGCAGTAAAAGTTGTTAAAAACATTAATATTACAGCAAATTTTCCTCGATTCTTTGAAAAACTTTGCATTTTTTTCTGCTATCCTTTGACAAAATTGTGTTTTTTTCGTGATTCTTTCAAGAAATTCATGCTTTTTCTGCAATTTCATAACGAAAATCTTGTCTTTTCGTCATCTTTCGACGAAAATGTCGTTTTTTCGATATCTTTTGACAAAAATCGCTTTTTTGCGATCTTTTGGCGAAAATTGCGTTTTTCTCGGAGTTTTTTTTGACGAAAATCGCGGTTTTTTAAGGACTTTTGACGAAAATTGCTTTTTTCTCGCGACATTTTGACGGAAATCGCAGTTTTTCCGAGATTTTTTTTGACAAAATCCCTTTTTTCTCGCGATTTTTCGGAGTAAACCGCGATCTTTTTGCGATCTTTTGATCAAATTAGCAATTTTTTGCGGCCTTTTTAGAAAAATCGCTTTTTTTTCTTGCGATCTTTTCACGAAATTCATGTTTTTCCGCGATCCTTTCACGATATAAAAAAATCGGGAAATGACAGAAAAGCATAAAATCGCGGATCCACGGAAGAATCTCATGCTTGATATAAAATATAAAATAATCTTTAGATACAAATAATAAACATTTTTTACGTTCTCTTATACTGTGTACTAACTAAAATCATTTGAAATGCCCCAGAAAAATAAAGATTTTATCACTAATATTCTGAAAGAATTATTTTTAATGGTTTTAAATAAATTTAAGATAATTGCCATGTATTTTTAATAGTTTATATTATACACTATAAAAAATAAATGCGAAAATTTTCACATAAAACCAGGTCTATCGATGATACAAAAACGATGTGTCTAAACGATGAACGAGCACGAGCCATGTAAATTTCCAAAATACATACTTCTTGTGTAAATTTCAAAATACACAAATGTGTAATTTAATGATAACAATAAGTGCGTAAAAGTTATCTGATCACTCTTTAAAAATACACATTAATGTCTAAATTGCACAAGAATACACATATATCTGTGTAATATTCTAGCGCATTTGTCTATGTCATCTTTTGCGATTACACAGATAAATGAGTATTACGCGAAAACACGTGTTTTTGCGTGCTATATGTCGTTTATGCAATTCTTTGTATAGTTCAAAATACGTATATTTTTGTATAATATTCAGTTTTTACACATATTTCTTCATTCTATGAAAAACACAAATTTGTGTAATATTCAAAATACATAGATCTTTAAGTATTATTCTATATAGACTGAATTTTACGCTTAATTGTTTGTTCTTTACCTTTATATCTTGGTTCGTTTTATTTGTGAACTAAATTTTTTTCAATTGCATATGCTTGTAATTATTTTTTCTAGAGCTTTGTTTTACAACCAGAAAACAGAGTGCCTATAATGTATTTTTTCCTTAATGATAAATTTCAATAATATAACTATTTTTACATAAAACCATCTGAAATTATAGTTCCTATAAACCATCTTTCTGTTAGAATTGGCGTAGCATCTTAAAATCGTATATAAACAAAAAGCGGAATTTCTGTGTAATCTGAATTTCATATACAGTGAAAGACTATCTCATAAATTTAAAAAGTAATAATAATAAAGAAAATTCCCCATTTAGTCTTACAACTGTAGCAGATCATTTGTTTTTAATATTTTAAAGATTTTATATTTTTTCAGAAATGTTACGCATTTCCCCCTCCTACCCATGGAAAATTGAATAACTTTAACTACATTTATAAATGGCTCAAAATACTATTTAAGCATAGAAATGTTTTTAGATGTATTCGGAAGTTTTGGGCATTTTATATACACTGTAAAAAAATTTGTAATTTTTACAGAAAAATATTGTATTTTTTAAAGGAAAAAATTGTTTTAAGAAAAATGGTGTTTTTCTGTAAAAGAAACTGAATGTCAGGTTCGGAACAAGCCTCTGCTACAGATTGGAATTTCCGTTATTTCTCTATCTTAATATTTTATGTATTGTACTGGCTATGTACTGGAATTTTCAAGGTGACATTCTTTCATTGTTAAAGTGAGAATTGACAGGTGTCATGTGCAGGTGGCGATGTGAGAAAGAGGAGATTACCGAGAGGCGTGTTCATCCGTCAGCGATGTAGGTGAATCATGAGCAAACAAGGAACCTGTCACGAATCAAGAAAGCAATATGGAATGCGTCCAATGAAGAAGCTCCACAGGGGGTTGACATTGGGGAAATGCAGTGATTTTGAGAAGGGCAAGTCTCGTCTGAAATTTGGTAGTTCGTATCTGGGGTTCATGCCTGGAAGTGTGTAGGACAGAGGTCCTGGTAGAGAGTGCTCTGTGTTGGAGAGTGTGTGCAGTTCGTATCTGGAGAGCAAGGGACACAGACGTCCTAGTGTGTTGTGCTCTGGGCCGTAGCGTAGGCCGAGTATACATGTGTTGGGAGATTCGAAATTGATCTCCGATAAAGTGAATCTAACGTGCATTGAGTGTGAGGGAGGAGGTGTAATTTGAACAGTACACAGCCAACCTTTACTGTATTTAATTTAATGTTGAACCGGATTATCCGAGTTGTAATTGTATATAATTGTAAATAGCGCATTTCTTGTGTACATATAGTATAAATAAACTGGTAATCCAGTTAATTGACAGCGTCGGTGTTCATTTACACAATCCTCACAGTGGGTGACCGATATCGCCTAATAATATCGGTGGTGGCAGCTATAACTACCACGGACTTTCTTCAAAGTTGTGCAGGCTGAGAGGAACGTCCGACACTGAATTTCGTAATTTTTACAGAAATATGATGTATTTTTTAAAGGGAAAATTTGTTTAAATGAAAAATTACAGGTATTTTCTGCAAATTGGACGGTTTTAAACTGGCGACAAAATTGACAGTTTTTTCTGTCAATTTAAGTTTTTTTTTTTTTTTTTTTTTTTTTTTTTTTACAATGTAAATGCTTTGTGAACACTGATAAAAGAAAATAGCCTATATTAATCGATTATATATGTCATGAATAGTGGTCATAGATTTAATGGAGGAAACATAGAGGTATATACGTCCTATATCGTCTACATTTCTAAAAAAAAATTCGCATATTCCCAACTTCTCAAATAAATTTATAGAAAATACTGTAACAATGAATTGCCATGACTCTAGCGTGCCTCTCTTTTTACGTTAACAAAACTGGTAAAGTTAAAACTAAGATTATAAAATGTTACATTTCATTACAATTGTTAATATATTCATTTTTAATCCCTTTTCTCATCATAACAAAATAAATAAATAAATACATTACATTTAGATTAAATGATGAAAAATGTCCCTCAGTTAATCTTCTTTTTTTTTTCTTCCTTATAGTAATGTTTTTTGTAGTGCAGATTTTACCCTTTATCTACCGTATTAAGAATTCGTGAAAATTTTACATTCTAAAACACTTTACGTAAATTGTTTAAACTAAATTAAAAGGTTTACAGAATCATTTAAAAAAATTTTAAAGGATTTTAGAAGGATTAAAGGATTTAGAAGGATTAATTAAATTTGAATTTACAGGGATTTTGTGCAGTATTTATAACCCCACTCAAATCTTTTATTTTAAATTGTTCTATTAGTATTTTGCAGAATTATAAAATGCACAAATATGATGTTCTTACAATATAAATATAGAAATATTTCCGCATTGAAAAATTCCCATCCCCCTCCCTCAGCACCAAGAAAGCTGAGAAGATGCACAGGCAAAAGAAATAACCTTTTAAAAAATATTTTTGTTTGTGTAACCAATAATGCTTTTGGAACAAAATAATGTGTGTGTAATTCATTCTAAACAGTATTACAACTAATTGACGTATTAAAAGAATTTTATAATAAGTAATTTTTGTGGTCTTACCGTCGGTAGATAAAGGGTTCTATCTAACCGAAATTTAATGTAAAACTCCATAAAAAATGTTATTGTTATACAAATTAAAGATAAATAAAGTTTTTATTTAAAAAAAATAATAAAACAATGTTTTTGGCCATTTATCCCACAATTCAGGTTTAGACACTCCACCTGAACGAGATAAATGCCACGTTCGTAAATAAATAGTATCAGCAATTAAGAGCATTCGAAAAATTGTATTAATATTACTATTAATGTGTATTCGAAAAAATATTTTTCCACCCTACATCAGCTTAAAATTTTCTGGGACACTTTCAGACTTATTTTTAAAAATTAAAACATGATACTTGCTGAGGCAATTTTTGAAGCGATCTATAAGATTCCGCGTGATTTGGTTTTTCGCTCAATTCGCTAGAGTTTGATTTATAAATAATTATTTTCTCAGTATGATAATTTTTTTTCGTTCCCAAATCTCGGGCTATTGAAAACTCGGTTCAAAACGCCAGCTTTGATACCATTTATTGCGAAATTTTCTGCATTTATCAAAACATCGACAAGCACGGCACATGATGTAGTTTCTAAATAAGAGAATTTGCCAGTTTGATGCACTAGAGAGCAAAAATGAATTTTAAAAAAAAATCCGAAAATAAGGAGTTTAGATAGCAATACATCCTTGAGATTCTTGTTCTTGCACTCGTGAGCTAGTGCTATTCGTATGGGGAGATTATTTTCTAATAACTCGTTTTTGCATTTCGACATTTTTAAATATATAATATATATATATGCATCTAGATAGATTTTGCATTAGATAGCCGAGGTCCGTCTCTACATCGCTCCTTTTCTACTTTTTCGATTTCTGTTGCAGACAATTTTTTTAAAGTTACTTTCACTTTGAAAACCGGTTCCGAAAATGAAAGTGTCATTCTAAAAATATCTGCAACCAAACTCGAAAAAGTAAAAAAGGAACGATGTTGAGAGGGACTTCAGTTATCCAATACATAAAAAAAGTAAAAATGTCGAAATGAAAATGTTATTAGAAAATACCCCCCCCCCCCTTTCATACGAATAGCTTTAGCTTGCGAGTGTCTTCGCTTGCAGGGACAGGAGCCTTAAGTTATAGGGAATAGAGAACAAAATTGGGAAATTTCATACGTGACCTGTACTATCAGCTTTATAAGTGGCCACTTTTTACTTAAGGCTCCTGTCCCTGCAAGCGAAGACACTCGTAATATATATATATATATCACCATCTACAAATTCAACTGTAAGAAATTAAGAAAAGATGATATAATTACTGGTTTAAAAAAATAAGTTACAAAATCCAATAAGATACTTGCGGAATACTTTAAAGGGAATTAAGGCTTTACAGATTTATAGAGATCAAGACAGTGGTGGGAAAGTTTAAAAAATCTGACCAGTCAAGTACTTTTTCTTTCTTTTTTACTAGCCAGCAAGATGCAACATGCTGTCAAATTGTTATAAAATGTTTCCAAACTCAAAAAAAAAAAAAAAAAAAAAAACTAAAAAAAAAGCCTGTATTGCATTTTTTAATAATATTTTTATGAATCTTTTATATAATAATAAGAAAGATTTACAACAGATTACAACAGTTACAACAGAGGAAATTTTAGTGTTGAATAAAGCTTAGTGCCAATGTAATTTTTACATTGTTGCAATAAGAAGAAAGACGGAATGTTTCTAACTAAAGATTTTTTTTCTTAAATATTCTGATTCTGAAGTTTTTAAAATTCAATCGCTCCATTAGCTATACTTCACTTACTAATCAGGGGTCGGTGCAGGTTTTTTTTTTCTTTTCTTTTTCTTATTTTTTTATTCCAACTCATTTTGTGAAAAGAACATTTATTTTTATGTTGAATAACATTCTATAGAGAAAGAGGTAATCCTATTCCTCAAATTTTAACAAAACATTTATTAAAAATAATTTCTTAAGAGGCTACTTCACTTAAATGAAAAGTCTCGTTCGCTAATACTAATCCTAAGGAAGAAATTTATAAAGACATCTCGGCTGCATTTTAATATTTTGAAACAATTTTTCAGTTGTTATTTATTTATTTACATATTTTATTTTATTTTATTTCATTTTATTTATTTATTTTATTTATTTATTTTGCTTTGGTTAGACGAGATCTATCTGTATACAGATCGTTTTTTATTTTTTTGTTTTTGTATACAGATATTGTTATGAGGACGCTTTCATTTTCGGAACCGGTTTGGAAAGCGAAAGCACCCGCATAAGAAATATCTTCAACCAAAATCGAAAAAGTAAAAAACAACCTGCATTCAGATCAATCTCAGCTATCCAATGCAAAAAAAAAAAAAAAAAAAAAAAAAAAACAATCATTTAAAAATATTGAAATGCAACCGAGATATTTTTATAAATTTCTTACGTTGGAATAGCATTAACGAACGGATCTTTTCATTTGAATGAAGTAGCCCCTTAAAGTCCATCTGCAAAAGTTTCACTTTTCGTAAATTTATTTATTCGCAAATTACTACATATAAATAATTAATGAAGAGTCTGATTTTATAATTTTAAGTATTTGGATTTTCAGAAGGGACTTGTTTTATCAAGGGCCATTCCACTCACCAAAAGCAGATCATGCACAGGGCCAAAAATTGTCGGGCCGGGCCAAACTTTTGAATTTCACACCGGACCAGGCCAAAATAACTTTCCTTCGGACCGGGCCAAAATAACTCTCTTTCGGGCAGGACTTGAAAATTCTGGTCCGTGCAGACCTCTGATTCCCAATAAGTTAATATTCAATAAATATTTTTCTCGGGCCAATTTTAAGATCGAAGAGGACTCTTAAGGGTGTATTCGAAAAAACGCTTTCCAGACACATTTTTAAACGTAGAAACATGAAATTTGCTGAGAGGATTCTTGAAGGGACGTATGAGGTGCCGAGTGATGTTTTTTTACGCTCAATTCATTAGAATTTGAGTTATAAACAATTATCTTCTCAGTATGACCCCTTTTTTCGTTCTCAAATCTCCCGCTTGGGAAAAATCGGTTCGAAATGCCGTTTTTGATTGCTTATTTTGCAATATTTTCTGCATTTATCAAAGAATCGACAATTACGGCACCTTGTGTACTTTCCAAATAAGAGATTTTGAAAGTTTGGTGTATTTGAAAGCAATAATGAGTTCAAAAATAAATCGGAAAATAGGCAGTTTGAATCGAAATACACCCTTAAAATGTTTCATCAAGGCACTAGTTCAGTCAAATGAAAAGACCCGTCCGCTAATGCTAATTCTATGTAAGAAATCTATAAAGATATCTCGGTTGCACTTCATTATTTTTAAATGATTTTTTTTTTTTTCATTGGTTAGCTGCGATAAATCTGAATGCAGGCCATTTTTTACTTTATCGATTTTGGTTGCAGATATTTTTTATGGGGGTGCTTTTGCTTTCCAAACCGGTTCCGAAAATGAAAGCGTCCTCCTAAAAAATATCTGTAAACAAAATCAAAAAAATAAAAAACGCCCTGCATACAGATTGATCTCACCTATCTAATGTTTAAAAAAAATTAGAATTAATGCTAAAATTATTTAGAATTGTAATACCATCTTAGAAAACATAATTTTACTGATAAAGATTTTAATAAAAGTAAAATTAGTCCAACTGAAAAATTTTGCATATCTTACAGATTTTTTTTTTTTTTTTTTTTTTTTTTTTTTTTGTATAAAAGGGAACATATTTTTCTCCGCTTAACATCCAACGACATTCAGACACATTTTTTTGACTCCTGTTTAAACATTAAAAGCATCTGCATAGATGATGATTAGACTGATTTGTAGTCTAACATTTGTTTTTAGTTTTTCCATTAATGAGTCTTAATTTAACAGCAATTGTTTGTAGGGGCAGTTCTTGTCTTCCTTTCTCCCGCAGTCAAGTCCGCAAATTTGATTCAAAACACTTATTGCAATTTAAAGCGATTGCTTTCTAAGAATGTCAAGATTTTTTCTTTTCAACATTATCAAGTCCAGAAATTAAGTTCAAAACGCCAAATTTTACAGCATTTTCTAAAAAAATTGCTGCTTGTATATATTGAAAAAAAAAAAAAAAAAAGAAAAAAATTAATTACACAGTTTATGCTCAAAAGCAGAAAACACTTCGGTGCGTTTTGAAATAAAAATAAATTTAAAATGTATAAAAAAGTAGGTAGTTTGGATTTGGGCCTTAAGGCTTCTGTCCCTGCAAGCGATGACACTCGACTGCCAAAGCTATTCGTATAGGAAGGTCATTTTCTAATTACTCATTTGAATTTCAACATTTTATTTATTTCTTTATTCATTTATTTATTTATTTATTTATTTTTTTTTGGGGGGGGGGGGGAGGTAGCATTCATTGCTCGGTATTCTTTCTAAAATCGCTCCCCTTTCACATTTTTGATTTCGGTTGCAGATTGTTTTTAGAATGACACTTTCATTTTCGAAACCGATTTCGAAAGTGAAAATAACTTTATAAAAAATATATCTGCAACTGAAAAAAAAAAAGAACGATATAGAGAGAGACCTCAATGCAAAAAATAAATAAACAAATAAATAAAATGTCGAAATGGAAACAAATTATTAGAAAATAACCTCCCACCGATAGCATTAGCTCACAAATGTTTTCGCTTGCAGGGAGGAGCAACTTAACGCTATTAGACCGGGAGGCGAGAGCACAGACAATAATCTCATCAAGTTCACGGATTAGTTGAATCTCAATTCGCATATTAAAACGCAATTGGTCTGCCAAGTCATATCTTGATGGAAAACACCTAAAAACCCAATCTTAGTGGTTGGCTGGTAGGTTTATCATTATGTTTTTCTGCTCTGTGTTTTCCTACTTTTTGATGCAGAAAAGCATAATAAAAACCTACGAGTCAACCGCTAAAATTGGATTTTTAGGTGTTTCCCACCAAGATATGACTTGGCAGACCAATTGCGTTTTAATATGCGAATTGAGATTTAATGGATTCTAGATCCATGATCTCGATTAGGTGATTGTCTGTCCTGTCGCCTCCCAGCCCCCAAAAAGTATTTTTTCGCAGCTCAACGATACAGCAGTTCCTGGAGACCAGTTTTGAAGATGAAAGTGTCCCCAATAAAAATATTTGTAAACAGAGTCGAAAAAGTAAAAAAATGATATTTGTACAGATCTATATCAGCCATCCGATGCAAAAACAATCATTTAGAAATATTGAACTGCAACCGAGATATTTTTATAAATTTCTTCCAAAGGATTCGCATTAGAAAACGGATTTTTTCGTTTGACTGAAATAGTTTCTTAATAACCGTTACTATTCCCGGATGCCATATCTAGAAATGCTCTGAAAACATCACGTTCAACACTGTTTTACTGAACAATTTTCTGCTTTTATAGAAAAAAGAAAAAATCTACCTATTTACTAGTAACTGAATAAAAATATCTCATTTGTGGGAATGTATCAAAAGGAGCAAGAATTTGGTTTTGAGAACAGTTTCAATACTAAGTTAGATAGAAATAGAAATTAAAAAAAAAACTTACTGAAAAATTTCCCTTGCGTCGATTTTTCTGAGTTTTGACTTGTCCGCAGATTTAGAGCATTAGCAATCATATGATTCATTCTTTTTAGTTTTCGAATACGGTATCCAAATCCAAAGAATTTTAAAACTTACAGTGCGACCTTCACTGCTTAGATAACAGCAACTAAACTAGGATTTTGTATAAGCAAGCATGAGAACCTGAAGTTTGACACCTGTGAAATAGCATATATTCCACTGTACAAATACTAAGAAATATCTTGCACTGTACCAGGTCAGTTTTGAAAGAAAAGGCATGAAAAACAGGTTCACGAAATACCCATAAACAATGATGTTTTGGGAATTGCACCCATTATTACAATATCCTGCATTAAGGTACACCTGTCAAAGATACCTTTTGTCATACAGCTTAGTGTAAGTGTGATAAAACCCCTTTGAATCCTATGATAAGGTAAAATATTTTGGCATTAGTCAGTTGTTGATAATGGGTGATAATTAATAACACTTGAAGACAGTCATTTGGATGGCCTAGACAATATTGCAATGCCTTTAAAATTTATTATTTTTTAATTTTGAAGCCAAAAAGATGAGTGGTATAGCAATTGAAAAAAAAAAAAATCAAAGGGGTTTGAATATTTTCAAATAAATTGAAGAATTAAGATAATTAATAATTACATTTAGTGAGTTGTTCATAACGACTGATAATAACATTTGAGAACAGTCATTTTTCTGGTCTAGACATTATTGCAATACATTTAAAATTTAATTTTTTTAAAGTTTGAAGTCGAAAGGATTAAGGGTATAGCAAGTGAAAAAAATACCAGAGGTGTTTAGATATTTTCAAATAAATTGAATAATTAAGATTATTAATAATTACGATTAGTCGTTTTTGAAAATGAGAGATAATTATAACACTTGAGGACAACCATTTGGATGGCCTATACAATATTGAAAAACTTTTAAAAATTATATTTTTTTCATTTTGAAGCCAAAAAGATTAGTGGTATAGTAATTGAAATAAAAAAAAAAAAATCGAAGGAACTTGAATATTTTCACATAAATTGAAGAAATAAGATAATTAATAATTACGTTTAATCAGTTGCTGATAATGAATGATAATTAATAACATTTGAGAACAGTCATTTGACTGGCCTAGACATTATTGCAATACTCTTAAAATTTAAATTTTTTTTTTCAATTTTGAAGTCAAAAGGATCAGGGGTACAGCAATTGGAAAAATACCAGAGATGTTCAGATATTTTCAAAAAAAAATTGAATAATTAAGATTATTAATAATTACGATTAGTCGTTTCTGAAAATGAGTGATAATTAATAACACTTGAGGACAACCATTTTGATGGCCTGTACAATATTGCAATGCTTTTAAAATTTAATTTTTTTAGTTTTGAAGCCAAAAAAGATTAGTGGCATAGTAATTGAAAAAAAAAAAAACGAAGGAATTTGAATATTTTCAAATAAATTGAAGAATTAAGATAATTAATAATTACGTTTAGTTAATTGCTGATGATGACTTATAATTAATAAAATTTGAGAACATCATTTTACTCAACGTCATTGAACATATATTTGAACATCATTTTGAACATATCATTTGACTGGCCTAGACATTATTGCAATACTCTTAAAAAAAAAAAAAAATTTCAATTTTGAAGTTGAAAGTATTAGGGGTACATCAACTGTAGAAATATCAGAGGAGTTTAAATATTTTCAAATAAATGGAATAATTAAGATTATTAATAATTACGATTAGTCAGTTGCTGATAATGAGTGATAATTAATAAAATTTGAGAACAGTCGTCTGGGTGGCCAAGTCAGTATTGCAATATTTTTAAAACTTAATTTTTTATTTATTTTTTATTTATTAATTATTTTTTTTTTAAGTCGAAAAGATTAGTGGTACAGCAATTGAAAAAAAAATATATATCGAAAGAGTTTAAATATTTTCAAATAAATTGAATAATTAAGATTATTAATAATTACAATTAGTCACTTGCTGATAATAAATGATAATTAATAACACTCGAGAACTGTCATTTGGGTGGCCTCAACAATATTGCAAATACTTTTAAAATTTATTTATTTTTTTTAATTTTGAAGTCGAAAAGATTAGTGGTACAGCAATTGAAAAAATTATCGATGCAGTTTAAATATTTTCAAATTAATTAAATAATTAAGATTATTAAAAATTACGATTAGTCAATTGCTGATAATCAGAAATAATTAATAACAATTGTGAGTTAGTTGCATAGTTGACTTAACTAAATCTGAAATAGGAATCACAGAAAAAATCGCCCCGGAAAAAAGCTCCCCGGAAAAAATTACCCCGGTAAAAATCTCCCGGTAAAAATCTCCCCCGGAAAAAATCGCCCCGGTAAAAATCTCCCGGTAAAAGAAAGATAACCGAAAAATAAGGCTTTTTTTAATTAAGATTGAAAAAACCCACACATATGAATAACAAAGATTTGATGACTTTGATTATGGCAATTATAATTTCAAGTAAATCACGTGCTAATCACGTGTATTTGTACTGGAAACAATTACGGCATTATATGCATATCCTGTAACAGTAGGAAATCAAGAAATGGTAAAAGTTTAATGTCATTTTCGTTTTGGAAATATTCTTGATGTTAAATATTTGAAGGTATTTCAGAGGGCAGCTGTGTTTCTGTTTGGAGTGACAGATTGTCTGGTGAGGGGAGTGAAAGACTGTGCCTGTTTTTAAAGAAAGTTTTTTTTAATAGGCTGATTTTGAAAAGGTCTGACCAAAGTTAAGCAAGGTGTTTGGCACTGAATTCAAATATGGAATCCTAGCATAAGTTTTTGTCTTTTGGAGAAGAAAGGGGGCCGGCCCCACAAAAGTGAGCTAGGTAATTTCATGGAATTGGAATTTCTTCCTCTTGCTAGACTTGCTGTTTTTCTGGAATAGTTGTAGGTTTTCTCCCAGATGACTTATGAGGTCATTTAGAGATTTACTCAGTTGTTTTTGAGTGAATGAGGAGAAGAGGAAACCAATTTTTGGTGGTTTTTGAAAAAAAAAAAAGGCTGTTTTTCCTGTAAAAGAATAGAAAGAATTGCTATTGTGATGGTTAGCAGTTTCGAAAGCGAAACTAACTTTGTAAAAAATATCTGCAACCAAAATCGAAAAAGTAAAAAAGGTGCGCTTTTGGCATGCACCTCAGCTATCAAATGCAAAAAAAAATTATTCAAAAATGTCAAAATGCGAAAGAGTTATTAGAAAAATGCTTCCCCATAGGAATAGCATTAGCTCGCGAGCGTTTCTTCGAGCGAGGACAGGGGCCTTAATAGTAAAACCTCCATATGAAATAAGGTCCTACTTCCATGATTATCGCAAGGGCAAACGAGGAAGATGCCCCAGCTACCCAAACTCAAATTTTGGAATTTTTTTTAAATTATTATTATTATTATTAATGCAAATTGTAGCTACAAAGACAGTTTGGATGCCCTCATTTGAGTCTTCACTTCAGATATTGAGTATTGTTATTCAGTCATTGATAACTCATTACTTATTAGGATACAAACTTACATTTCATTTCGTATCATTTTTAGGTGCGTTCGTAATTATATAATACGTAGCACCTATAGTGGTCGTTCAGTCCGTCCGTCTGTCCGTCCGTCTGTCCGTCCGTCCGTCTGTCCGTCCGTCTGTCCGTCCGTCCGTCTGTCCGCATATAACAACGCAAAAACTACCCAACCGAATCGTTTGAAATTTAAAATACATAATTATTACATAATTTTGTCGAGTCATTTCAAATTTTATGAAATTCGGATGCATAGATCAATTACAGGGGCAATCAAAAGTATTCCATTACATTACGGTCAATGCGGAAAAAAGTTTCAAATGCATTTTAATCGTTTGAAATTTAAAATACGCAATTATTACATAATTCTGTCGAGTTATTTCACATTTTTTGATAATCGTGTGCATAGATCAATTACAGGGGCAATCAAAAGTATTCCATTACATTACGGTCAATGGGGAAAAAAGTTTCAAATGCATTTTAATCGTTTGAAATTTAAAATACGCAATTATTACATAATTATGTCGAGTTATTTCAAATTTTTTGATAATCGTGTGCATAGATCAATTACAGGGGCAATCAAAAGTATTCCATTACATTACAGTCAATGGGGAAAAAAGTTTCAAATGCATTTTAATCGTTTGAAATTTAAAATACGCAATTATTACCCAATTATGTCGAGTTATTTCATATTTTTTTGATAATCGTGTGCATAGATCAATTACAGGGGCAATCAAAAGTATTCCATTACATTATGGTCAATGGGGAAAAAGTTTCAAATATATTCTATACGTTTGAAATTTAAAATACATAATTATTACATAATTGTGTCTAGTTATTTCAAATTTTATGAAAATCGGATGCATAGATCAATTACAGGGACAATAAAAAGTATTCCGTTACATTACGGTCAATGGGAAAAATGTTTCAAATGCATTTTAATCGTGTTACACACATGCGAACTTTATAAAATTTATATGCAACTATAAAGTACATATTATAATATACATCTTACATAATTTGTGGTGCAAAGAACATTTGTTATTGATTGACAAGGCCACACAAAAGTATTCCATTACATAATGGTATAGGAAGAGCATTGTTTGATGAGCGTTTTAATTGTAATTCACTATTTACAATTTTATGAGATTGATAAATGAAAGTAATATTTTTAAAACTTCGTTATCGTACGAACGCACCTCATTTGCTACGCTTCACGTGCAATTTCCAACTTGTTAAATCCGATTTTTATTTGTGTAATAGAAACGAACAAGGAGAAAACTCACATTTTTTTTTTATTATCGGGTCGCACAAAATAAGAGGATAGGGAGGAAACAGAGATATGAATGTTAAGACTTTGTTTTTAGATAGAAAAGGACATCTATGACATAAGTTTTAATTTGTTTTTGTTCGGAAATTCATGAAACTAGCAGGTGTTAATGTTCAGAAACTATCTAATCCAATTACTAACTCGTGTTTTTTTTTTTTTTTTTTTTTTTTTTTTTTTTTTTTTAAACCCGATAGATTTTTTAGAAAATAATATCAAAAGGGGCGTTTTGAATTAAATTTCCTCGCGAAAGATGAATAACCACACAAATAGGGGTAAAAACGTGTTTGCCACGTGACCAAAATCTCTTATATCTCAATCTTTTTCGTCATCTATCTCTTGAGGTGAGGGATGGGTTGAATTTAGGAGAGGTAGCAGAAAAATATGAGATAAAATCTAGAGATGTTTGGGAAAGTCGGATTTTCTGTGTATGAAAGGAGGGGGGGGGGGGGGGGCGAAGGGCTAATTTAAAAGAAAATGCAATTTATTGATTCTTTCACCTCTCTTCATCTATAGCTTACATATATAAGTAAAGTTGCTTCTGTCTTCATATATATTTTTTAAATTAATAATAATTAAATTACTTTTTAAAATATTTAATTATTTTTTGAATTTTTATTTTACACAAATTTTAGGCGCGAAGTAAAACAATCATAAATGCGTTCATTTGGGGGAAAAAATCGAATTCATAAAGGCCGTGACGTTTCTTCCATAAAATACGGTATGTAACCATGGATGGATAACATATAGTATATCAATGTAACAATTTGGAGGAATCTGAAATTTTATTAAGGGTGTATCTAAACTGCTTATTTTGTGATTTATTTCTTAATTCATTACTTTCTTCTATCGTCAATAGAAAAAAGTATTGTAATCGAATTATTTTTTTTTAGTTCCAGTTTTCGACGGATTTACACGTTTTAGGGGTCAAAGATTCCAAAAAACATGTTTTTACAAAATGTCTGTCTGTGTGTGTGTTCGTATGTCGCCATTCAACCATCAAAAAGTGTATGAAGATGTGCATAGAATTGAACCAAATTTTTTGTGAATGTGTTTGGCTGTGGCAAGAAAGTCCTCCTTCAGTTTTAAAATATTCCGCTGGAAGAGGGCACTGCAATAGCGATGTTTGTGCCATTTTCAATATTGTACCGACGAAAAGTATATGAAGTTATGCATCGAATTAAACCAATTTTTTTGTGTAAGTGTCTAACTATGGCTAGTTGGTCCTCCCTGAATTTGAAAAAATAAATTCGTCTGAAGGGGGCGCTGCAATAGCGAATTTTATGCCATTTACAATACTGCACCACCTAAAAGTGTATGAAGTTAGTTCTAGAACTGAACTAAATTTTTTGTACATGATTATTTTTTGGTAAGGCCAGTAGGTCCTTCCTGAATTTGAAAAAAAATTCTGCCTATCATTCTGTTGTCCATCGGCTCGTGCAGAGACGGAAATTCGTTTTTACTCAGATTAATTGACTGAAGAAGAAATTTAAGATGAAAATCAAAATTGGTATGGTATTGAATTAAAATTATTAAAGCAATAAAATGAGTAACTTTTTTTAAAAAATATTAAAATGTACGTATGAGATAGAAGAAAGTTTTGGGATTGGCACATCCAACTAGTTTTTGCTTTCGAAAGCGTCAAACTGGCTAATTCTCTTATTTAGACACTGCACAATGTGCCGTGCTTGACGATTCTTTGATAAATGCAGAAAACTTTGCAAAAAGATGCTTTCAAACTGGACATTTTGAACGGAATGTTTCAAAGCATGAGATCTGGGAACGAAAAAAAAAAAAAAAAAAAAAGAGTCATACTGAGAAAATAATTTTTTATAAATCAAATTCTAATGAACTGAGTGAAAAAAAAAAAAAAAAAAAAAAAAAAAAAAAAAAAAAAAGGCATTTTTTATATTTTTTCAAAAATCCCCACAGCAAGTTTAATGTTTTTACTTTTAAAAATCAGCCTGAAAATGTATCCAAATATTTCGAATGGTTGAGGGTGGAAAAATCATCAATAAACGTAATGTGTACAGTAAAACCTCCTTAATAAACACTTTCAAATACTAAAAATAACAAGAGAGATTTTTAAGTGTGGTCTTTTTTATGACTCAGACTTTGTGTAAAAGCTACTGTAATGCTTAGAATTAAATTTTTTTTGTATTTAATTCCATCACTGCAATCCAATCTTAGTTAATAATGTTTTAATTCTTTCATAAAAAATAAAAGGCTAATTAATGCTTCTTTTGGATACGAAGGGATTCAGAAATTATTTATAATATATATTCTTTAAAAGCAAAGAGATGAATAGTCATGAATAATGAAAATTAAATAAAATTCCATCGAAATTTAAATAACAATAAATACAATATGTTCATATCAATGTTCATAGCACTCTAATTAATTATAGTAAAATGTTATATAATAAAATAAATTTAATCAAATAAAAACTAATTATCAGGAGAATTTACATGTGTCCAACTGAGAACATTTTAAATTTTAGATAACTTTGAATCACATACTATTGAAGAAGATATAAAATATAAATCAATATTAAAAAATTCTCCAGTTCATGATAAACAAAAAGAAAAAGAAAAAAAGAAACGAAGAAGAAGTGAAAAAAGATTTAGCTGGAAAAAAAAAATATCTAAAAATATTAACTATGTATAACATGCATTGAAAATAATGATTAGCCACAATTATTCAAATAAATCACAAAGTCATCTAGATAAGATAGTTATTAGCTTATAATGTATTAAATAAATTGAAATAGTAATCACTTCATTAGATTATTAAAAACTAATAGCCAAAATAGCACAATACATGATCAGGGGCCTCTCTAAGGGGGGGGGACAGGGGGGAGCCTCCCCCCAAACATTCGCAAATGTTGTTACACTTGGCAAATTTAATTAAAATTTTAATAAAAATTGTAGTACATTTTCTTTTTTTTGACAGAATTTGCAAAAGTTACAACGCTAATTGGAAATATTATTAAACTTTTTAAATATAAAAACTGTATTACATTTTCTAAGTGTGGTAACTTGGCAAAATTATAAAACGAGTTGGCAAATATGAAAATTTGACTTGGCAATTTAAGGTCTTCTCCCCCACCAATAAAAAGTCTTATAGTCCGGGAGCCGACCGTCTATTTACCTATGTATCGAGTAAAAGGACCGAACATACATAAAAATGTAGGTCTGAATGTGCACATTAAGAATATCACTGTCTGCCAGGTCCTATCCTGCCGGAACGCAAGGCAGCCGCACTTTTATGACGTCAATTTTGAGTGTTTACCTATGTATCGAGTACAAGGACCAGACATGCATCAAAATGTAGGTCTCAATGTGCACATTAAGAATATCACTGTCTGCCAGGTCCTATCCTGCCGGAACGCAAGGCAGCCGCACTTTTATGACGTCAATTTTGAGTGTTTACCTATGTATCGAGTACAAGGACCCGACATATATCAAAATGTAGGTCTCAATGTGCACATTAAGAATATCACTGGCAGCCAGGTCCTATCCTGCAGAAACCCGGTGGCAGCCGCGCATTTATGACGCCAACTTTGAGTGTTTGCCTATGTATCGAGTACAAGGACCGGACATACATCAAAATGTAGGTCTCAATGTGCACATTAAGAATATCACTGTCTTCCAGGTCCTATCCTGCCGGAACCCGGTGGCAGCCACACTTTTATGACGTCAATTTTGTGTGCTTACCTATGTTTCGAGTACAAGGCAAAGACATGCATCAAAATGTAGGTCTCAATGTGCACATTAAGAATATCACTGGCTGCCAGGTCCTATCCTGCCGGAATCCGGTGGCAGCCGCACATTTATGACGTCAATTTTGAGTGTTTACCTATGTGTCGAGTACAAGGCCAAGACATACATCAAAATGTAGGTCTCAATGTGCACATTCAGAATATCACTGGCTGCCACATACATAAAATGTAGGTTTCAATGTGCACATTAAGAATATCACTGGCTGCCCGGCAGGATAGGACCTGGCAGCCAGTGATATTCTTAATGTGCACATTGAGACATACATTTTGATGTATGCGGCAGCCAGTGATATTCTTAATGTGCATATTGAGACCTACATTTTGATACATGTCTTGGGCTTGTACTCGATACATAGGTAAGCACAGAAAATTGACGTCATAAAAGTGCGGCTGCCACCGGGTTCCGGCAGGATAGGACCTGGCAGACAGTTATATTCTTAGTCTGCACATTGAGACCTACATTTTGATGTATGTCCGGTCCTTATACTCGATACATAGGCAAACACTCAAAGTTGACGTCATAAATGCGCGGCTGCCACCGGGTTCCGGCAGGATAGGACCTGGCAGCCAGTGATATTCTTAATGTGCACATTGAAACCTACATTTTGATGTATGCCTGGTCCTTTTACTCGATACATAGGTAAACACTCAAAATTGACGTCATAAAAGTGCGGCTGCCACCGGGTTCCGGCAGGATAGGACCTGGCAGCGAGTGATATTCTTAATGTGCATATTGAAACCTACATTTTGATGTATGTGGCAGCCAGTTATATTCTTAATGTGCACATTGAGACCTACGTTTTGATGTATGTCTGGTCCTTGTACTCGATACATAGGTAAACACTCAAAATTGACGTCATAAAAGTGCGGCTGCCACCGGGTTCCGGCAGGATAGGACCTGGCAGCGAGTGATATTCTTAATGTGCATATTGAAACCTACATTTTGATGTATGTGGCAGCCAGTTATATTCTTAATGTGCACATTGAGACCTACGTTTTGATGTATGTCTGGTCCTTGTACTCGATACATAGGTAAACACTCAAAATTGACGTCATAAAAGTGCGGCTGCCACCGGGTTCCGGCAGGATAGGACCTGGCAGCGAGTGATATTCTTAATGTGCATATTGAAACCTACATTTTGACGTATGTGGCAGCCAGTTATATTCTTAATGTGCACATTGAGACCTACGTTTTGATGTATGTCTGGTCCTTGTACTCGATACATAGGTAAACACTCAAAATTGACGTCATAAAAGTGCGGCTGCCACCGGGTTCCGGCAGGATAGGACCTGGCAGCGAGTGATATTCTTAATGTGCATATTGAAACCTACATTTTGATGTATGTGGCAGCCAGTTATATTCTTAATGTGCACATTGAGACCTACGTTTTGATGTATGTCTGGTCCTTGTACTCGATACATAGGTAAACACTCAAAATTGACGTCATAAAAGTGCGGCTGCCACCGGGTTCCGGCAGGATAGGACCTGGCAGCGAGTGATATTCTTAATGTGCATATTGAAACCTACATTTTGATGTATGTGGCAGCCAGTTATATTCTTAATGTGCACATTGAGACCCACGTTTTGATGTATGTCTGGTCCTTGTACTCGATACATAGGTAAACACTCAAAATTGACGTCATAAATGCGCGGCTGCCACCGGGTTCCGGCAGGATAGGACCTGGCTGACAGTGATATTCTTAATGTGCACATTGAGACCTACATTTTGATGTATGTTGGGTCCTTGTACTCGATTCATAGGCAGACACTCAAAATTGACGTCATAAAAGTGTGGCTACCACCGGGTTCCGGCAGGATAGGACCTGGCAGCCAGTGATATTCTTAATGTGCACATTGAAACCTACATTTTGATGTATGTCTGGTCCTTCTACTCGATACATAGGTAAACACTCAAAATTGACGTCATAAAATTGCGGCTGCCACCGGGTTCCGGCAGGATAGGACCTGGCAGCGAGTGATATTCTTAATGTGCATATTGAAACCTACATTTTGATGTATGTGGCAGCCAGTTATATTCTTAATGTGCACACTGAAACCTACGTTTTGATGTATGTCTGGTCCTTGTACTCGATACATAGGTAAACACTCAAAATTGACGTCATAAAAGTGCGGCTGCCTTGCGTTCCGGCAGGATAGGACCTGGCAGACAGTGATATTCTTAATGTGCACATTGAGACCTACATTTTGATGTATGTCCGGTCCTTTTACTCGATACCTAGGTAAATCGACGGTCGGCTCCCGGACTATTAGCGATGGCTCTGTACATGATGTATACTCTCTGTAATACAGAGACAATACGGACCTGTCTCTGATACAGAACCATGAAATTTCACGCTGTGCCTCGCTTGCTGCAGAGTCAGGATTATTTGATTTTTAAAAGATAACTGTTATAACAAGTGAAAACCCATCAAATTAACTTAACAATATGCTGTTTACAAAATCATCTGCAATTACTCTAATTCAAATATTATAATACACAATATTTTAGCTATAAATTATTATAAGTAAATTTAATTCTTTATTTAAATCACAACAGGTATTTATAAAACTAATAAATCTATTTTATGATTCCCAAAATCAATATAAAAATCATGAATTTATATCAAGAAATTTCAAAGTCATTAAATGACTAATAAATTATCAATTAGATTCCAAAAAAATTATAAAAATAAATAAATCTCTATTAAATGATATTCAAAAAATTAGATCTTTTGTCCTGATAAATCAATTAATCTTATAATGTAAATTTCATAATATGAACAATAAAAAGACTTTCTTTACGCAGTAAGTTATTACCTGAATTAGTTTATAAATAGTAAAATGTTTGCATACACATATTGAATTTTAATAAAAATATTGAATATAAATTTAAAACTTTTCATTTTAAAGGTAACGTATGCGCAGAAATAAATATTTTTCTAAATTTGATATTTTTTTTCGGTTATTCATTTTCTTTTAATCTTCAAAATTATTATTGATTTTTAAATTAATTTTGAATTAAAACGCTCATTAAAGCAAAATTTATTCCCCGCTACTCAAACATTATAATGTTCCCTGAAAAATACAAATGTAAAATTCTTTAGCTGAAGCTTTTGTGACAAATCTAGATGTTTTGGGGTATTTCAACATTTATTTGCATTCCTAGGTGCATTTAGTTTCAATGATAAAGATTACAAAGCCCTTTTCTCTCTTCAATTACAAAAAAATATAAACGAAGCACATATTTTTATTCTAAAGATCATTCTATTTATGTGATATAGCTTGTCAAAATAACAATACAACTTTACATTTCTGTAACTCAAATTCAAACCGCAGAATAAAGCTCAAAAAGCAGAATAATAAACAGATTATTCGACAGTAAATTCCTTTTCTCTTCGTTTATGTAATCCCCCCCCCCCTCTCTACCCCAATACACCCAAACTCCTTTCTTTGAGTTTGGGTTGTTGGGGCAGCTTCCCCGTTTGCCCTTGCGATAATCATGGAAGTAGGACCTTATTTGATATAGAGCTTTTACTATTAAAGGATATGCATATATAAAACGATATGCCGTAATTGTTTCCAGTACAAATACACGTGAGTAGCACGTGATTTACTTGAAATTATAATTCCCATAATCAAAGTCATCAAATCTTTGTTATTCATATGTGTGGGCTTTTTCAATCTTAATTTAAAAAAGCCTTATTTTTCGGTTACCTTTCTTTGTGGGGAGATTTTTACCGGGGTAATTTTTCCGGGGGAGATTTTCACCGGGGAGATTTTTTCCGCCTACCCTGAAATAGTTTTAATTATTTTTCTTTTGAAATAGAAAAGATCAGAGACACAGCAAATAAAAAATTTTCAAAGGAGTTTAAATACTCATTTTCAAATAAATTGAATAATCACGATTATCAATAAATAATATATTTATTAGAATTTTTAATCATACAAACTAACAATTAATGTCATTGTCATAAAATCTGTATATCGGTTATTTTACATATGTAACGAAATATGCGTAATACACGGGTTGCGGACCCATGGACAAAATCCTTACCGGACAAAATACCCTCTTTGCTGAATAAAAACTCTATTTTGACCAAGTTTTTTTTTCTTTTTTTTTTTTTTTTTTTTTTTTTTTTTTGCAAAAAACACCTCTAAACATTTAAAAAAAAAAAAAAAAAAAAAAAAAAAAAAAAAAAAAAACTTTTAGTTGAAAAATAAAAGTTAAAAGTGTAAGTTGTGTCATAAATATTTTATATTTCTTAAAGATACATGTACATTTTAAAATCTGAAGTAAAAGACTATTTACATATAGGCAAATACATATTTTCATATAGGGGAAAGTGGGGTGGGGTGTAACACTTTTTACAAAAGTAAGAAAATCAACTTTGCTTAATACAAAAACAAAAATATTAGTTTATACGATGCAAGGTAAAACACTTTTTAATCTCCCTGAATAATATAAAAATGTAACATGCAAAAGCTATTTTATAATTAAAGAAATTGTAAATTTCAAATTGTGTCCCATACCTCCCCATTAATAGGAAAGTGTGAGACAGCTGTAAAACAAAGCTATAAGGCACAAATAGTCTAATTTCAGTTACACATACAATCAAACAAAGATTATAGGTTGATAATGTATCGCGCCACAATGTAAAATTCCAGTATCTTCATGACTGAAATTTAAATTCAGGACTGACAGTCACAGACATTAATCATAGATGAACCATCAATTACTTTTTTTTTTATATTTCTAAATAAATGAATATTACGAATATCAAAATTAATATACTGTCCTCCAAAAATGTTTATATAACCATTAACCGTATTACAATATGTGAACCATTGAATTTAATAACTTATAGCACATTGGACATGTTGGGAAAAATAAATTATATATATATATACACAAAGGAAATGGACATGTCCCATTTTTTTTCTTTACAGGCATGTCCTATTTGTGGTACGTGCAGGGCCATCGCTAAGACTTTTTATTGGTGGAGGAGCGGACCTTAAATAGCCAAGTCAATTTTCGATTTTTGCCAACTCTGAGAAAATCAAAAATAAGTAGTTTTTGCTGTTTGCTAACTAGTTTTATAATTTTACCAAGCTACCACAATTAGAAAATGTAACACAGTTCTTATTTGTAAAAAGCTTAATCATATTCGGAATTACATTTGTGACTTTTGGCAAATCTATAAGAAATAGAAAGTGTACTATAGTTTTTTTTTTTTATTAAAGTTTTGAAAAAAAATTGCCAACTAAGTTTTTAAAGTTGCCAAATGTAGCAGCATTTGCGAACGTTTGGGGGGGGGGGGGGGGGCCTTTGGCAAGGCCCCTGGGTATGTGTGTGTGAGAGAGGGGAGGGAGAGATGAATTCTCTCTCTCTCTCTTCCCTTAATCCACACCCTCTTTCCCACATAAAAACAGTTTTGCAGTATCAGCATTGTTTATTTATAAATCTAATATAATAGTATTTCGTATTGTATTTCTCAAATGTTAAATGCCCTAAACTGTTATAAATTATACACTTATATTATCATGAATGAAATGTAAATCAAAAGAATTTCAAATATTAAATAATTCGAGTTCAAAATAAAAAAAATCGTCATCGAGAATTATTTATTTAGTGATGAAAAGAAAAAAAAAAACAAGAGAGTGATTAATGTTATAAATTAATAACTAATGTCATTATCATAAAATCTGTATGTTAATTATTTTACATAGAATATTTAAGATATTTATATACGATATCTGTTTGATTATAAAATGAATGAATCAATAGTGGTTGGGGGAGGACAAAATCTTCTCATATTTCTTATTCATCTATTTTTCTTTTTACAGAAAAACATTCTTACAGTATCAGCACTGTGTCGTTATAAATCGTTTTAAGGTAGTTCTTAAATCAAAGAGGGCAACTTCGTGACATAAGTTTTAATTTATTTTTGCTCGGAAATGCATGAAACTAGTAGGTGTTGTTATTCAGAAACTATCTAATCGTACTCTTTTTTTTTTTTTTTTTTTTTTTTTCAAATGCAATGTATACTTTAGAACAAGCCATCAAAGTTGATGTTATGATCGCATTTTCCGAGGAAATCAGAAAAACCAACCAACGAAAGGGGGGGAAAAAAGTAGCTCATAACTCGGTTGGTAATTTAATTGTCGTGAAATGGAAAACTCAGTTCGATGCGAAAGCACTTCCATAGTCAGGCCTTCCAATTCCATATCCATCGGTTAAAAAATGGATTTGAAATGAATTAGAAAATTTAGAGCTTATATGTTTCTGTTTATTTAAAAAAAATGAAAATCTGCAAATAATATTTGAAGTTCTAACGATATAAATTTACTCCACTTTTTTAATTAATTTCAAATTATTATATTTTTTTAATTATGATAAGTTTTATTGTGCGATTTTGTTTACTAACAATGTGGTTAACCCTCGCAAAAAAATTATAAATTTTAACTCAATAAATAAAAATTATTTTAAAATGTGTTCCGGACCATCTTAAACAAAAAATAATGTAAAAAAAAAAAAAAAAAAAAAAAAAAAAAAAAAGACATGACAAGTTTATTTAAAGAAGTTAAAGCAATGCTAGGCATACACACAGACGGCATACAAAAGGAACTCAAAAAATAAAGTTTTAATTTGTATATTAGGAAATAAAAAAAATATTTTATAAAAATATCTGAAGGAGAAAACAAATATCGTAAAAATTTTAGACGCTATAGAAATACCCCCTGTAAATTGCAATTTTAATCACATTCATAATATATTTTAATTTTTAATAAATGCTTCGGAATTTTTATCTATGACGACTTGACGCTTAATGTCTTTATGGTATCTCTATCAGCATTTCATAACAATAAAAATAATAAAAAGAAGATAATTAATAGATTCTGCTTTTCATTTCACACACACATAGAAAAACTTTAATTTTATGGGAGCGTTTTTTTTAATTTTTTCGTAAATGACAAATTATGTAACTATAATAAAAGAAAGTTAGCATTGACTCATTTCTCATATTCAATCTGAATATTTTTAATCCTTAACTGTTGTGACAAAAATTGTCATAACTACTGTGAGCGGTTTGTCAGACCGCTTAATTTAAAGATGAATAAAATGTTACATTACCTCTCAGAATGTTATTTAAGCATTAAACTTTATATACCAGACAATTGTAAATAAAATTCAGCTATTCAGAAGTCCTTAGAAGTAGCAATAAGGCTCCAAACGAAACAAAATATGACCAAGATCTATAGTTAAACTAAAAATTACGAATTAAACTGCGAAACTTAAAAAACTCAGCGGTCTCTGAGGCCGCTAACAGTAGTTATGGGTTTAAAAAAAAAATCCGCCCGAACAGGGACTCGAACCCTGGACCGTTAGGTTAAAAGCCTAACGCTCTACCGACTGAGCTATCCGGGCTCATGCATACGCGCAGTCTTAAAGTAGTTTTATAATTCCTTGCTAAACAACGCAAAACTTTCCGCTATGTTTCGTTTTTAAACGTAAAAGTATAAAATTGTCAGATCTGACTATTGGAATAACTTGGAATCGAAATGAATTTTCCATTTTTTGATAAATAAATTGCTTATCAAGCTCAACGTTAAATTGTTCCCGTGATGGCCGTGTTTTCTCCTTTCTCGAGGTGTCACTTTCGAAATTCGGTTCAAAACGCCATTTTTGACAACTTTTTTCAAAAGATCATTTGAGTTCATCAAAAAAAAAAAAAAAAAAAAAAAGTTTTTCTATGTCAAAGTTTCTGAATATAAACATCCCACAATTTCATGCGTTTCCGAAAAAAAAAAAAAAAAAAAAAAAAAAAAAAAAAAAAAAAAATAGAATAATAATTAAAAAATTTGTCAGAAAGTAATCTCCTTCGATTTCAGAACACCAGAGGAAATGCTTCCTGTAAAATTTGTTTTTCGACCTATTATAATGTAAGTTTAATTAACATTAACGCATTATTCATTAATTAAATTATGAAAATGCTAAAATATTTTACAGACAAACCTCCTCAGCATGAACACGCTTAACGTGTATTATTTTTAACGTGAATTGTTGTAACAGTCGTCAATCCGCTGTAAAGACGAATACCAAGATTTGATACTGATCTGGTCCCGATTATGACTAAGTGGGGCCCTGGGCAAAGATTAAAAGGGGGGCAATTTTGGACATACGGTAATTATACATTAAATGTAATAATATATTTTCAGCAATTGCATTTACAGGGAGACTCACTACTAAGTTTTATAAATTTTAAAAGGTAGTGGGAAATAATATAGCAAACAATTTTTATACAAGAAACCAAAGTCATAATTTATTTACTAAGCTAAAAAATACAGGTTACCTTTCTTCAATTTATTATTTTATTTTATTTATTTATTTATTTCTTAACGATATTTTAGCTAAAGTTTCATTACACTTAACTCGCTTTTTTGCTATAATCTATAAACAAAAATGCTAAAATTTATATTGTATTTATTATTTACATTTATTTCCAAATTTATTATAACAGCAAACGATATCAAAGCTGGCCTTCTGTACAAACAGGGTTCGTGATTTTTTTTTATTTTTTAATAAAAATCCAAATAATCGATTTTTTTTATTTAAATCGGATTTTTTTATTTAAATCCGATTTTTTTTTTTTTTTTTTTTCAAAAATATCACACAATATTATTGTTTTACATTACTTTTCGTTTAAGGGGGCTCAGGGGTTGAAAACTTTTCAAAAAATCGATTTTTTTGTGATCTAATTTGATTATTCATTTAACTCTTAACTCAATGCAAAAAACCGCATAAAAATATTTGCATTTTTAACGGAGTTATAAGCATTTATGTATCAACACTTTCATAGCCGCATCCATATAATTTCAACTTTAAGTCGCGTTTTCTCAAAACTTGATTTTTTGATGACTAACACCAAGATTTAAAAAAAATTATTTGATGGAATGGCTTAATTTTTTTTGCATGCATATAACATCATTATCTATATTATGAATTAGATAGTTTAATATATTAGATTAATATATTTTAGATAGTTTAATATTTTGAGTATTTTTAATGGAAAAAAAGTTGTATTTTTTAGGGTTTTTTTAAATTTTCAACTTTGAGAGATTTTTTTAATACTGTTTTAGGTAGCTTTCATTACAAAAAGTAAAAAGCTACCTATTGCAGCCGTCCGGAGGAAAGCACTTCCGGAAAATTTTGGTATATTTTCACCGATCATGACCCCCAGACCCCAAAACCACCCTCCGTTCAAATGTTGACATTATATATATATATATATATATATATATATATATATATAACCATATATATATATATATATATATATATATATATCTGATTTTTGTCATGCGATAACTAACGTATTTATGAACCGATTTGAATGAAACTTGGTATGTACATAGTACATACAAATGTCTCGACCGAGTTCGTTGGCCAGCATCATCCGCCATTTTATTTCAAAATGGCGGCCATTTTAAATTTTTAAAAAAATTTAAAATTTAAAATTATATGTGAAAAAATTAAATTTTGAAAAATATTTTTCTTTTACGTGTTAGAACTTAAAACAAAGATTCCAGAACACTTTTTATTTTGTCAATATCTTAAAAAATGATTGAGTTATAGCACTTTGAATTTTTCTTATGGCTGACATTTGAAACGATCTGATTTTTGTCACGTGATAACACGCGTATTTATGAACCGATTTCAATGAAACTTGGTATGTACATAGTACATACAAATGTCGCGACCTAGTTCGTTGATCAGCATCATCCGCCGTTTTATTTCAAAATGGTGGCCATTTTAAATTTTTAAAAAAATTTAAAATTTAAAATTAAATGCAAAAAAATCAAAATTTGAAAAATATTTTTCTTTTACGTGTTAGAACTTAAAACAACGATTCCAGAACACTTTTTATTTTGTCTGTATCTTACAAAATGATTGAGTTATAGCATTTTGAATTTTTCTTATGGCTGACATTTTGAAACGATCTGATTTTGTCACGTGATAACACGCGTACTTATGAACCGGTTTCAATGAAAATTGGTATGTACATAGTACATACAAATGTCTCGACCGAGTTCGTTGACCAGCATCATCCGCCATTTTGTTTCAAAATGGTGGCCATTTTAAATTTTTAAAAAAAATTAAAATTTAAAATTAAATGCAAAAAAAATCAAAATTTGAAAAATATTTTTCTTTTACGTGTTAGAACTTAAAACAACGATTCCAGAACACTTTTTATTTTGTCTATATCTTACAAAATGATTGAGTTATAGCACTTTGAATTTTTCTTATGGCTGACATTTTGAAACGATCTGATTTTGTCACGTGATAACACGCGTATTTATGAACCGGTTTCAATGAAAATTGGTATGTACATAGTACATACAAATGTCTCGACCGAGTTCGTTGGCCAGCATCATCCACCATTTTGTTTCAAAATGGTGGCCATTTTAAATTTTTTAAAAAATTTAAAATTTAAAATTAAATGCGAAAAAATTAAAAGTTGAAAAATATTTTTCTTTTACGTATTAAAACTTAAAACAACGATTCCAGAACACTTTTCATTTTGTCTATATCTTAAAAAATGATTGAGTTATAGCACTTTGAATTTTGCTTATGGCTGACATTTTGAAACGGTCTGATCTGAACGATCCATCATGTTGCTTTAAAATGGCATACACTTTATGATATCGTGGAATTTGGTGACTCTCTAAATCGCTTAAAATAAAACCAGGTTGAATAAAAGATGACTAATTTCTAAAAATTCCTATTAATATTCAGTCTTGACAAAAACTAGTATTCAATCTTATAAAATCACTAATTTTTAAAGATTATTTCCACTAATTTGAGCTTAGTATTTTTGAACAATGTAACTTACTTTAAAATAAATAAATAAATATATAAGTATATGAAAGCTACCTCTTCCTCCCGGCATTGCCGGAAGGACTTTTTATTAAGTGATAGTTATACCCTTAATTCATAATCTGGATTATGATGTTATATGCATGAAAAAAAAAAAGCCATTTTATCAAATAATTTTTTTAAAATCTTGGTGTTAGTCGTCAAAAATCAAGTTTTGAGAAAACACGACTTAAAGTTGAAATTATATGGATGTGGTTATGTAAGTATTGATACATAAATGCTTATAACTCCGTTAAAAATGCTAATATTTTTATGCGTTTTATTTTTTTTTTTTTTTTTTTTTTTTTCGCATTGAGTTAAGAATTAATTGAATAATCAAACTAGATCATAAAAAAAATCGATTTTTTGAAAAGTTTTCAACCCCTGAGCCCCCTTAATTTATAAAATATAAACTATACATACTCATACACTTATGTAAAAAACATTACCAATATATATTAATAATGTTACACAATTTACACAAATGATTTAAAAATAAAATTTTAGGTTATGGAAAAAAAAATTATTATACAAAATGCATGAAGAACTACAAATCAGATGCCAAAAACTAATTCAGCCTTTAGTATTTTAGTTAAAATAAAAACATCTGCAGCACATAAATATTTTTTAAAAATTTGAAAGCAAACTCGGTTGTTAACATTTGTTTTATTTAAATGCTGCTTCAGAAAAATGAGTTTAGCAGCTTAATCAGCTGATTTCTAATTTCAAAATGTATCCAATCAAATGTCGAAAACATTTGTTCCATTTGAAAGAAATGAAGCTATTGCAGTAAAAAAAGAAGTTGATCATATATTCTGTAGAATTTTTAGTATCAGCCTTTTCGATAACTATAACAAATATCTTCCACCATTCTAAGGGGTGAAATCTACTATATTAAATTCAAACAAAAATTCATTGAAAGATTCAGATATTGCTGAAACTTTAATACTAAATCATAAAATTTTATTTTACCAACTTGCAGAAGTTTTTCTAAATACTAATGAATAAATATTCAAGTATTTAACATATTCCTGCATGGATTTCTTTACTATTGTAAGATTATTTTATCATTTGATTCAAATAAAATTTGTCAGCATGTTTTTTCAAAACCTTCCATTGTATTTTACTTTTTGACAGAGATTAAGCTTTACCTCTCTAAAAGTAGTTTGATTATTTGTGTTATATAAAACTGAATTACATTAAAGTACATTAAGATGTGTGTTTACATCTAATATTTATTTAAAAATAACTTTATTTAAAAGAAAAACTGATTTAAATCAATGATTTAAAAAAGTCAATTGTTTTAATTCGTGATTTAAATCATGATAAAAATCAAACTGATTTAAATCAACGAACCCTGTGTACAAATATCGGGATACAACATTTAGGGAATGCTCTTTTAAAAAAGCAAATGCATTTTTAATTCAAGAATTAAGCTAAAAAATGCTATTCGATTTTTTTTTTTTTTTTTTTTTTTAATTATTACAATTGTTATGACTGCAATTTTTATTATCTGAGGAAGAAAATGACGCATACATCTGTGAATGAAACCGAGATGTTTCAGAAAGTTTTTGCGTTGTTGAGTAAAAAAAAGGACGGTGGACATTTAAAAAAATTATTTTAATTTTCATAATAGAAATTTGTAATGATGTGAAAATATACATTTCACATAAGTATATAGAATATCTTAAGAGAAATTTTCGATCTCATTATAATTTTCCTATCTTTTAAAAAATTTAAAATTTTAAAATGCTCCTTGCTTGATATTTTAAATATTTCCTCGATTTTGAATTTAGATATTTCCTCGATCGAAAGTTTTTGCGTTGTTGAGTTAAAAGGACGGTGGACATTTAAAAAATGTCTTTTAATTTTTATAACAGAAATTTGCAATGTCTTGAAAATATATATTTCACATAAGTATATAGAATACCTTAACAGAAATTTTCAATCTTATTATAGTTTTCCCATCTTTTAAAAAAATTAAAATTCTAAAATGCTCCTTGCTTGTTCATATTTTAGATATTTCCTCGATCGAGAGTTTTTGAGTTGTTCAGTTAAAAGGACTGCAGACATTTAAAAATTGTTCATTAATTTTCATAATAGAATTTTGCAATGTCGTGAAAATATACATTTCACATAAGTATATAGAATACTTTAACAGATATTTTCAATCTTATCATAATTTTCCTATCTTTAAAAAAATTAAAATTTTAAAATAGAATTTTAAAATGCTCTTTGCTTGTTGATATTTTAGAAATTTCCTCGATCGAAAGTTTTTGAGTTGTTGAGTTAAAAGGACTGCGGACATTTAAAAAATGTCTTTTAATTTTCATAATAGAAATTTGTAAGGATGTGAAAATATACATTTCACATAAGTATATAGAATACCTTAACAGAAATTTTCAATCTCATTATAATTTTACTATCTTTTAAAAAATTTAAAATTTTAAAATGCTCCTGCTTGATATTTTAGATATTTCCTCGATTTTGGATTTGATTCATGTAAAACTCTATTAAAAACAAATCCGGGTATGGATTTTTTAATCCCTTAAATAGTTAATTTTTCAGAAATATTTTTCTCGCTTTTACATCGATTTTCATCAAAATTCCGTCTTACACTGAAAATAAATAAATAAATAAATAAATAAATAAATAAAAAATCTGTAAAGTTACTAAAAGCTTTCTAGGAAATTGAGATTCCTAGAAATTGGATGTAACGGGAATAGCAAAAGTGCATGTAAGAGATACAAATTTGCATTCAAAATCAAAAATTCTGCAAGGTTACTAAGAGTTTTTTAGGAAATAGGCACTCCAAGATTTTTTTATGTAACTACAACCCATGTTACAGATAAAATTTTCGTAAGATTACTATAATTTTAGTAGATTCGTTTGTAAAGTTAGAGATTTCTGTAGCTTTACAAAAATTAATTCTGCAGATTTACACCTTTCCTTGTAAGGTGCACATTTAAAATGTTAGTAAGCATACAGATTCCGGCAACTTTTCATCTGTAGGATTACAGATTTTTTTTTTTTTTTTTTTTTTTTTTTTTTTTTTTCACAGTGTATAATAAGTCAAAGAAGTAAAAAAAAAAAAAAAAAAAAAAAAAAAAAAACAAATTTAATTGCCTTATCGAAGTCGAATTTTAAAATACATACACGTTTTCTTTTTAAGCGATATTAGGATTTTCTTATACTGTTTCATGAATTTTAATCAAAAAATTAAATAGTAAAGAATTTTTTTTTCTTTTTTCTTTTTTAAGCTGAAACATTGAGAAAAATAGATTTAAAGTATATTAAAATGCCAAAAAAATTGGCCCCACCAGTGGCCGAGAGGTTCGGACCTCTCAACTGGTAGACGGCAGGTGCTGGGTTCGAACCCAATCGCGGCTGTCGGCCTAACCGTTCGGAGTTTTCGTGGTTTTCTTCGAACCTTGCGTAAATACGGGTTAGGTTCCCTTAGAAAGACCCCCACGAAGGGCATTCCCCCCTGGTCCTATATCCCTAGCGCAGATAATCGGACGTCAAAAATCAATCAATCAATCAATCAATCAACCAAAAAAATTGTTTGTGAACAAAATTAAAACATTTGTAACTTCACGTAAAATAGTCGCAAATGCATGTAATTTTTCACGAATGATGGAATAAAAAAATATAAAATAATAATACATACAAAAAGAAATATCGATATTGGGATCGATTTTTGCTCAAATAAAGGTCCATGGTCCTCTTAAGAAAAAAAATCGTAAGGCTGTTCTCAACTAATATCCCCAATAAACACAAAAAGTTTTGACGCATTTACAAATTCATTTTTTAACAGAAAGACATAAAATTGAAAGGCTTCACTATAGAAGCGATTTGAAATCAAACGGCGTTTTCAATATTTTGAGAAATAAATTACATATTGATTTACAAGAGCTTTTGATCACGTGACGAAGACGTTTTTCATCTTTCCTTGAGTGGTTATTCATTAGAGTGGAAATTCGGTTCAAAACGCCAACTTTAACACTATTTTTTGAAATAACTATTGCGCCCCCCCCCCCCCGCTAAAAAAGCAGTTTCTGAACAACGCCTAATTTCAGGCATTTTTAAATAAAAGTTAATTAAAACTTATGTCATAAGGTTGCTCTTTTGGATTTACGAACATCCTTAAGAAGAATCGTAATATTTTTCAACTGTCCATAATTTAATGCATGAAAACCTTGATTTCCCTTTAATATTTTTACGATTTACATTTTGTAAAGTATAAAACTGATTAAAATATTTTTGTGAAAGAGGTTTAAAATAACTTTTCGTTTTTGTGAATATTTGGTTTGGTGTATACAAGGTAAGGCAGAACATCTTATAAAAGTAAATGTAATGATTTAATATTGCCGGTTGGTTTTAGGTTTATCTACAGGTTTGTGACCTTTAGATGTATATCTTATTTTAAAAATTGACATAACCACACTGTAAAAAAAAATCTGTAAAGGTACTATACTTTATCTAGGAAACTGGGATTCCAAGAACTTTTCTTGTAAAGGTAACAACAAAAACTCAAATTTTAGAATAGGTTACATGGATTTTTCCTGTTATCGTTACATGAAAAGTTCTTGGAATCCCAGTTTCCTAGAAAATGTTTAGTACCTTTACAGATTTTTTTTATTTATTTATTTTTTTTTTTCTTACAGCACATCAATTTTCAAAAGCACTGAAATTTTAAGTTTCCACATAAGGGAAATAGTACAATTAAGTCCTCTTTGGTTTCACAACCAATGACAATAATTACAACCCTAATGCAGGGTTGGCGAACCTATGGCCCTTAAGCTAATTTTTCTGGCAAGCGAAAAATTTTAATTTAGTAATGGTAATTCATATAAAATCTTTTTTTTTTTTTTTTTTTTGTATTATAACCAACAAAGTTTATTATATCTGGTCAGACTTTCATAATTAATTTCATTATTTTTTTCCCCCTTAAATAACATGTGACAGTATTTTTTTTTTTTTTTTCACCTGTGCAGTTGTACAGAGTTTTTGATATGAATTTTGCCTTTCTACGTGAATTTTAAAAGCTGTTATTTTCAGATGAATTTCGATTAACAATCACGGCAATAAGATGGCAAATTTGCCAATTTAGATATGTGCGCCTGTAAAAATAATAAAATATGAATCAAGTATAAAGCATTTCCTGTAGAACGAACGACAGCAAAAATGTCATCAATACATTATAACAGGGATGCGAGTTCTCCGTCCCAAATGACTGATTTTCGCCATTAAATTGTAATAGTATTCCTTGCTTTATTAAATCTCAGAAATTTTGCCATTAAATAAGGTGAGAAATTCAATTAAAGCGATTTTCCATTTGGGACGGAGAATTCTCATCCCTGATTATTAGTATATTATTTAAAGCAACTTGGAAAATTCTAACAGAGATTTTTCAGTAATAATAAGTTAAAAGTGATGAAATAAAAACTCTTTTCTCTCTTTATCTCTTTTTTAGTACTAACCGCATAAATGAATCTTATTTACGGATAAAAATTCTTTCATTTAGTGGCTAATTTAGTATACAGAAAAATTGCATTTTAATTTTTAAATATTTTTTTTATTCTCAATTATTAATGAATAAAAACACAATTGATTTTATAATCAACATTTCGTATAAATATCGTACTCTTCAAAATTAATTTTGTATAAGTTTGGCACGTTATATTGTTGATAGACATTGTTTGTGAATTTTCGGCACGCACAAGTGAAAAGGTTTGCTGAGCCTGCCATAATGGATATCTTGCAATTCAAATTCGGAAAAAGAATTACCTGGTCTGCTTTACATATAACTTTTTGTATATAATTTATTTACAAGATAAGCCTGTATATATTGTCAAAAGATCAATATTGTATATCAACTATAAGGCGTTACTTGAAATAGATAAACTTTTAGAATTAGTAACACAATGGAGCCTTTTAAGTCCCACAAGTATGGCCTTTTAAAACATTAAAAGAATGCTCTTATCAGTTTTTACAAATGAGGGGCCTATTGACACCCGTCACACCTACTTAATCCCTTATTGCAAATTTTAAAGAAATTCCTGGATACCTTGGAAGTTACTAGCTGAACTTTTAGTCTCAGTAAACTTAAAGTTGTGTGAAGTCGCTTTTTTCGACGCTCTAGCTAAATTTTATAAGTGTGCTCCTGATTTGAAAATTAAGACTTGTGAACTAGTTCTTATTCTTTCCAAACATTTTTGGGCATAAATATGGATAGATTCCGTTTCCTCAGCGTCTTCAAGCCAGTTCCTGCTCGTAGGTATGGATTTATTCCAGTTGAAAAAGGTGAAGAAGCAAAATTTAAGAAAATTTTTGGTAAGTCACATTGTTTATTCTATCATGTCATGTTTATTTTATTTTTTATTTAATGATTTTTTTTAGTGTTTTGAAATTAAGTATCTGTTGTTAAGATGTGAATTTCAAACGATTTACATATTATTACTAAGCCGTTGATCTCCTGATTCAAACACTGATTTATCTTTATTATTTGCAATCAAATAGACGATAGTTTACTTTATTTAATGATTTTCTTTAATGCTTCATTTAATGTTTTGAAATTAAACATTTGTTGTCAAGATATGAATTTCAAATGATTTACATATAATTACTAAGCTGGTTTTTTTTAATTCAAACACTGATTTATCTTTATTTTCTATAATGAAAAAGACAGTAGTGTAATTTACTTTACTTACATTATTTTCTATAGTCCCCACATCATTTTAATCTAGATGTTTTTTGAAAATTAGTAAAATTTTGCAACTATTTATTAGAAATGATACCAACAATTTATTTTTTATATAATAATATGAAGAAATAATTTTCTGCTGACAAATTGAATCTAATTTTACAAATGCTGCATATTTTATAGTTTAGGCAATTTTTTGCTTTACCGTGAAAGAAATAATAATTATTATTTTGCTTTTTTTGCTTTCATTCAATGCAAATTTCCTGCATGTTAAATTGACATATATTATTATTAATATCAAAGACTTTTCGCTGAATGCAACAATATATATATATATATATATATATATATATATATATATATATATATATATATATATATATATATATATATATATATATATATATATATATAAAAGAAACAAAAAAGAAAAAAAAAAGTCACAATATTTCATTTATTTTAATTGATATAGATTATTTTTTAATATAACAGTTTATTAATTTTTTTTCTTTAAGAAAATTACTAATTTAAATTACTATTTAGTAATTTTTAGAAAAATTACTCTTACGTCAATAACATTAAAATTAGCTATCCAAATATATTAATTAGAGTTTAATTAATATTTTATTATCTATATATTCATTGTATAAACATAACGAATATTGTTGTTTTGCGCACTATTCAATCCATATTCATATGACAATAGGTTAAGGAAGAGTTTTTGGATATGTTTAGGAAGACTTAAATATTACAACTTATTATACATTTTGCACTTTATTACACATCATTCCTTCAGGAAAGTAATGTTTATTTTAAATGTAAAGAGTGAAATATGTGTTTAAAATAAAAGAATCGCAAACGGTGCAAAGCCAATTAAGAAATAATGTATTATTATTATTAATAAATGCTTAAATGTTAATAAAGTGATAAGTATATAGTTAATGCATAGACATATACTAACATTGCGAAATCTAAACATTAACAAAAGTTTTTGTTAAACCAAAATAATGCTCAATTAAAAGACATGTACTATTAATAGTGCACGTGATCCGAAAGGGTTAAAAGAAAATTGATTCCTAAAATTCACAAGCTAATTTTTAGGAACATCCCATAAATATTCAAAATTAAAATAACAATAAAAAATTCTATTGTTTTATATTTAGTTCCAAGGCATTATTTGATTTTATATCTTATATTACAATAATGTATAAATGGCTGTTCTTATATAACTCCTATCCCTCAAAAAAAAAAAAAAAAAAAAAAAAAAAAAAAAAATCATTATTTAAATTTTTAAAGTGCAAAATATTGTTTAAGAAAATCTGCTATAGTAATTAAGATTATCCAAAAACATATTTTCTCCATGCATTCCCCTATATGTACAATTTCACAGTTCTTATGGAATTTAAAAATGATATCAGTGTAAACTCTTACGAAAGTTAAGTCAATCATTCAAGTTATCGAAATATTATCAAGAATCTTATCAGTTTTTTTTATTACCATGTTTTTATTGAATGTAATTATTGTTATATATATATATATATATATACTTCTAGAAGTCCTTTAAGGTGTTTTTTAATCAAAAAGAGTAACCTTGTGACATAATTTTTAATTTATTCTTGTTCGGAAATACGTGAAACTAACAGGTGTTTTGTGATTCAGAAACTATTTAATAGCATTCATTTTTCAGTCTTTATGCAAACGCAATAGATATGACAGAACAAGCCGTCAAAATTTACGTTTCGAACCACGAAGGTGTGTGTGTGTGTGGGGGGGGGGGAAACGCGTGATCACGTGATCAAAATAGCTTATAACTCGGTAGATAACTTAATTATCCTAAAATAGAAAACTCAGTTCGACTCGAAAGCGCTTTCATATTCAGGCCTTCCAATTTTATATCTTTCCGTTAAATAAATAAATAAAAAAGTGAATGCGTTAAAACGTTTTGCGCTAGTTGAGCTGAGCAGTTGAAATTAGCCTTAAGGCTCCTGCCCTCGCTCGAGGAAACGCTCGCGAGCTAATGTTATTCCTATGGGGAAGCATTTTTCTAATAACTCTTTCACATTTTGACATTTTTGAATTTTTTTTTTTGTATTGGATAGCTGAGGTGCATGCCGATAGCGCACCTTTTTTACTTTTTCGATTTTGGTTGAAGATATTTTTTTCACTTTCAGTTTCGAAACCAGTTTTGAAAGTAAAACTAACTTTGGAAAAAATATCTGCAACCAAAATCGATAAAGTAAAAAAGGTGCGTTGTCGGCATGTACCTCAGCTATCCAATGCAAAAAAAAATTATTCAAAAATGTCAAAATGCGAAAGAGTTATTAGAAAAATTCTTCCCCATAGGAATAGCATTAGCTCGCGAGCGTTTCCTCGAGCGAGGACAGGGGGCTTAAGACTCCACTGCAGTGAAATTTCCCGATCGCGAAATCCCGTGTTAGCTTATGGAAAAACTTTGAAGCATGATGAGCCATTACATAATATAATTATTGAAATACAGTCTTCATCATCAGAACGTAGATGACAGATGCCGATGATATGCATTTTTAGAAATTGTCTCATATAAAAAATCCCTATAAACCTTAAAATTTCCATTTGATTAAATTTTATCATCTTCTTAAAGATACTTAAAAATTACGTAGACAATTTTTTTTAACACGCACATCATCGTTATCTGACGTCTACTTTTTGATGGTGAAAATGGTATTTTGATAATGATATTAGGTAATGGGTCATCGCTCTTCAAAGTTTTCCAATAGGCTAACATGAAAGTTCGCGATGGGGGAGATTCACTGCAGCAGAGGCTGTAAGATGAGAGTAAAGAGCTGTAATTACTTACTTTATTTTAAAAAAATGTACTTTCATGTGGCAATTTTGAGTGTCACCACACTGTCTTAGGGAAAAAAAATGATTTATAGAAGGTTGCTATACTTGGAAAAGTCAGGAGGAAAGTCATACTTGGAAAAGATAGCACTGGAAAACCTGTAAAAATCAGGCAATTCAGAAATTTGCCTAATAAGTCAGGTGAAAAAAAATCAATATTTTATCCAAAATTTGGAAAAGTTAGGGAATTGGATAACATTTCATGGAGATTGCTGAATAAGTAAAATCTTCATCCTGCAGCAGATGAGAAAAATCTTCCATATTTTTGCAAATTCCAGTTTTTAGATGTTTAATTTAAATTACCTTCCTAATTTTTTTTCTTTCTACTTTTACTTATTGCATCCCGATACACAGTTTAAAATTTTTGACTCATTAATGTATCCTTTTTTTTTCTGTATATATTTTGAAGGATAGATAATGTAACTAATGAATCCTTTCTAATCTCTTTATCCTTTTCAAGTCCCTTTTTCTAAAGCTGGATTTAAGTTAAGTACAAATTATGATTCGATACAAAAATGTTGCAAATATATATATTTATTTATTTTTTTAAGTTTGAAGAAAATTTAATTGAAACATTCAGAAATTATTAAGTAAAGTAGTTCTACTACAGTCCTATCTTAAAAACTTTTTTTAGGGGGGGTAGGGGCTGTATATATGAAAATTTCAATCAATATTATATAAAGTTGGAAATTGTTTATATTTTTAATGGATATAATATTTTACTTTCAACATGTCCAATTCACACTACATCACTTGCCTGAAATTTCCCCAAAATACACCTGAAAAAGACAAGCAATTTCATTCTCCCATTTGAGTAGGAACCCTGTATTACAGAACTAAATTTCCTTATTTTTAGGGATTTTTTTTGTTTAACAAATATATTTTGTTTATGAGTCAGAAATTATGGAATATGTATTTAAAGCTGTTATCGAATTCCTTACTGTACAAATGCAACATTTACCGATGCCCTTTAAAACATAAGGTCAAAAATTTAGCATGTCTCATTATTGAAACTATTTGGAATCGAGTAGAATTTTCCATTTTTTTTTATAATTGAACTTTTCGAATAGCTGTAAATGATTTTTCTAATTTGGCGACAGGTTTTTCTGATTTCTCATGCAATCTTGTCCGGAAATTCGGTACAACACTCTAAGTTTGATTTTTCTGATAGGCTTGTTGCTTTTACCTAAAAATGAAAATTACAATTCCATTACACAGATACCGACTAAGAACACCTGCCAACCCACTAATCTATGTCAGGGATTTACTGATTCTGAATTTTGATGAAAATTCGTTCTTGAGTAGAGCTATTGCGTTAATCATGAATAATGCAGTATAGCAGCGCCATCTCTTAAGCGATTTCCACCAAAATGTAATTAGCATCAAATAATATCAAGGACTAATTGAATCTAAATTTTATGAAAGTCCGTGCATTAGTTCTTGAGATAAAGTTAAAATGGAAACAGGGGCGTGCGAAAAGAGAACTGCGCTCGGTTCAAAGTTCCAATTTAGCCCCCCTCCCCTATTAACTTTTTCTTGTGATAGGCTCGAAGTGATGTTAGTAGTAAAAATTTGGCGCCCCCTAAATTTCCGTGCTTGGAACGACCGCTTCCTTTCGTCCCCTCCCCCTTTCACTTGGCGCTGAGTGGAAATTGTGAAAAATTCAGCATAGCAGTGCCATCTGAGAAGCGATATACATCAAAATGCAAAAAAAAAAAAAAAAAAAAAAAAAAAAAAATCAACTCATGTCAAGGACTAACTGGATCTGAAATTTGATGAAAATCCATGCATTTGTTATTCAGATATAGCTGTTGCACAAATCGCAAAAAATGCAGCATAGCAGCGCCACCTGTTAGGCTATATACACCAAAAATTAATTATTTTCAGTTTATATCAAGGTCAAACTAAATCAAAAGTTTTGTGGAATTCCGTACATTTGTTCTTGAGATAGAACGGTCAGAAATTTTTGTCATATACAGACTCCCAGAGTGACAAACACACACACAGACAGATATTTCTTAAACACCATAAAATCGTGTTAAAGACCTTCTAAAATATACATATCCATCGAAAACGGTAAGTCGAAATTTTTCACGAATCTAATACTCTCTTCTTGTAAAGTTACAAAAGAAAGTGAAAATGTAAAATCGATTCTGCCCGTAAGATCGGTCTTTAGATTCGATTTCGATCTTCAGATTCGATTTCGATCTTTAGATTCAATGTCGATCTTTAGATTCGATTTCGATCTTTAGATTCGATTTCGATCTTTAGATTCGATGTCGATCTTCAGATTCGATTTCGATCTTTAGATTCGATGTCGATCTTTAGATTCGATTTCGATCTTTAGATTCGATTTCGATTTTTTTTTTCTTTTTTTTTCTAGGCTAAATCAGTGTTGAATGCAGGTATTTTTCTGCGACTTCGGAGGAAGGTATCATGTTTTGCAGCTCTGTAAGAGAGGGGGAATCGCAATTTCTGCATTAAAAAGCATAAAATCTCATAACTTCTGGGGAGGGGGGGGGGTATCCCCTCGGGCCACCCCATTAATTCGACACTAGGTTAAATCGTTATATTTTTGTTTAGAAGTCCAGTTATTTGAAGTAATAGTTTATTATGTTTTATTTTTCACACTCGTCTCTTCTAATTCCCCCCTTCTACGTCAGTTTTAACTTACAGGGCCGTTCTAAATATGCATACAGTTTTAAAATTGTCCAGTTCTCGGTCTGTTTTATTTTAGGTCCACATTTTAAATCCTTGACAACAGATAAATAAGGGATCGCCCTTCCGCCCTTTTATTCCGCCAATATTTTTTTGTTTCTTCAAAAGAAACAAAAAAATGTTGAGGGGGGGGGGGGCTTGCACCCTACCCCATTATACACCTTAAAATTTCATTCATATAATTCTCTACCATTTTTAACTTAAAAGTTTAAACTACATGGCACCCCCCAGAGCTGTGGACCCCTCCCCCCCTGTCGATCACTCACCTAATTTTGCTTATTTCTTCACTTCATTTCAATCTTTAAAAGGCTATAACTTTGCTTCTATGGGAGTTACAGTGGGGAAAAAAATTCTCTTATAGCTAATTATTTCTCGCCGTTCTTTTTGCTATTCCAGTTTCCCGTTTTTCCCTATAGGACCTTTTTTTTTGGGGGGGGGGGCAGAGGGGGTTTTTCTCATTTCTTGAAACAATATATCTATTGAAAGCTTATGCTTCATACATTACAAATCTAGCATAAGACATTTTCTCCCAACATTTCAGGTCACGTTAAGGACCCATAATGTGTTAAAATTTTAAATTTTCAAACTTCTTCGAAAACAAAACAAACAAAAAAAAAAAAAAAAAAAAAAAAAACATTGATACATATCAGCGAAACTGAGATTCGAACCCGCAATCGTTTGATTGCACACGTAATCCCTAAGCTTATTGGCCACCGAGTACTCAGCAGCGCTATTATTTCTTTAGATTGTCATCTTTAAATTCGTAATATCTTTTGAATGGAATGTCCGATTTGAATAATTCAAAAAGTAATCTACAGATATTGTAACAGGCATTAATACAAAACTAGCTGCACCCGTCGAAACTCGACGGAAAAGAATATATATTAGGTATGATATATATCAATCTTATATAGACAGTAAAATACTGAGCGAAATAAACAATTGCCACCTCTTAAAATAGGGATAACATAGCTTTTCATGATAAAGATACACAAACTTCAGAAAATAACAAAAAATAAGAAAAACAACTCATAAATTATTATGTTGGACTTAACTTAGCTACAAATCTATTTTTAATGCGGTTTCTAAACCTTAAATATTATTTAAATGCCAAATTATTTAGGAAGTTAATATTATACCCCGGAAGACGAATTCAAAAATATCTGCATATTTTATTTTTTCTCCGTTTAAATATCGCTTGATAACTGTACAATAATTATAATATCAATGAAACATTTTAATTATAATAGAAACAGGGACTTACTAAACTGCCTAACCAACCCACTACACATTTACAGAGCACTTGCAATAAATTTAATTTATTTATTGGTTTGTATCCTCCATGAACTTGTAAAAATTAATTTTGTTGTTATGACAACGAAAAAAAAACCGATATGTCTGTTATTAAAAAGAATAAAATTTTTGTATTTGTTGCTGAAATGCAAATTTTTTTTAAACAATAACTTAATACAAGGAAATGATTTTAATTATTTTTTGATATTATGTAAGATAGAAATATAGTAATACCGGCGTATCACAGGTTTTATTCTTTTTTTTTTCTAATATGACATCATTTACACCTTCAGAAATACTCATTTTTTCTTAAATAAAAGCGTGATTTATGCAGTTATTTAAGAATTCTTTAGTTTAATAAAATATTCATTATAATTAAACAGAAATGGCGCAGTTTATGGAAATATTTTCATTTATGCACACCACGAACCTTTAAATTAATAGAAGTTCACTTTATTTAGATGCAGGAATTAAAGTCAGTGCATGACATCATCACTGACACAGCTATAACAATGTATATTATATTCATGGAATAAATTTATGTGGTTTCTGTATGACGACATTTTCTCCATCGACAAAATTTCACTTTAGATATTATATTTTATTAAAGTTTATCTTCTGTTATTTTACTTACATAATACTTAATAATATTACTCAGTAAATAATCTGTGTATTGCAGGGAATAACTATGTGGAATCATTTTATTATGATTAAATTTAACGAAAATCTTTATTATTTTTTTTGTTTGAAATGCGATTATACATTCACCGATGAGATTAAGATCCTGATTGGAGGAAAATAATGACACAAAATAAAATTTGAGAAAAGCTTAACCTGTTGCCACTGTTTTGAAGAAATGTCATGAAAAAGCTTTTAAAATTAAAAATAAAATAGAAAAATTGAAATAAATTAAAAATTAGCCAGAATGGGCACATCTACACATAAACAACTTTCATTTAAAAAAATAATTATCAAAATCGGACCAGTAGAAAGCTCTGGGCTGATGACCAAAAAACAGCCAGGCGTTTTAAATATATAGATGATGGCGCAGTTTATAGAAATATTTTCATTTATGCACACCACGAACCTTTAAATTAATAGAAGTTCACTTTATTTAGATGCAGGAATTAAAGTCAGTGAATATGACATCATCACTGACACAGCTATAACAATGTATATTATATTCATGGAATAAATTTATCTGGTTTCTGTATGACGACATTTTCTCCATCGACAAAATTTCACTTTAGATATTATATTTTATTAAAGTTTATCTTCTGTTATTTTACTTACATAATACTTAATAATATTACTCAGTAAATAATCTGTGTATTGCAGGGAATAACTATGTGGAATCATTTTATTATGATTAAATTTAACGAAAATCTTTAGTATTTTTCTTTGTTTGAAATGCGATTATACATTCACCGATGAGATTAAGATCCTGATTGGAGGAAAATGATGACACAAAATAAATTTTGAGAAAAGCTTAACCTGTTGCCACTGTTTTGAAGAAATGTCATGAAAAAGCTTTTAAAATTAAAAATAAAATAGAAAAATTGAAATAAATTAAAAATTAGCCAGAATGGGCACATCTACACATAAACAGCTTTCATTTAAAAAAATAATTATCAAAATCGGACCAGTAGAAAGCTCTGGGCTGATGACCAAAAAAACATCCAGGCGTTTTAAATATATAGATGATGGCGCAGTTTATAGAAATATTTTCATTTATGCACACCACGAACCTTTAAATTAATAGAAGTTCACTTTATTTAGATGCAGGAATTAAAGTCAGTGAATATGACATCATCAATGACACAGCTATAACAATGTATATTATATTCATGGAATAAATTTATCTGGTTTCTGTATGACGACATTTTCTCCATCGACAAAATTTCACTTTAGATATTATATTTTATTAAAGTTTATCTTCTGTTATTTTACTTACATAATACTTAATAATATTACTCAGTAAATAATCTGTGTATTGCAGGGAATAACTATGTGGAATCATTTTATTATGATTAAATTTAACGAAAATCTTTATTATTTTTTTTGTTTGAAATGCGATTATACATTCACCGATGAGATTAAGATCCTGATTGGAGGAAAATAATGACACAAAATAAAATTTGAGAAAAGCTTAACCTGTTGCCACTGTTTTGAAGAAATGTCATGAAAAAGCTTTTAAAATTAAAAATAAAATAGAAAAATTGAAATAAATTAAAAATTAGCCAGAATGGGCACATCTACACATAAACAGCTTTCATTTAAAAAAATAATTATCAAAATCGGACCAGTAGAAAGCTCAGGGCTGATGACCAAAAAAACAGCCAGGCGTTTTAAATATATAGATGATTTATTTGGATAAGGATTAAGGTATCGATAGTATCGCCTAATTTTGGTTGGTGTATTTATTTATCGCGTTTTAAAATGTAAGAAAGTAGTTATAGTGAGTTAACTACAATAGCTGGACATATGGTATCGCGCGTCTTTTTTTTATAGATATTGATATGTTCTTTAATATTATAGAACCTTTTTTTTATTCATTTAAAAGTATTTCCTGACGATTCAAAATTATATATCCTAACGATTCAAAAAATACACACGTAATTGTTCAAGGTTTCACTTCTGTTGGCACTCTCAGAATGCCACTTTTTTTTTTTCATGTTCACCCGTCCTAACCCCCCCCCCCCTTCCTCACCAATTTTAACTTACAGGATCGTTCAAATTATAACTGCGATTTTAAAAAAAGTCTAATCCTCGTTCTATTTTATTATAAATCCATATTTTGAAACCTCAACAAAAGATACATTTGGGCCGGGGTCGCCCTTCTGTCCGTTTGGGATTTACCTTGCCCCCCCCCCCCGGGTGGGGGATTATTTTTTGTTTCTTCCACACCGTCTCATATAACATAGCGTTATAAAGCTTTTATCTCCTCGTTTTTTTTTTCCATTACTACCCCTCTCTTCACCTAGTTACATGCTCTTGGCACTTTTTATAGTTTCAAAGAGTGCATGTTCCCCGCGGGCCACCCCATGAATTCAACACTAAGTTAAACACTGTATTTTTGTTTAGAAGCTCAGTTATTTGGGTTATTAGTTTATTATGTTTTTTTTTAAGTTCATCCGTTTTAATCCCTCGCCCCCCCCCCTTCCTCGCCAATCTATACTAAATGGGCCGTTCAAAGTGTGCATGCAATTTTTTAAATGTCCAATTCTCGTTCTATTTTATTGTAAATCCTCATTTTGAAACTTCGACAAAAGATACATTTGGGCTATACCTGCCCCCCTGGGTATGGGGCATAGTTTTTGTTCTTCCAAACTATCTCGTGTAACATTTGGTTGGCATTAGAAAAAAAAAAAAAAAAAAAGTTTTTTTTTTTTTTTGTCTATACTCCTTGTTTCCCATCCTAGTTACAAGCTTTTGGCACTCTTTATCCTCGGTTAAATGCCGAGTTACTCAGTGTTGTTGTTAGTTGAGTTATGTCTCAATTTTTTCAAAGTTTTTGTGTAGGTGAAAATCATAAGTGACAATCATTTTAAAATTTAAAATTCTGATCATATCCAACTCTAAAATCTACAACAGCTTAATTCTATGCCTCCCTAAATGGATGGGGGGTGGGAGGCGGTAATTACGGTCCTGCTGATTGTCTAAGTTTTGGAATTATTAATTTGGATCTTCTCTGTGTGAATCTGAATATCGAAATATCGATTCTAGTATCGATTCTAGAACTGAGAAATCGATTCTTATTATGATCGATGTTGTTTTATATGATATCGATTTTAATCGATCCTCAAAATTTCCTCCAGTGAATATGATTAATAGTAAATATTCTATCGATATAATGCATTCAAATTATCATCCGTTTAAAAGTTTGGTTTGACGTCAGATTCATATAAAATAATTCATATGCATTGAGAGAACTCTAGATGTATTTAGCATTAATTATAGATCATAATTTGTTTATTTAATTATGTTTTTTCTCAACATTTGCCATTCTCAACACTACAGTTTTATTTATTTTTGCTTTTATATTACTACCAAACATGTTGATTTTTTGCGGATTTACCACTTTTGCCGAAAAATCTTTATCTTACTAAACAATGTATTTTTAGCAATAAAACACAGCGAATATTTCTATTAGAAAATAGTGATATGGACCATCGGAAGTTTCTTTGGCTGTGCCTTTATTATTTGGAAAAATAACTACTCATATAGTTTTTCAAATTTATCAATATTTTTTATTTCAGTAAAGGTCTTATAATCGAACCCCGTTATAATGAACTCCAAGCGTTTTGTTCGTTATATCCGGTGGTTTGCTACATCTGAAACATGTTCATAAAATATATAAATCATTAGTTGCTATGTGTATTCATTGAGAATGGATTAAAAAATGATAAAATCTGTACAAAATTAACGTTAATGAGTTATTGATGAGATCATCAATGAAATGACTAAAATTGATTACATTAAACTGATACGATATTAATTAAATCAATTAAAAATTAAAGACAAATGAAAATAAATTCATTTTACGTTTAATTCTTACTCACTATTTTGATACAGAAATTATCGATAACCTTTTGTTGATGTGATGCCGATTTCAAAAACATGTTACAAATTTCTTTGTCCAATAGATCAAATGACTCCAATACTCTTTCTTCAACTGTTTGCGTAGAGAAAAATTTATTAATTACATAAATATCTACAGTAACATCTGGGATGGTGAGGCTTATGTCATTTACGTGTTCCTCTACAATCAGCATCAGATGCATAATCTTCTGTTTTCGAATGATTCTTTTTAATTTCATTTCCATTCATCAAAATACATTTTCTTATGAAATTAAGGTTGAAGTCCTGTTTTCACAAGTGAAAAATAAAATAAAAAATAAATAATAATAATAAATAAAATTTTGTTTATTATATCCGTGAGTTCATTATATACTGGGTTCGTGCCAACGGGGTTAGACTAAATTATTATTTCTTACTATTATTTAATTTCCGTTTTTCAACTGTGCATTTTTCTATCGCATTGATTACTTGTAAAATCATTCTTTTACGAAATTTCGATTTCGAAGTTAGGATTTTTTTTAAGTTCATTGCATTCTCCGTATGTATCACGGTTGATGCATTTATTTAAGATTTTAACTCTTCAATTTAACGCTTTCGGTGTCTGATTTTTTTTCAATTTTTAGAAAAAATTACTTTTACGTGAATAACATTAACACTAGCTATCCAAATAGATTAATTAGTGTTTAACGAATATTTCATTGTCTGAAAGATGTTGTTGTTTTGAATATTGTTCAATTAATATTCATATGACACTAGGCTAAGGAAGAACTTTTGGATATGTTTAGAAAATATTGTATTACGACAAGGCTTAACTTATATTACAAGTTCCTAATAGTTTTTGTGCTTTAATGCACGCGATTCTTTCAGGAAAGTAACTTTTATTTTAAATTTAAAGAGTGAAACATATGTTTAAAATAAAAGAATCGGAAACGGAGCAAAAAGAATGAAGCAAATAATAATAATTTTTTTTTTATTACCAGGGGCCTCGCTAAGGGGGGGAGCCTCCTCCCCCAAACATTCGCAAATGTTGTTACACTTGGCAAATTTAATGAAAATTTTAATAAAAATTGTAGTACATTTTCTATTTTTGATAGAATTTGATAAAGTTACATCTCTAATTGGAAATATTATTAAACTTTTTACAAATAAGAACTGTATTACATTTTCTAAGTGTGGTAACTTGGCAAAATTATAAAACGAGTTGGCAAATATGAAAAATTGACTTGGCAATTTAAGGTCTTCTCCTCCACCAATAAAAAGTCTTAGCAATGGCCCTGTTTATTACTAAATGCCTAAACATAAATTATGCCATATTGTTAATGCATAAACATATACTAACCTTACTACATAGAAATTGTAGCAAAAACATATCTTAAAATAAAATAATGTTCCATTGAAAGACATGTACTAATAAATGTACACCAGACCCGAAAGGGTTAAGTAAAAATATATTTGATTTTAAATTTTAAAAAAAAAGTGGTTTTTTTTATATAAGTTTTATGAAATCGATATGTTTTTAAACCTTTCGAGTCTGGTGTATTACTAATAGCGCCCATGTCTTTTTATTGAGTATTATTTTGTATTTATAATTAATAACTTTCGACATATAGAAATGATAATATAGGGTTATGTCTTTTTTTTTTATTATGATTTCATTTATGTTTTAACATTTGGTAATAATAATAATTATAATAAAAGTTTACTTAAACCTTTTGAGTACAATTTTTTTTTCAATTTCTAGAAAATATTACTTTTACGTTAATAACATGAACACTAGCTATTCAAATAAATTAATTAATGTTTAATAAATATTTCATTTTCTAAAAAAAAAAAAAAAAAAAGAACTTTTTTTTTTTTGCGTGCTATTTAATTTATATTCATGTGAATATATACGCTAAGGAAGAATTTTTGGAGATGTTTAGAAAATATAGCGTTGCAATAAAACTTAACTTATATTAGAACTTTTTTACACTTTTTGAGTTTTAATACACACGATTTTTTTTAAAATAACTTTTAGTTTAAATTTCAAGGTGAAATTATGTTTAAAATAAAATAATCGCAAACGAATTAAGCAAAAAATAATAATTATTATTATTACTAAATGTGTAAACATAAATGAAGTGATACAGTAAATGCATAGACATATACCAACATTACAACATGCAAATAAAAACAAAAGCATTTCTTAAATAATACTCCATTAAAAAACATGTACTGTTAATAGCATACCAGACCCAAAAGTGTTAATTCTCTTTGCACCGTCGGAAATTCCTTTATATAATACATATATTTCACTCTTTAAATTTAAAATATAAATTATTTTTCTAAACCAGTCATGTGTGATAAAACACAAAAACATTAAAAAGTTGTATCTCAAATCCTGTTGTCATACGCCATTATCGAAACGTCTTCGAAAACTCTTCCTTAGCCTATTATCATACAAATATGAATAATTGAATAGTGGACAAAATAAGTACAATCGTTAGATTTGATATATTGGTATAATCTTTAAACTTCTTAAGTCTACTTAGATAGCTACGATTAACATTATTAATATAAAATAAAAAAATTTCTCAAAATGGAAAAAAAAAAAAAAAAAAAATCATGATTGAAAAGCTTAAGTTTATTGTTTACATATGTATGTGGTTGCTTAAAAATAAATAATATTTTACTTTATAAATAATACTACATTTACTAATAAAGCTTATTATAATTTCAGGTACAAAAACTGATGAATCAGCTGCGAATAGAGAATATGTCTGCCCTTTTACCTATTGTGATCCACATGTTGCTGAAGGAAGAAGAATATCAGGTAAATTTCCGTTATATATTCTATATACTGATAGCAATTATATGTTCTTTTCCTATTATTGCACTGTAAAAATTCGAACCGATTCTTTTACATGAATTTTTGCTGCTACCGTACATAAAATGTTCTAGAAATCTCAGTTTCTTAGAAAAAAGTTCAGTAACTTTACAAAGTTTTTTTTTTTTTTTTTTTTTTTTTTTTTTTTTTTTAAAGCATATTTTTTGCATTTCAAAATTGGAATAATTACGTTTATAATTTTATATTGCATTACATATTTACAACTTATTGTTTAAAATCCATTTTCTTTTCTTAGAAAAACTAAAGTTTTAACTTGGTGTACTTTTGATATGTTATTTTATTTATTTATTTATTTATTTATTGTGAGTATGCGTGTGTTAGTAATGGGTGACTATCACAAAATGTGATATTTAGACTATCTGAGATATTGAAATTATCCATTGGAAACAAATTAAAATTTCAAAGCAATTTAAAATTTCAAGAGGTAAATTTATTTTATGTTACAGAATAAATGATTTTCCAAGTAAAACTGTTAAATTTTGAAGTGCTTAGACAATAAGTTAATTTTTATGTGATTATATGTAATTTCTTGGCACATATAAGCCAGTATAATGACAATTTCATTCTAAAACTTTTTTACGTTCTTGATTTTATTTTATTTTTGAGTCTAACATTTTAACTTTGTTTAAAGGTATACACGTTTTCTATGCAGTAGCTCAAATTCAATGTAATGCTCAGTTTTATTTTTTAATTCATGGGAGCCAGGAATGTGAGATAGTAAAAGTCTACTCAATTTTTACAAAGACATTAAACACATTATTTACAAAGAAATATCTAAAATATCTTGCTGGTAACTTTCTTGTATGAACTATGACAAGAATATGAAGAATTATTCTTCAGCGCCATGTTTATACCTGATAAACCACTAATATGAGTAGACCAGGAAAATGACATTCATTTTCAACGACAATCATATTTAATTATGGAAAATTATTCGTAAATTACAGAATTTGTTACATTCCTCATATATGTGTTTTATAAGGTATAAATATTAATTAGAATAAAAAAAATATATAAAAGGTATTTATATAGTATAGCAGAAAACGCTTTAGTTTGCACATCATCACAGTGTGATACATCAGGAAAATGACAATCTGAAATGCTAAGTCTTTTGTACGTTTTGATGTAATCGCCAGCTAGGTTGTTCCGCATTTCCAGTCCTTGTTTACTTTATATTTTTTTCTCAAATCGTTCAACATCCTCAGAACGCTCATCCAAATAATGGTCTTTTGTTTTTTGTTGTTATACTATAGTTTCTTCGTTGTCAAATGTTTGCGTAAGAATTCTCGTGATTTCCTCCTCCCAGAAAAAAAAAAAAGAAAAAAAAAAAAAGCAGTCATTGGACACCCTTCTCCCCTTATTTCTTATGTAATACTTGAACGGCACCATATCTATATGATAAAGGCCAAACGTATGGTACGTAAAGCATACGCCATTTTGCGAACGGCAACATTTTGAAATTTGAAATGCAATTTCGGTTTTGAAATTTTTACTATTGCAATTTGTTAAACTTCTAAACGTCGCACATTTTTAATTTTTACACCATCGTATAGGGGAGAAAATGTACTTTTAATTGCAATTTATTTGAAAACTGTCTTTTAATTTCGCTTTTAAAGTATCAAATTATTTTTGTAGTTTATAATACCGTTTTTTTTTTTTAACGTGGCGACAGAACAATTCCAATTCTAATTAAAGGAAAGGAAAAAGGAAAGACAAATTGATTACTGCATCTTTGTTTTCTCGTTAAAAGAGAAAAAAAATTAAATTTAAATACGTGCTGTGTCAAGAATATCGTCTATTATAAAGCAACGTGAATTCACAAACCGCTTGTAATTGGTTTCAATTACAAAATTTCATTTACACTTAAAAGAATATAAATAGTTTAATATCTGTTTCAGCTAATAGCAATGAGATTTCAAGTTTTGAAACAAAATGATAAAATTAAAATACTATTAAAAAAAAATGTAAATACAGATATGAGACATGCATGCGTAAATTTTGATATGCTGAAAATGATGTCGGATTTAGATTTCATTTGGAAAAAATTCTACGATTGAGTCAAAGTGTAATAAATTTTAGAACACTTGCATAAGAACCTTAATGGATAATATTCGTCAATTTACAGAAAATTACTAGCAGCAGTGCTACCCGTAAATTTTCTGTGAAAAGACGGAGGTTTTTTTAGAGTGAACTTTATCATAATAACATACCTTTATTATTTTTTATTGCTTAAATACATGAATAAAGTTTAATTTTAAGAATTTCTACAGTTGAGTTTTATAGAAATGGTATTTTGCTACCTTTAGGCTAAATATCATTTGTTTTAAACAAGGCTTGCCAATATGAAGTGCATTTTTTATTGTAATTAATTTTGTAGGTTTATTACAAATCAATGCAACAATTAATTTCTTCTTATACATATTCTTTCGTCGAAATTCGACGGGTTCTACCTTGTTTATATAATGCAAGAATTTAACTAGTTTGTAATGAATATTTTCATCTTTTTTCAGGCATACGTCAGTTCCCCGTTGAAAAAGAAAAATCTTTCATCGATATTTTTCATGAGAGGAAAATGGGCTTCTTTTACGGAACTCCAGGAGAAGAAGAAGATCCTAATTCGGAATACGACAGGCCGTATATGGGAGGAGTTTTCGACCATGAAAAGACAAAAGAAGAAGAAAAGATGAAGACGAAAGAGGAGAAGAAGATGAAGAAAAAAGAAGGGGAGAAGATAAAGAGAAAAGAAGAGGAACAAGAAATTGAAGAGAAAGGAGGAATACCGATAAAGAGAAAAAAACAGTGGAATATAATTGAAAAGATAGAAGAAATGAGTTGCGGAGAAGGAGATTCAGGACTGACCATGTTATGCCAATTCTAAAATAGCATCTTATGTAAACTACTTATGTAAACATTTTAACCTCTAATAATTTTTTAACTAATTGTCATTGTCATCCACGGAAAATCTTATACGTATTTATCAAGTTTTTATGTATATGTATTCTTTTTGCTTATTATATTATTGCCATATATTACATGTTATTATTATTATAATGGATCAAATATTGCCTTTCTTTGTAAAATTTGTATAAAAAAATTATATTTTATTAAATGTTTGTATTTTGATTTTTTTTTCTCTTTATTTCGAGCATTTGTTTTCCCTTATCAGCATTCGAACCAATTTCATATTTTAAACGATAATCTGTAAAAAAAAAAGAAAAATCTGTTTTAGAAACGAAAACAAGTTAAAAGTCGCATTTTTTTTTTTTTAAGTTAAACATAAGAAAATAAATAAAAGATTATTATATTTTGTTAAAGAAAACAGAACAATTTATTTCATGTCATGAAGTCAATATTATATTTTTAAATTAACGCAATGGAATTAAATTTTGACATTTATCTATAGGTGAACTAGGACTCTTAAACTGTCGAAAAGTGGATAAAATTGATTATTTTTATCATTTTATATCTTAAAAAGTATGCATTAGAAACACACACATTTTAAAGGCAATCATAAACACATTTCTTTCCTTGTACTTTTTTCTGATCTTAATGGTTAAAATTAGTTCTATTTATTCATTTAATTTTGTTTATTTATTTATTTTTGTTTAACTTATGAACAGAAAATTAGAATCACAGGTAGTGTGAATACCATAAAAGTATTTATGTAAATTTAAACTAAATTTTTCGTATCTAATTATATTTGAGATATGTAATGCTTAGAATGAAACTTCACGCATTTTTAATTATGTGTAGCATTTTAATAGTTTAAAAACAAAACTGTATTGTTGTTAAATAGAAAAGTGCAAGATTATAGCAACACAGTACCAAGAAAAAAAAATGCTTTTAAAAAATGAAAAATTAAACTAATTGTACCCTAACCTTGAAAAAATATTGAGGATTTTTTTTCCAACTACCTTTTATGCAATGCCTCAAAATCAGATTTTGATAAAAATAACTTTAAAAATATTTTTTTGAAAATATTCCATATTTACAACTAGTAAATTTCCTATTGTTTATTTTGCTTTAAACTGTTCAGAAATTATTGTACTTTGGTTCTTTTCTCTCTCTCTCTTTTTATTTTTTCTTTCTTTTTTTCCTTTTTTTCTTTTTCCTTTTTTTTCCTCAAAAATTTAAGTTTTTGAAGATTAGTGTTTTTGGGCAATCCAAAATGTTTGAAAAAGACTAAAGTTTTAGTGTGAATCAGGACCCAATCTTTCCTAATTTACTTAAAGTCAAAACACATAGCTGTTAATTTTTTTAAAAATCATTCGTAAGAGTTTTGATAATTTACAATAAAATTAACCTTGGACTATTTCTTTATATATTATTTAAGTTGTTCCTTGATTATATCTGAAGAAAAAATAACGTTACACTGAAAAATAAAAAATAATTAAAAATCCTTAAAAATTGATCGGATTTTTTTTTCTTTTTTTTTAAAATTTGATTTGTTATATTAAAAAAAAAAAAAAAAAAAAAAAAAAAAAAAAAAAAAAAAAAGATACTTGTAATTTGGTTAACCTTTTGAAAAATAAACCGTAAAAAATTCGTTGAAAAACAGTGTTTCTGCAAAACTGACTTTAAAATTTCCTTTCGCTGGTATCGCGAATTACATTTATTGTGGAGATTAAAATGTTAAAAATTATGCCCCTGTATTGAAAAGAATCCTATCCCAAGAGAAAGTGAGTGCAGAACAGTTGAAGGGAAGTTATTATTGAGCTTTTTATTGTGAATCGGAGAGAAATGACTATTGTCCGCTTTTATCTCTCTCTCCAACTAAACCCACATGTGATTATTTAACCCTTTCAGCTGCAAGGTGTTTCTGCCCCAAAAGTGTTAAAATAATTATTTTACACTGTAATCTAACACAGCTTTAATTGAAACTAATCAAACGCTCTCTTTAACGCATATTATGAGATCGAAGTTGTACTAAAAAATTACTGGTGCCAGTTGGCAGTTTGAGCATTATAATGAGCCGTTTGCAGACTGTAAATGACGCCCGTGAAAGGGTTAAAAGACTTGCGCGTCAGCCGATTATCTTAGACTTTTTTTTTTTTTTTTTTACTAACTTCTACATAAGTCGACCCAAAGTTCTGTCCAAAATTCTTTGACTTATACACGAGTATATACGATAATAATGATGAGATATTTACAAAAGATTTCTTCATTTTAACTGAATTATTAGTAATCAGATAGTATAAATATTTTTGTGAATCATTTACAATAAGCAATACTCAGATTAATTTGCAAATAATATTAGGCTGGCAAAAAACATATTGTAATCACCTTAGTGAAGCATATAACTGTCGTTATATTTGAATTGGTGTAATGTCATTTAAATGCACTTCTAATAATTTTTATCCGTAGGACAGTAATGTAGAGGAATTTTTTAGAGTGCCTCTGTAAGTGAACTGCAAATGCCACGCACTTCATAACACAGTCTTATTTAAGGGGTGTCCGGGACACACAAACAAAATAATAATAATAATAATAATAATAATAATAATAATAATTTCTGTTCTAATTAAGATGGAAACGTGCTTTAAACATCATTTTAAGCAAGGTTTTTTTTTTTTTTTTTTTTTTTTTTTTTTTTTTTTTTTTTTTAATGACGTTTAAATCAGGTTTCCCTCTTAATTGAAACAGGATTAATTTTTAATTCTTTGGTTTGTTTACAAATTCTAGCTTTCAAGCAATGGTTGTTATGGAAACGACTTCTTTTGAAAATTCGTTCATTTCCATGATGGGCTTTTCCACCTTTTCTCTTATTTAAATTGTTATAATTTAAGAACTGTTTAAGATAAATGGTTCAGTTGTTTTACTTTAATTTTGATTCAACAAATTTGAAAAAAAAAATTTACTTTTAAAAACATGATTTTAAAAATTATTTATTTAAAAATATATTTTTTAATTTTTTATGTTAAATACTTTTAATTTTTATTTAAATTAATATTTTTTTAAAGGCTGAAGAAAATTTAGAATTTATATATTTCTATTTATTTCTATATAAAAAAAAAAAAAAAAAAAAAAAAAAAAAAAAAAAAAGGCCTGCAAATAATATTTGAAGTTGTAACGATACTAATTTACTTCACCTTTTTAATTTTTTAATTATAAGTTTTACCTTACTAACAATGGGGTGGTCAACCATCACAAACAAAATTATAAATTTTAACACAATAAATAAAAATTATTTTAAATGTATCCCGGACCTCCTTAAACAATAATAATGTTAAAAAATAAATAATGAAAAGAAGAAAAAGACATAGCGAATATATTTAAAGGAGTTAAAGCAAGGCCAGGCATACAGACAGACGGCAGGCAAATCGAAGTCATAAACATATTTCAAATGTATTCGTAAATGTTTAAAAATTAAATCGGCTTTTTAGCAAACCGCTCAAATCTGGCATAATTCTTTTTTTTTTTCCCTTTTCTGTCAAAATAAATATGTATATTCTGAAATTTTCAAATTTTTAAGCAAAATAAATAATAATATTAAAATAAAGTTTTAATTTGTGTGCTAGAAAAAAAAAATTATAATGAATTTGAAGGAGAATACAAATATCGTAAAAAAAATTTAGACGGCAATAGAAATAATCCCTGTAAATTACAATTTTAATCACATTCACAGTGCATTTTAATTTTTAATAAATACTCCTAAATTTTTATCTATGACGACTTGACGCTTAATGTCTTTATGGTATCTCTGTCAGCATTTCATAACAATAAAAAGAATATAATTAATAGATTCTGCTTTTCATTTCACACACACATAAAAAAAAAAACTTTATTTTTATGGGAGCGTTTTTTTAATTTTTTCGTAAATGACAAATTATGTAACTATAATAAAAGAAAATTAGTATTGACTCATTTGTCAGATTTGTAAAAGACTCAGCGGTCTCTGAGACCGCTAACAGTAGTTAGGGGTTTAAGAAAAAAAAAAAAAAAAAAATCCGCCCGAACAGGAACTCGAATCCTGGACCGTTAGGTTAAAAGCCTAACGCTCTACCGACTGAGCTATCCGGGCTCATGCATACCTGCAATCTTAAAGTAGTTTTAAAATCCCTTCTAAACAACGCAAAACTTTCCGATATGTTTCGTTTTTAAACGTAAAAACATAAAATTGTCAGGTCTGACTATTGAAATAATTGGGAATCGAAATGAATTTTCCATTTTTTTTTATAAATAAATTGCTTATCAAGCTCAACGTTAATGTGTTCTCGTGATGGCCGTGTTTTCTTCTTTCTCGAGGTGTCACTTTCGAAATTCGATTCAAAACGCCATTTTTGACAACTTTTTTCAAAGGATCATTTGGGTTCATCAAAAAGAAAAAAAAAGAAAGAAAGGGAAAAAAAAAACGTTTTTCTATGTCATAGTTTCTGAATATCAACATTCCACAATTTCATGCGTTTCCGAAAAATAAATAAATAAATAAAATAGAATAATAATTAAAACATTGTCAGAAAGTAATCTTCTTCGATTTCAGAACACCAGTGGAAATGCTTCCAGTAAAATTTGTTTTCGACCTATCATAATGTAAATTTAATTTACATTAACGCATTATTCATTAATTAAATTACAAAAAAATACTAAAATATTATACAGACAACCTCGTTAACATATGAACATGCTTAGCGGGTATTATTTTTAACATGAATTGTTTTCACATTCTTCAATCCGCTATAAAGACGAATACCAAGATTTGATACTGATCTGGTCCCGATTATGACTAAGTGGGGCCCTGGGCAAAGATTAAAAGGGGGCAATTTTGGACATACGGTAATAGGTAATTATACATTAAATGTACTAATATATTTTCAGCAACTGCATATACAGGGAGACTTACTACTAAGTTTTATAAGTTTTAAAATGTAGTGGGGAAAAAGACAGCAAACAATTTTTATACAAGAAACCAAAGTCATAATTTATTTACTAAGGTTACCTTTCTTCAATTTATTATTTTATTTATTTATTTATTTATTTATTTATTAACGATATTTTAACTTAAGTTTTATTAAACTTAACTTGCTTTTTTGCTATAATCTATAAACAAAAATGCTAAAATTTATTTTTTATTTATTATTTACATTTATTTCAAAATTTATTATAAAACAAACAATTTTTCAGCAAACGATGTCAAAGCTGTTCTTCTGTACGAACAGGATTCGTGATTTTTTTTTTTTTTTGATTTTTTAATAAAAATAAAAATAATCGATTTTTTAAAATTTAAATGAGGTTTTATTTTTTTTTTCAAAAATATCACACAATATTACTGTTTTACATTACTTTTACTTTTCGTTTAATTTATAAAATATAAACTATACATATTCATACACTTATGTAATAAACATTACCAATACATATTAATAATTTACACAAATGATTTAAAACTAAAATTTTAGGTTATGGAAAAAAAAATTATTACACAAAATTCATGGAAAACTACAAATCAGATGCCAAAAACTAATTCAGCCTTTAGTATTTTAGTTAAAATAAAAACGTCTGCAGCACATAAATATTTTAAACAAATTTGAAAGCAAACTCAGTTGTTAACATTTGTTTCATTTAAATGCTGCTTCAGAAAAATGAGTTTAGCAGCTTCTCTTTGAAAGAAATGAAGCTATTGCAGTAAAAAAAAAGAAATTGATCATATATTCTGTAGGATTTTTAGTATCAGCCTTTTTGATAACTGTAACAAATACCTTACACTATTCTAAAGGACTGATATCTACTATATTAAATTTAAACAAAAATTCATTGAATGGTTCAGATGTTGTTCAAACTTTAATATAATAGGCACTACCAAACCATAAAATTTTATTTTACCAACTTGCAGAAGTTTTTCTAAATACTAATAAATAAATATTCAAATATTTAACATATTCCTGCATGGATTTCTTTACTATTGTAAGATTATTTTATCAATTGATTCAAATAAAATTTGTCAGTATATTTTTTTCAAAACCTTCCATTGTATTTTACTTTTTGACAGAGATTAAGCTTTACCTTTCTAAAAGCAGTTTGATTACCTGTGTTATATAAAACTGAATTATATTAAAGTACATTAATATGTTTGTTTACATCTTAAATTTATTTTAAAATAACTTAAAAGAAAAACTGATTTAAATCAATGATTTAAAAAAATCAATTGATTTAATTCGTGATTTAAATCATGATTAAAATCAAGCTGATTTAAATATCAACGAACCCTGTGTACAAATATCCGAGATTACGACATTCAGGGAATGCTCTTTTTAAAAAGCATTTTGAATTCAAGAATTAAAATAAAAAATGCTATTCGAATTTTTTTTTTATTACAATAGTTATGACTGCAATTTTTATTATCTGAGGAAGAAAATGACGTATACATCTGTGAATGAATCCGAAATGTTTCAGAAAGTTTTTGCGTTGTGGAGTTAAAAGGACGGTAGACATTTAAAAAAAATTCTTAATAGAAATTTGTAATGATGTGAAAATATACATTCCACCATAAGTATTTAGAATTCCTTAACAGAAATTTTAATCTTATTATAATTTTCCTATCTTTTAAAAAATTTAAAATTTTAAAATTAAAAATTTTAAAATGCTCCTTGCTTGTTGATATTTTAGATATTTCCTCGATTTTGCATTTTAATCATGTAAAACTGTATTAAAAACAAATCCGGGTATTGATTTTTTAATCCCTTAAATAGTTAATTTTTCAGAAATATTTTTCTCACTTTTACATCGATTTTCATCAAAATTCTGTCTTACACTGTAAAAAAAAAAAAAAAAAAAAAAAAAAAAAAAAAAAAAAAAAATCTGTAAAGTTACTAAAAGTTTTCTAGGAAACTGAGATTCCTAGAACTTTTTATATAACGGCAACAGCAAAAGTGCATGTAAGAGATACAAATTTGCATTGAAAATCAAAAATCCTTTAAGGTTACTAAGAGTTTTTTAGGAAACTGGGATTCCAAGAATTTTTTATGTAACTACAACCCGTGTTACAGATAAAATTTTAGTAAGGTTACTGTAATTTTAGTAGATTCGTTTGTAAAGTTACATATTTCTGTAGCTTTACAAAAATTAATTCTGCAGATTTACACCTTTCCTTGTAAGGTGCACATTTAAAATGTTAGTAAGCATACAGATACCGGCAGATTACAGATTTTTTTTTTCTTTTACAGTGTCTAAGAAGTAAATGATAAAAAAAGGTTTTTTTAAGTCAAAGAAGTAAAAAAACAAATTTAATTGCCTTATCGAAGTCGAATTTTAAAATACATACATGGTTTCTTTTTAAGCGATATTAGGATTTTCTTATACTGTTTCATGAATTTTAATCAAAAAATTAAAAAGCAAAGAATTTTTTTTTCTTTTTTTTCTTTTCTTTTCTTTTCTTTTCTTTTCTTTCTTTTTTTTTTTTCTTTAAAGCTGAAACATTGAGAAAAATAGATTTAAAGTATATTAAAATGCCAAAAAAAAAATTGTTTGTGAACAAAATTAATACACTTGTAACTTCACGTAAAATAATCGCAAATGCATATAGTTTTTTACGAATGATGGGATACAAAAATATAAAATAATAATACATACAAAAAGAAATATAGATATTGGGATCAATTTTTGTTCAAATAAAGGTCCACGGTCCCCTTAAAAAAAATTCGTAAGGCTGTTCTCAACTAAACTCCCCAATAAACGCAAAAAGTTTTGACGCATTTACAAATTCATTTTTTAACAGAAAGATATAAAATTGAAAGGCTTCACTATAGAAGCGATTTGAAATCAAACGGCATTTTCAATTTTTTGAGAAATAAATTACATATTGATGTACAAGCGCTTTTGATCATGTGACGAAGACGTCTTTCATCTTTCCTTGAGTAATTACTCTTTAGAGTAGAAATTCGGTTCAAAACGCCAACTTTAACACTATTTTTTGAAATACCTATTGCGCCTCCCCCCCCCCCCCCCCCAAAAAAAAAAAAAAAAAAAAAAAACGTAAAAACCGTTTGATTACATAGTTTCTGAACAATGCCTAGTTTCAGGCATTTTTAAATAAAAGTTAATTAAAATTTATGTCATAAGGTTGCTCTTTTGGATTTACGAACATCCTTAAGACGAATCGTAATATTTTTCAACTGTTCATAATTTAATGCATGAAAACCTTGATTTCCTTTTAATATTTTTACGATTTACATTTTGTAAAGTATAAAACTGGATTAAAATATTTTTGTGAAAGAGGTTTACAATAACTTTTCGTTTTTGTGAATAGTTGGTTTGGTGTATACAAGGTAAGGCAGAACATCTTATAAAAGTAAATGTAATGATTTAATATTGCCGGTTGGTTTTAGGTTTATCTACAGGTTTGTGACCTTTAGATGCATATCTTATTTTAAAAATTGACATAACCACACTGTAAAAAAAAATCTGTAAAGGTACTATACTTTATCTAGGAAATTGGGATTCCAAGAACTTTTCTTGTAACGGTAACAACAAAAACTCAAATTTTAGAATCGGTTACATGGATTTTTCCTGTTATCGTTACATGAAAAGTTCTTGGAATCCCAGTTTCCTAGAAAATGTTTAGTACCTTTACAGATTTTTTTTTTTTTTATTTTTTTTTTTAATACAGTACATCAATTTTTAAAAGCACTGCAATTTTAAGTTTCCACATAAGGGAAATAGTACAATTAAGTCCTCTTTGGTTTCACAACCAATGACAATAATTACAACCCTAATGCAGGGTTGGCGAACCTATGGCCCTTAAGCTAATTTTTCTGACAAGCGAAAAATTTTAATTTAGTAATAGTAATTCATATAAAATCTTTTTTTTTTTTTTTTTTGTATTATAACCAACAAAGTTTATTATATCTGGTCAGACTTTCATAATTAATTTCATTATTTTTTTCTCCCCTTAAATAACATGTGACAGTATTTTTTTTTTTTTTTTTTTTTTTTTTTTTTTTTTTTTTCACCTGTGCAGTTGTACAGAGTTTTCGATATGTATTTTGCCTTTCTACGTGAATTTTAAAAGCTGTTATTTTCAGATGAATTTCGATTAACAATCACGGCAATAAGATGGCAAATTTGCCAATTTAGATATGTGCGCTTGTAAAAATAATAAAATATGAATCAAGTATAAAGCATTTCCTGTAGAACGAACGACAGCAAAAATGTCATCAATACATTATAACAGGGATGCGAGTTCTCCGTCCCAAATGACTGATTTTCGCCATTAAATTGTAATAGTATTCCTTGCTTTATTAAATCTCAGAAATTTTGCCATTAAATAAGGTGAGAAATTCAATTAAAGCGGTTTTCCATTTGGGACGGAGAATTCTCATCCCTGATTATTAGTATATTATTTAAAGCAACTTGGAAAATTCTAACAGAGATTTTTCAGTAATAATAAGTTAAAAGTGATGAAATAAAAACTCTTTTCTCTCTTTATCTCTTTTTTAGTACTAACCGCATAAATGAATCTTATTTACGGATAAAAATTCTTTCATTTAGTGGCTAATTCTAGTATACAGAAAAATTGCATTTTAATTTTTAAATATTTTTTTTATTCTCAATTATTAATGAATAAAAACACAATTGATTTTATAATCAACATTTCGTATAAATATCGTACTCTTCAAAATTAATTTTGTATAAGTTTGGCACGTTATATTGTTGATAGACATTGTTTGTGAATTTTCGGCACGCACAAGTGAAAAGGTTTGCCGAGACTGCCATAATGGATATCTTGCAATTCAAATTTGGAAAAAGAATTACCTGGTCTGCTTTACATATAACTTTTTGTATATAATTTATTTACAAGATAAGCCTGTATCTATTGTCAAAAGATTAATATTGTATGTCATCTATAAGGCGTTACTTGTAATAGATAAACTTTTAGAATTAGTAACACAATAGAGCCTTTTAAGTCCCTCAAGTATGGCCTTTTAAAACATTAAAAGAATGCTCTTATCAGTTTTTACAAATGAGGGGCCTATTGACACACGTCACACCTACTTAATCCCTTATTGCAAATTTTAAAGAAATTCCTGGATACCTTGGAAGTTACTAGCTGAACTTTTAGTCTCAGTAAACTTAAAGTTGTGTGAAGTCGCTTTTTTCGACGCTCTAGCTAAATTTTATAAGTGTGCTCCTGATTTGAAAATTAAGACTTGTGAACTAGTTCTTATTCTTTCCAAACATTTTTGGGCATAAATATGGATAGATCCCGTTTCCTCAGCGTCTTCAAGCCAGTTCCTGCTCGTAGGTATGGACTTATTCCAGTTGAAAAAAGTGAAGAATCAAAATTTAAGAAAATTTTTGGTAAGTCACATTGTTTATTCTATCATGTCATGTTTATTTTATTTTTTAATTAATGATTTTTTTAGTGTTTTGAAATTAAGTATCTGTTGTTAAGATATGAATTTCAAACGATTTACATATTATTACTAAGCCGTTGATCTCCTGATTAAAACACTGATTTATCTTTATTATTTGCAATCAAACAGACGATAGTTTACTTTATTTAATGATTTTCTTTAATGCTTCATTTAATGTTTTGAAATTAAACATTTGTTGTCAAGATATGAATTTCAAATGATTTACATATAATCACTAAGCTGTTTTTTGTAAATTCAAACACTGATTTATCTTTATTTTCTATAATGAAAAAAGACAGTAGTGTAATTTACTTTACTTACATTATTTTCTATAGTCCTCACATCATTTTAATCTAGATGTTTTTTGAAAATTAGTAAAATTTTGCAACTATTTATTAGAAATGATACCAACAATTTATATTTTATATAATAATATGAAGAAATAATTTTCCGCTGACAAATTGAATCTAATTTTGCAAATGCTGCATATTTTATAGTTTAGGCAATTTTTTGCTTTACCGTGAAAGAAATAATAATTATTATTTTTCTTTTTTTGCTTTCATTCAATGAAATTTCCTGCATGTTAAATTGACATATATTATTATTAATATCAGAGACTTTTCGCTGAATGCAACAATATATATATATATATATATATATATATATATATATATATATATATATATATATATATATATATATATATATATATATATAAAGAAAAGAAACAAAAAAAAAGAAAGAAACGTCACAATATTTCATTTATTTTAATTGATATAGATTATTTTTTAATATAACAGTTTATTAATTTTCTTTTCTTTAAGAAAATTATTAATTTAAATTACAATTTAGTAATTTGTAGAAAAAATTACTCCTACGTTAATAACATTAAAACTAGCTATCCGAATATATTAATTAGAGTTTAATTAATATTTTATTATCTATATATTCATTGTCTAAACATAACGAATGTTGTTGTTTTGCGCACTATTCAATCCATATTCATATGACAATAGGTTAAGGAAGAGTTTTTGGATATGTTTAGAAAATAGTATATTACAGCAAGACTTAAATATTACAACTTATTAATACATTTTGCACTTTATTACACATCATTCTTTCAGGAAAGTAATGTTTATTTTAAATTTAAAGAGTGAAATATAAGTTTAAAATAAAAGAATCGCAAACGGTGCAAAGACAATTAAGAAAAAAAAAATTATTGTTATGATCATTAAATGCTTAAATGTGAATAAAGTGATAAGTATATAGTAAATGCATAGACACATACTAACATTGCGAAATCTAAACATTTACAAAAGTATTTCTTAAACCAAAATAATGCTCAATTAAAAGACATGTACAATTAATAGCGCACGTGATCCCAAAGGGTTAAAAGAAAATTAATTCCTAAACTTACACAGGCTAATTTTTAGGAACATTCCATAAATATTCAAAATTAAAATAACAATAAAAAAATTCTATTGTTTTATATTTAGTTCCAAGGTATTATCTTATTTTATACCTTATATTACAATAATGTATAAATGGCTGTTCTTATATAACTCCCTATCCCTCCAAAAAAAAAAAAAAAAAAGGTTTTTATCATTATTTAAAATTTTAAAGTGCAAAATTTTGCTTAAGAAAATCTGCTATAGTAATTAAGATTATCCAAAAACATTTTTTCTCCATGCATTCCTCTATATGTACAATTTCACAGCTCTTACGGAATTTAAAAATGATATCATTGTAAATTCTACGAAAGTTAAGTCAATCATTCAAGTTATCGAAATATTATCAAGAATCTCATCAGTTTTTTTTATTACCATGTTTTTATTAAATGTAATTATTGTTTTATATATATATACTTCTAGAAGTCCTTTAAGGTGTTTTTTAATCAAAAAGAGTAACCCTGTGACTTGTGACATAATTTTTAATTTATTCTTGTTCGGAAATACGTGAAACTAACAGGTGTTTTGTGATTCAGAAACTATTTAATCGCATTCATTTTTCAGTCTTTTTGCAAACGCAATAGATATGACAGAACAAGCCGTCAAAGTTTACGTTTTGAACCACGAAGGTGTGTGTGTGGGGGTGGGAGGGAAACGCGTGATCACGTGATCAAAATAGCTTATAACTCGGTAGATAACTTAATTATTCTAAAATAGAAAACTCAGTTCGACTCGAAAGCGCTTTCATAGTCAGGCCTTCCAATTTTATATCTTTCCGTTAAAAAAAAAAAAAAAAAAAAAAAAAAAAAAAAGTGAATGCGGCAAAACGTTTTGCGCTAGTTGAGCTCAGCAGTTGAAAACTCCACTGCAGTGAAATTTCCCGATCGCGAAATCCCGTGTTAGCCTATGGAAAAACTCTGAAGCACGATGAGCCATTACATAATATAATTATTGAAATACAGTCTTCATCATCAGAACGTAGACGACAGATGCCGATGATATGCATTTTTAAAAATTGTCTCACATAAAAAATCCCTATAAACCTTAAAATTTCCATTTGATTAAATTGTATCATCTTCTTAAAGATACTTAAAAATTACGTAGACAATTTTCTAAAACGCACATTATCGTTATCTGACGTCGACTTTTTGATGGTGAAAATGGTATTTTGATAATGATATTAGGTAATGGGTCATCGCTTTTCAAAGTTTTCCAATAGGCTAACATGAAAGTTCGTGATGGGGGAGATTCTCTGCAGCAGAGGCTTAAGGGTGTATTTCGATTCAAACTGCTTATTTTCCGATTTATTTTTGAATTCACTTTTGCCCTCAAATGCATCAAACTTGCAGATTATCTTATTTAGAAACTGCTCAAGGTGTCGTATCTGTCAATTTTTTGATAAATGCAGAAAATATTACAAAAAATGCAGTCAAAGTTAGCCTTTTGATCCGAATTTTCTAACGCAGGAGATCTTGGAACGAAAAAATGGGTCATACTAAGAAAGTAATTAAATCAAATTCTAATAAATTGAGCACAAAATTACATCACACGGCATCTCATAACATCTCTTCAAAAATCACCCCAGCAAGTTTCATGTTTCTACTTTTAAAAATACGTCTGAAATTGTATCAGAAAATTTCGAGCTGTTGAAGGTGGAAAAGTATTTTTTCGAAATACACCCTTACGTGTTAACTGATGTAATTACTTACTTTATTTTAAAAAAATGTACTTTCATGTGGCAATTTTGAATGTCACCACACTGTCTGAGGTAAAAAAATTATTTACACAAGGTTGCTGTATTTGGAAAAGTCAGGAGGAAAGTCATACTTGGAAAAGATAGCACTGGAAAACCTGTAAAAATCAGGCAATTCAGAAATTTGCCTAATAAGTCAGGGTAAAAAAAATAAATATTATATCAAAAATCTGGAAAAGTTAGGGAATTGGATAACATTTTCTGGAGATTGCTAAATAAGTAAAATCTTCATCTCGCGGCAGATGAGAAAAATCTTCCATATTTTTGCAAATTCCAATTTTTAGATGTTTAATTTAAATTACCTTCCTAATTTTTTTTCTTTCTACTTTTACCAATTGCATCCCCATACGCAGTTTAAAATTTTTGACTCATTAATGTATCTTTTTTTTTTTTTTCTGCATATATTTTGAAGGGATAGATAATGTAACTAATGAATCCTTTCTAATCTCTTTATCCTTTTTAAATCCCTTTTTCTAAAGTTGGATTTAAGTTAGGTACAAATTATGATTCGATACAAAATATTGCAAATATATATATATTAATTTATTTTTTTAAGTTTGAAGAAAACTTACTTTGAAACATTCAGAAATTATAAAGTAGTTCTACTACAGTCCCATCTTAAAAACTTTTTTAAGGGGGGGGGGCTGTATATATGAAAATTTCAATCAATATTATATAAAGTTGGAAATTGTTTACATTTTTAATGGATATAATATTGGATATAATATATACTTTCAACATGTCAGATTCACACTACATCACTTGCCTGAAATTTCCCCAAAATACACCTGGAAAAGACAAGCAATTTCATTCTCCCATTTGAGTAGGAACCCTGTATTACAGCACTGAATTTCCTTATTTTTAGGGATTTTTTTTTCTTGAATAAATATATTTTGTTTATGAGTCAGAAATTATGGAATATGCATTTAAAGCTGTTATCGAATTCCTTACTGTGTAAATGCAACATTTACCGATGCCCTTTAAAACATAAGGTCAAAAATTTAGCATGCCTCATTATTGAAACTATTTGGAATCGAGTAGAATTTTCCATTTTTTTTATAATTGAATTATTCGAATAGCTGTAAACGATTTTTCTAATTTGGCGACATGTTTTTCTGATTTCTCATGCAATCATGTCCGGGAATTCGGTACAACACTCCAAGTTTGATTTTTCTGATAGGCTTGTTACTTTTACCTAAAAATGAAAATTACAATTCCATTACACATATACCGACTAAGAACACCTGCCAATTTTATGTGTTTCCGAACAAAAAAAGAATTAAAAAATTCGTCAGACAGTAGTTCTTTTGTATTCAAAAATAATTTTTAGACTATATTTGGCAAATATGAGAAGTGTTCTTGCTGATATTTGCTCAACGTTAATAATTTGGCTAATTAAAAATAAAAAACATTCGCCAAAGGAAAAAAAAAAGTATTAGACAAATAGATTTGCCGTGTAGCACACACACACAATAAAATAATATATATATATATATCTTTAATCTTTTAATGTACTCAATTTTTTTTCCAATATGTTCTAAAATAACCCAAGTTTTTATAGCTGCGACAACGATTGTTATTAATCTCTACAAATGTATTAAAAATATGCATATATTAAAAATATGTATGAAAAAAGAAAAAGCAGAAATTGAGCAATAGCAATTTGGCGAATGTAATCGCTTGTTTACTCCGCAAATGATGAATTTAGTCGCAATTTGACGCAATGGCGAGCGACAGCGAGAACATTGAATATGAGTGAATTTCATATAATTTGCCTGTTTCGGTAAGGCTATGGGAAAAATTACATTTTTACACCCAAAAGAATTATAGTATTTTGCAAGTACAATGTCCATGATTCTAAAGATTTTTTATTATTATTATTTGAAAGTGTAATAATAATAATAATAATAATCCTATATTTTTATAATATCTCCACAAGCATAATTTCAAATCCATGTACCGAAAATGTTTTAAATCATTCTCGAAATGACTTTTATTAGAAAATAAATTCTGTTAAAATGCTGAAATTATACAGGCAATCGTTTTTCTCCACTGAATATGATTAATAGTAAATATTCCATCCATATAATGCATTCAAATTATCATCCGTTTAAAAGTTTGGTTTGACGTCAGATTCATATAAAATAATTCATATGCATTGAGAGAACTCTAGATGTTTTTAGCCTTAATTATAGCTCATAATTTGTTTATTTATTTATTTTTTTTCTCAACATTTGCCATTCTCAACACTACAGTTTTATTTATTTTTGCTTTTATATTACTACCAAACATGTTGATTTTCGGTGAATTTACCGCTTTTGACGAAAAATCTTTTTCTAACTTAACTATATATTTTTTGTAATAAAACACAGCGAAAAAAAAAAAAAAAAAAATAGTGATATCGACCATAGGAAGTTTCTTTAGCTATGGCTTTGTTATTTGGAAAAATTACTTACACAGTTTTTCAAATTTATCAAGATTTTTTACTTCAGTAAAGGTATTACAATCGAACCCCGTTATAATGAACTTCAAGCGGTTTTGTTCGCTTTATTCGGTGGTTTGCTACATCCGAAGCGTGTTCATAAAATATATAAATCATTAGTTGCTATGTGTATTCATTGAGAATGGATTAAAAAATGATAAAATCTGTTCAAAATTATCGTTAATGAGTTATTGATGAGATCATCAATGAAATGACTAAAATTGATTACATTAAATTGATACGATATTAATTAAATCAATTAAAAATTAAAGTCAAATGAAAATAAATTCATTTTACGTTTAATTGTTACTCACTATTTTGATACAGAAATTATCGATAACCTTTTGTTGATTTAACCGATAATAACCTTTTAACCGATTTCAAAAATATGTTACAAATTTCTTTGTCCAATAGATCAAATGACTCCAATACTCTTTCTTCAAGTGTTTGCGTAGAGAAAAAATTATTAATTACATAAATATCTACAGTAACATCTGGGATGGTGAGGCTTATGTCATTTATGTGTTCCTCTACAATCAGCATCAGATGCATAATCTTCTGTTTTCGAATGATTCTTTTTAATTTCATTTCCATTCATCAAAATACATTTTCTTATGAAATTAAGGTTGAAGTCCTGTTTTCACAAGTGAAAAATAAAATAAAAAATAAATAATAATAATAAATAAAATTTTGTTCATTATATCCGTGAGTTCATTATATACTGGGTTCGCGCCAACGGGGTTAGACTAAATTATTATTTCTTACTATTATTTAATTTCCGTTTTTCAACTGTGCATTTCTCTATCGCATTGATTACTTGTAAAATCATTCTTTTACGAAATTTCGATTTCGAAGTTAGGATTTTTTTAAGTTCATTGCATTCTCCGTATGTATCACGGTTGATGCATTTATTTAAGATTTTAACTCTTCAATTTAACGCTTTCGGTGTCTGATTTTTTTTCAATTTTTAGAAAAAATTACTTTTACGTGAATAACATTAACACTAGCTATCCAAATAGATTAATTAGTGTTTAACGAATATTTCATTGTCTGAAAGATGTTGTTGTTTTGAATATTGTTCAATTAATATTCATATGACACTAGGCTAAGGAAGAACTTTTGGATATGTTTAGAAAATATTGTATTACGACAAGGCTTAACTTATATTACAAGTTCCTAATAGTTTTTGTGCTTTAATGCACGCGATTCTTTCAGGAAAGTAACTTTTATTTTAAATTTAAAGAGTGAAACATATGTTTAAAATAAAAGAATCGGAAACGGAGCAAAAAGAATGAAGCAAATAATAATAATTTTTTTTTTATTACCAGGGGCCTCGCTAAGGGGGGGAGCCTCCTCCCCCAAACATTCGCAAATGTTGTTACACTTGGCAAATTTAATGAAAATTTTAATAAAAATTGTAGTACATTTTCTATTTTTGATAGAATTTGATAAAGTTACATCTCTAATTGGAAATATTATTAAACTTTTTACAAATAAGAACTGTATTACATTTTCTAAGTGTGGTAACTTGGCAAAATTATAAAACGAGTTGGCAAATATGAAAAATTGACTTGGCAATTTAAGGTCTTCTCCTCCACCAATAAAAAGTCTTAGCAATGGCCCTGTTTATTACTAAATGCCTAAACATAAATTATGCCATATTGTTAATGCATAAACATATACTAACCTTACTACATAGAAATTGTAGCAAAAACATATCTTAAAATAAAATAATGTTCCATTGAAAGACATGTACTAATAAATGTACACCAGACCCGAAAGGGTTAAGTAAAAATATATTTGATTTTAAATTTTAAAAAAAAAGTGGTTTTTTTTATATAAGTTTTATGAAATCGATATGTTTTTAAACCTTTCGAGTCTGGTGTATTACTAATAGCGCCCATGTCTTTTTATTGAGTATTATTTTGTATTTATAATTAATAACTTTCGACATATAGAAATGATAATATAGGGTTATGTCTTTTTTTTTATTATGATTTCATTTATGTTTTAACATTTGGTAATAATAATAATTATAATAAAAGTTTACTTAAACCTTTTGAGTACAATTTTTTTTTCAATTTCTAGAAAATATTACTTTTACGTTAATAACATGAACACTAGCTATTCAAATAAATTAATTAATGTTTAATAAATATTTCATTTTCTAAAAAAAAAAAAAAAAAAAAAAAAAAAAAAGAACTTTTTTTTTTTTGCGTGCTATTTAATTTATATTCATGTGAATATATACGCTAAGGAAGAATTTTTGGAGATGTTTAGAAAATATAGCGTTGCAATAAAACTTAACTTATATTAGAACTTTTTTACACTTTTTGAGTTTTAATACACACGATTTTTTTTAAAATAACTTTTAGTTTAAATTTCAAGGTGAAATTATGTTTAAAATAAAATAATCGCAAACGAATTAAGCAAAAAATAATAATTATTATTATTACTAAATGTGTAAACATAAATGAAGTGATACAGTAAATGCATAGACATATACCAACATTACAACATGCAAATAAAAACAAAAGCATTTCTTAAATAATACTCCATTAAAAAACATGTACTGTTAATAGCATACCAGACCCAAAAGTGTTAATTCTCTTTGCACCGTCGGAAATTCCTTTATATAATACATATATTTCACTCTTTAAATTTAAAATATAAATTATTTTTCTAAACCAGTCATGTGTGATAAAACACAAAAACATTAAAAAGTTGTATCTCAAATCCTGTTGTCATACGCCATTATCGAAACGTCTTCGAAAACTCTTCCTTAGCCTATTATCATACAAATATGAATAATTGAATAGTGGACAAAATAAGTACAATCGTTAGATTTGATATATTGGTATAATCTTTAAACTTCTTAAGTCTACTTAGATAGCTACGATTAACATTATTAATATAAAATAAAAAAAATTTCTCAAAATGGAAAAAAAAAAAAAAAAAAAAAAAAAAAAATCAGGATTGAAAAGCTTAAGTTTATTGTTTACATATGTATGTGGTTGTTTAAAAATAAATAATATTTTACTTTATAAATAATACTACATTTACTAATAAAGCGTATTATAATTTCAGGTACAAAAACTGATGAATCAGCTGCGAATAGAGAATATATCTGCCCTTTTACCTATTGTGATCCACATGTTGCTGAAGGAAGAAGAATAACAGGTAAATTTCCGTTATCTATTCTATATACACTATATGGCCATTGATTATTGGACACTTGCGATTTTAGACATTTTACTAAATATCTAGAAAAATACATGAGGAATCATCTCGAAACTCTTAGTGTATAAATATAATAGTATACGTCATACATCTCCGTGAAGATTTTTTACCGAAACTCCATAGGGGACCGTCAACAAATTAAAAAAGAATGAATATCTTTTGAATAACCCTGTCAAAACTAATGTAGCAAAAGCGCTCAAACTCTAGATTATGATTGAATGCCTTATTGTAATACACTGTGTTCATTTTTATGCAAATAGCATGCATACTCGCAGAGTAATTAAGGTTTTTATAAAAATGGTCCCAAATTTTTCCAAGTTTTTTCCTTATAATTTTCAGAGTTTTTAATATAAAATAATATTTTTTTCAGAAAATATGACAAACAACATTACACACAGTACCCTGTAATCAGAATTAAAAAATAATGAAAATTGTATACAAAATGAGTTGGTTTACTAAATAATTTTTTACTGCGCATGCGTCAACGATATCAAAATTTCATTTGCATATTATGTTAGTTAAATGTATAGAGCAACTTTTGTGAAAGTCACAAAATCATAACTTGAAAATTCTGAAAATAATCGTCAATTGAATAAGTTGAAAATCCGTTATTCTCAAAATGAAGCAAAAACAAGAGGGGTTGTATCCATATATATTCATTGATTAGTGTCAATATAGAATACACAATACGGGATGTTACGATTACTTTTGGATAAAATCCCTCATTTTTTTGCTTCATTTTGGAAACAACGGATTTTGTCCTTTTTCTATAGACAATTATTTTCAGAATTTTCAAGCTATAATTTTGAGACTTTTACGAAAGTTGCTCTATACATTTAGCTAACATAATATGCAAATGAAATTTTGATATCTTTGACGCATGCGCAGTAAAAAATTATTTAGTAAACCTACTCATTTTTCATACAATTTTTATTATTTTTTAATTCTGATTACAGGGTACTGTGTGCAATGTTGTTTGTCATATTTTCTGAAAAAAATATTATTTTATATTAAGAACTCTGAAAATTATAAGGGAAAAACTTGGGGCCATTTTTATAAAAACTTTAATTACTCTGCGAGTATGCATGCTATTTGCATAAAAATAAACATAATGTATTACAATAAGGCATTCAATCATAATCTAGAGTTTGAGCGCTTTTGCTACATTAGTTTTGACAGGGTTATTCAAAAAATATTCATTCTTTTTTAATTTGTTGATGGTCCCCTATGGAGTTTCGGTAAAAAATCTTCACGGAGATGTATGACGTATACTATTATATTTATACACTAAGAGTTTCGAGATGATTCCTCATGTATTTTTCTAGATATTTAGTAAAATGTCTAAAATCGCAAGTGTCCAATAATCAATGGCAATATAGTGTACTAATAGCAATTATATGTTCTTATCCTATTATTACACTGTAAAAATTACAACCGATTCTTTTACATGAATTTTTGCTACTACCGTACACAAAATGTTCTAGAGATCTCAGTTTCTTAGAAAAAAGTTCAGTAACTTTATAAAGTTTTTTTTTTTTTTTTTTTTTTTTTTTTTTTTTTAAGCGTACTTTTTGCATTTTAAAATTGGAATAATTACGTTTATAATTTTATATTGCATTACATATTTACAACTTATTATTTAAAATCCATTTTCTTTTCTTGGAAAAACTAAAGTTTTACCTTGGTGTACTTTTGATATGTTATTTTATTTATTTATTTATTTATTTATTGTGAGTACGCGTGTGTTAGTAATGGGTGACTATCACAAAATGTGATATTTAGACTATCTGAGATAGTGAAATTATCCATTGGAAACAAATTAAAATTCCAAAACAATTTAAAATTTAAAGAGGTAAATTTATTTTATGTTACAGAATAAAGGATTTTCCAAGTAAAATTGTTAAATTTTGAAGTGCTTAGATAATATGTTAATTTTTATGCGATTATATGTAATTTCTTGGCACATATAAGCCAGTATAATGACAATTTCATTCTAAAACTTTTTTACGTTGTTGATTTTATTTTATTTTTGAGTCTAACATTTTAACTTTGTTTAACGGTACACGTTTTCTATGCAGTAGCTCAAATTCAATGTAATGTTCAGTTTTATTTTTTAATTGATGGGAGCCAGGAAAGTGAAATAGTAAAAGTCTACTCAATTTTTACAAAGACATTAAACACATTATTTACAAAGAAATATCTAAAATATCTTGCTGGTAACTTTCTTGTATGAACTATGACAAGAATATGAAGAATTATTCTTCAGCGCCATGTTTATACCTGATAAACAACTAATATGAGTAGACCAGGAAAATGAAATACATTTTCAACGACAATCATATTTAATTATGGAAAATTATTCGTAAATTACAGAATTTGTTAAATTCCTCATATATGTGTTTTATAAGGTATAAATATTAATTAGAATAAAAAAAATATATAAAAGGTATTTATATAGTATAGCAGAAAACGCTTTAGTTTGCACATCATCACAGTGTGATACATCAGGAAAGTCTTTTGTACGTTTTGATGTAATCGCCAGCTAGGTTGTTCCTCATTTCCAGTCCTTGTTTACATTATATTTTTTTCTCAAGTCGTTCAACATCCTCAGAACGCTCATCCAAATAATGGTCTTTTGTTTTTTGTTGTTATACTATAATTTCTTCGTTGCCAAATGTTTACGTAATAATTCTCGTGATCCCCTCCTCCCAGAAAAAAAAAAAAAAAAAGCTGTTAATGGACACCCTTCTCCCCTTATTTCTTATGTAATACTTGAACGGCACCATATCTATATTATAAAGGCCAAACGTATGGTATGTAAAGCATACGTCATTTTGCGAACGGCAACATTTTGAAATTTGAAATGCAATTTCGGTTTTTGAATTTTTACTATTGCAAATTTTTAAACTTCTAAACGTCGCACATTTTTAATTTTTACACCATCGTATAGGGGAGAAAATGTACTTTTAATTGCAATTTATTTGAAAACTCTCTTTTAATTTCGCTATCTTTTAAAATATTGAATTATTTTTGTAGTTTTTAATACCGTTTTTTTAAACGTGGCGACAGAATTATTCCAATTCTAATTAAAGTAAAGGATAAAAGGAAAGACATACTGATTACTGTATCTTTGTTTTCTCGTTAAAAGAGAAAAAAATTAAAATTAAATACGTGCTGTGTCAAGAATATCGTCTATTATAAAGCAACGTGAATTCACAAACAGTTTCTAATTGGTTTCAATTACAAAATTTCATTTACACTTCAAAGAATATAAATAGTTTAATATCTGTTTCAGTTAATAGCAATGAGATTTCAAGTTTTGAATCAAAATGATAAAATTAAAATACTATTTAAAAAATGTAAATACAGATATGAGACATGCATGCGTAAATTTTGATATGCTGAAAATGATGTCGGGTTTAGATTTCATGGGGGAAAAATTGTATGATTGAGTCAAAGTGTAATAGATTTTGCTATTTTTTCATTTTGGACAACTCTCATAAGATCCCTAATAGATAACTTTATCATAATAACAAATCTTTATTATAATTTATCGCTTACATAAATGAATAAAATTTAATTTTAAGAATTTCTACAGTTGAGTTTTATAGAAATAGTATCTTGTTAACTTTAGGTTAAATATAATTTGTTTAAGAATTAGACTTACCAACAGAACGTGCATTTTTTTATTGTAACTAATTTTGTATATTTGTATATTATAAATCAATGAAACAGTTCCGTTTTAAACATTTTCTTTCTTCGAAATTCGACGGGTTCTACCTTGTATATATAATGCAAGATTTTAACTAGTTTGTAATGAATATTTTCATCTTTTTTCAGGCATACGCCAGTTCCCCGTTGAAAAAGAAAAATCTTTCATCGATATTTTGCATGAGAGGAAAATGGGCATATTTTACGGAACTCCAGGGGAAGAAGAAGATCCTAATTCGGAATACGACAGGCCGTATATGGGAGGAGTTTTCGACCATGAAAAACCAAAAGAAGAAGAAAAGATTAAGACGAAAGAGGAAAAGAAGATGAAGAAAAAAGAAGAAGAAAAAGTAAAGAGAAAAGAAGAGGAAGATGAAATTGTAGAGAAAGAAGGAATACCAATAAAGAGAAAAAAACAGTGGAATATAATTGAAAAGTTAGAAGAAATGAGTTGGGACGAAGGAGATTCAGGACTGTCACTCTTATGCCAGTTCTAAAATAATATCTTATGTAAACATGATATTTTAACCTTTAATAATTTTTTAACTAACTGCCATTGTCATCCACGGCAAATCTTATACGTATTTATCAATTTTTTATGTATATGTATTCATTTTGCTTATTATAGTATTGTCATACATTATATATTATTATTATTATTATTATGTAGTAACTATTGCACTTTCTTTGTAAAATTTGTATAAAAAAGTTATATTTTATTAAATGTTTCTATTTTGAATTTTTTTCCCTCTTTATTTCAAGCATTTTTAATTTACTTATCAGCATTTGAAACAATCTCATATTCCAAACGATAATCTGTAAAAGAAAAAAAAATCTGATTTGGGAACGGAAACAGGTTAAAAGTCGCATGAATTTTTTTTTTATAACTAAACATAAGAAAATAAATAAAAGATTATTTTTATTTTGTTTAAGAAAACAGAACAATTTATTTCATGTCATGAAGTCAATATTATATTTTTAAATTAACGCAATGGAATTAAATTTTGACATTTATCTATAGGTGAACTAGGACTCTTAAACTGTCGAAAAGTGGATAAAATTGATTATTGTTATCATTTTATATCTTAAAAAATATACATTAGAAACACACATATTTTAAAGGCAATCATAAACACATTTCTTTCCTTGTACTTTTTTCTGATCTTAATGGTTAAAATTAGTTTTATTTATTCATTTTATTTTGTTTATTTATTTATTTTTGTTTAACTTATGAACAGAAAATTAGAATCACAGGTAGCGTGAATACCACAAAAGTATTTATGCAAATTAAAACTAAATTTTTCGTATCTAATTATATTTGACATATGTAATGCTTAGAATGAAATTTTACGCATTTTTAATTATGTGTAGCAATTTTATAGTTTAAAAACAAAGCTGTATTGTTGTTATATAAAAAATCCAAGATTATAACAATACAGTACCAAGAAATAAAAATGCTTTTAAAAAATGAAAAATTAAACTAATTGTAGCCTAACCTTGAAAAAATATTGAGGATTTTTTTTCCAACTACCTTTTATGCAATGCCTCAAAATCAGATTTTGATAAAAATAACTTTAAAAATCTTTTTTTTTTGATAATATTCCATATTTACAACTATTAAATTTCCTATTGTTTATTTTGCTTTAAACTGTTCAGAAATTATTGTACTTTGATCTTTTCTCTCTCTCTCTTTTTCTTTTTTCTTTCTTTTTTTCCTTTTTCCTTTTTCATTTTTTTTTCCTCAAAAATTGAAGTTTTTGAAGATTAGTGTTTTTGGGCAATCAAAAATGTTTGAAAAAGACTAAAGTTTTATTGTGAATCAGGACCCAATCTTTCCTTATTTACTTAAAGTAAAAACATATAGCTGTTAATTTATAAAAAATCATTCGTAAGAGTTTTGATAATTTACAATAAAATTAACCTTGGGACTATTTCTTTATATATTTGTAAAGTTGTTCCTTGATTATATCTGATAAAAAAATAACATTACACTGAAAAATAAAAAATAATTAAAAATCCTTAAAAGTTGATCATATTTTTTTTTTTTTTTTTTTTTTTTTTTTTTTTGGTTATAGTTTGCAAAACTTTTTTAAAATTTGATTTGTTATATTAAAGAAAAAAAAAAGACACTTGTAATTTGGTTAACCTTTTGAAAAATTAACCGTAAAAATTCGTTGAAAAACAGTGTTTCTATAAAACTGACTTTAAAATTTCCTTTCGCGGGTATCGCGAATTACGTTTATTGTGGAGATCAAAATGTTAAAAGTTATGCCCCTGTATTGAAAAAAATCCTCTCCAAGAGAAAGTGGGTGCAGAACAATTGAAGGGAAGTTATTATTGAGCTTTTTATTGTGAATCGCAGGGATATGATTATTGTCCGCTTTTATCTCTCTCACCAACTAAACCCATATGTGATTATTTAACCCTTTCAGCTGCAAGGTGTTTCTGCCCCAAAAGTGTTAAAATAATTATTTCACACTGTAATCTAACACAGCTTTAATTGAAACTAATCAAATGCTCTCTTTCACGCATATTATGAGATCAATGTTGTACTAAAAAATTACTGGTGCCACTTGGCAGTTTGAGCATTATAAGGAGCCGTTTGCAGACTGTAAATGACGCCCGTGAAAGGGTTAAAAGACTTGTCCGTTCACCAATTATCTTAGTTTTTTTTTTTTTTTTTTACTATTTTCTACATAAGTCGACCCCAAGTTTTGTCCAAAATTCTTTGACTTATACTATACACGAGTGTATACGATAATAATAATGAGATATTTACAAAAGATTTCTTCATTTCAACTGAATTATTAGTAATCAGGTAGTATAAATATTTTTGCAAATCATTTACGATAAGCAATACTCAGATTAATTTGCAAATAATGTTGGGCTGGCAAAAAACATATTGTAGTCTTTTTTTTTTTTTTTTTTTTTTTTTTTTTTTTTTAATGACGTTTAAATCAGGTTTCTCTTTTAATTAAAACAGGATTAATTTTATTTTTTTGGTTTGTTTACAAAATCTAGCTTTCAAGCAATGGTTGTTATGGAAACGAATTCTTTTGAAAATTCGTTCATTTCCATGATGGGCTTTTCCACCTTTTCTCTTATTTAAATTATTATAATTTAAAAAGTGTTTAAGATAAATGGTTCAAACAAGAAAAAGGTATTTTTCAGTTGTTTTACTTTAATTTTGATTGAACAAATTTGAAAAAAAAAATTTCTTTTAAAAACATGATTTTAAAAATTCTTTATTTAAAAATATATTTTTTAATTTTTTATGTTAAATACTTTTAATTTTTATTTAAATTAATATATTTTTTAAAGGCTGAAGAAAATTTAGAATTTATATATTTCTATTTATTTGTATAAAAAAAATGAAGTCTGCAAATAATATTTGAAGTTATAACGATACTAATTTACTTCACCTTTTTAATTTTTTTTTTTAAATTATAAGTTTTATCTTACTAACATTGGGATGGTCAACCATCACAAACAAAATTATAAATTTTAACTCAATAAATAAAAATTATTTTAAAATGTATCCCGGATCCCCTTAAACAATAATAATGTTAATAATAAATAATAAATAAATAAATAATAAAGAGAAGAAGAAGACATGGCGAATATATTTAAAGGAGTTAAAGCAAGGCCAGGCATACACATAGACGGCAGGCAAAGTGAAGTCATAAACATATTTCAACTGTATTCGTAAATGTTTAAAAATTAAATCGGCTTTTTAGCAAATCGCTAAAATCTGGTATAATTCTTTTTCCTTTTCTGTCAAAATAAATATGTATATTCTGAAATTTTCAAATTTTAAAGCAAAACAAACATTAATAATAAAATAAAGTTTTAATTTGTGTACTAGAAAAAAAAAAAACTTTTTCATAATGAATTTGCAGGAGAATACAAATATCGTAAAAAAAATTAGACGCCAATAGAAATAATCCCTGTAAATTGCAGTTTTAATCACATTCATAGTGCATTTTAATTTTTAATAAATGCTTCAAAATTTTTATCTATAACGACTTGACGCTTAATTTCTTTATTGTATCTCTATCAGCATTTCACAACAATAAAAATAATAAGAAATTGACAATGAACAGATCCTGCTTTTCATTTCACACACACATAAAAAAACTTTAATTTTATGGGAGCGTTTTTTTTTTCTTTTTTTTTCGTAAATGACAAATTATGTAACTATAATAAAAGAAAATTAGCATTGACTCCTTTGTAATATTCAGTCTGAATATTTTTAACCCTTAACTGTTTGTCATAACTATTGTGAGTGGTTTGTCAGATCGCTTAATTTAAAGATGAATAAAATTCCACATTAACTCTCAAAAAACAAAAAATAAAATCCGCCCGAACAGGGACTCGAACCCTGGACCGTTAGGTTAAAAGCCTAACGCTCTACCGACTGAGCTATCCGGGTTCATGCATGATTGCAATCTTAAAGTAGTTTTAAAATTACCTGCTAAACAACGCAAAACTTTCCGATATGTTTCGTTTTTAAACGTAAAGGCATAAAATTGTCAAATCTGGCTGTTGGAATAATTTGGAATCGAAATGAATTTTCCATTTTTATATAAATAAATTGCTTATCAAGCTCAACGTTAATGTGTTCTCGTGATGGCCGTGCTTTCTCCTTTCTCGAGGTGTCACTTTCGAAATTCGGTTCAAAACGCCCTTTTTGACAACTTTTTTCAAAGGATCATTTGGGTTCATCAAAAAATAAAAAAGTCTTTCTATGTCATAGTTTCTGAGTATCAACAGTGGCGTAGGAACTTTGAAAAAACAGGGGGAGCTGGAGCATCAGTGCCGTGCGAAAGTAGGAGGGCGAATGCAGTAGTCGCCCCGGACGTAAAATTTTAAAAGACCCCAAATTTATACTACCAACGCCATTTTTTGGCCTGTCAGAAGAAAAAGTTGGGGGAAAGCAGCTCCAAATTGAAACTTTGCCCTAAGCGCAGTTTTCTCTTTGCATGCCCCTGCGGAGAATAGTGTTAAAAGCTAGTGGCGAGGATCATTTCATTCGTAATTTCATTCATTTCGGAGGATTTCTTGTGTTGCACTTTTCACAAACAAGAGTATAGATTAGAAGCTTATCAAAAGATCACCGACTTTTTAATCCAGTTTAAATAATTTATATTCGATATACTTGATAACACTTAATTTATGGACGATACCGAATAAAATATTCAAATTTCAGGCTTCTTCCACTCCCATTACCAAAACATAAAGTTTTGTTTATGTTGTTTGGCTTAGAAATTCTTTGCAATCTCATCCAGATCAATTTTAAAGGCTTCTTCTTTATAAATATGCAATAGCATCAAGTGATTGAGTCTATGTTGATACTAGAGTTTCCCCAGAGGGTTTCAGGGGGGCGCTCCGCACCTCCTGCCCTTTAGTTTAAAAAACCCCTCTTGCCCCTCATCTGAACAATTAGCGCCCCTCTTGTTGCTCATTCAAAAACATAGCGCCCTTCTTGACCCACATTTGAAAAACGCATCCCTTTAGCGACAATGACGACGCGCTATAGCGCGTAACTTACGTAAAAAATTGCTGACGGAAAGCAAAAAATAACCCTTATGCGTCCCACGGGACGCATACTTTCGTCGAAAAGTAGCAAAATAACGACTGATTTCTGGCAAAATTCGCGAAAAAATGGCTAATTTCGTTGCAATATTTCGAAAAAATGGCAGATTTCCTCAAAAGATTGTAAAACGACGACAAATTTCGTCCAAAAAAATTGCGATAAAACGGAAAATTTTGTCAAACGATTCGCGAAAAACGGCAAATTTTGCCAAAAGATCACTAAAAACGACAATCTTTGTCAAAACATCGCGATAAAACGGCAGATTCGTCAAAAGATTTGCGATAAAACGGCGAATTTTGCCCAAAAATTGCAATAAAACGGTAAATTCTGTCAAAAAATTCGCGAAAAACGGCAAAATTCACCAAAAATTCGATACAAAACGCAAAATTCGTCAAAATATTCCTAAAAAACGGCAGATTTTGTCAACGGAAGATCGCGAAAATATGCAATTTCGTCAAAGTGGCACAAAAAAAAGTTAATGCCAGAAGGTGAATTTTTCTATTCTAAATACTGATTTTCCTGCTTCAAAATTGTATTTTTAATGCTTAAAAAGCGGATTTTTCTCATTCAGAATCAGGGGCGTGCGAAGAGAAAATTGCACCCAAGGCATAATTAGAATTTGACTCCCCCCTCTTCTCCCAACTTTTCTTTGTGACAGTTCAAAAAGGACGTTGGTAGAATAACTTTGGCACCCCCTAAATTTTCGCACCCGGGCGTTCGCCCCCCCCCCCCCCCATCCCTTTTCTGTTCACAATCCGCTTTTGACTGTGGAAAACTTTCTAAATGTGACTCCTGAAAGCACCCGTTTATTAAACAAAAAGAACACTTTATTTGACAAATATACTTTTTTTTTTTTTTTTTTACAATAAATCCGTCTTGCCCCTTTTTAAAAGAAATGCGAACAATAGTGATATCATTATCTTCTACACTCAACTAAGCATTATTTCCTTATTAAATTTGCATCGTGCACATTTTTTTTTAAAAAAGTAAAGAAAATTTCTCTTAATAGTTTTAAAAAATTAATATTGGTTTCATCAAAGATCGCGGGAAAAGGCACATTTCGTTAAAGAATCGCGGGAAAAAGTTACGAATCGCTGCAAAACTGTAATTTTGACAAAGGATTGTGGAAGCAACTGTTAATTGCACCGAAATGTAGCAGATAAAAGCGTTAATATTGTCAAAGTACTGAGAAAAAATGCGAATTTGGTCAAACAGTCACAGAAACGATGCAAATAAGAATCGGAAAAACTTCGAGTTTCGTAAAGGAACCATCGAAAAGACGCAAATTTTGTCAAAGGGCCGTGGAAAAAAACGCCATTTTTGTTAAATGTAAGCCAACATAAAGCGAATATTGTCAAATGACCTAAAAAAAAATGCGACTTTTTTATCCAAAGGGCCGCTGAAGAAACGCAAATTTCATCAGAGTAGAACAGACAATAAGCGCGAATTTCAGTGCCGCAGAAAAAACGCGGTTTTTTCGCAAACTTTTCACGAAATTTTCCTTTTTTTTTTTTTTTTTTTTTTTTTTTTTTTTTTTTTTTTTGTGATTTTATAACAAAATCGGCCGTTTTTTCGAACCAAACTTTTTTTTTCTTTTTTTCAATTTTTTTGACGATATTTTTGGATTTTTTTTCACGATTCATAGACGAAATTTCTGTTTTCCATGATTTCTTGAATCGCTAGATTCTAGATTCAACTCTATAAAAGTGCCCTTAAAAATCAAAAAAGTGCCACGAAGAATGTAAAAAGTGCCCTTTTCATAACAGTAGCGCCCTGCCCCTTTTTAAACCTGGGGGAAAATCTGTTGATAGATTGTTGTTCGGCGGTGTGTCTGTTTGAAGAAGAGCATTGAAAGCTCTCAGCTGTCACTAATGATATCGGAATAACCAAATATATTCTACCAAAAGGTAAATATTTAGAAAATAATTTGTTTACTAATTCCTGTGATGACATCATTTTAATTGTGATCGACAACGTGTTTCTGTCAGTTCCGTTCAGAACTAGTGTTGGTAAAAGTGTCAACTTTGCAGAAAAATTTGTCAAATCAAAATCATCAGCATGTATTCTAAGCTTTTGTTTGAGATCTTCCGGCATGGTTGAAGCTGTATTCGTGAATATGGATTCGATCTGTATGTGAGAATCAAAAGTTTTTTGATTAAAACGTTTTTTTATGCATTAGTAAGGTCAAGCGTTTCGCTAAAAACTCAATTTTTCTTATTGTGCTGGAGCGGAAGGATAGCCTGTCTGTTTTTATCTTATTAAAACTATCATTTGTTTGGAGATACTCGTCCTTTCCCCGTGAATTTTCTAGAAAAAGTAAACTTTATTGTTAAATTTCTCTTGAGGGAGCTGAGCCCATCTGAAAAATCCCAGGGGGAGCCAGAGCTCCCCCAGCTCCCCCAGTTCCTACGCCTATATGTATCAAAACCCCACAATTTCATGCGTTTCCGAAAAAAGTAAAAATAAAATAAAATAATAATAAAAAAAAATTGTCAGAAAGTAATCTCCTTCGATTTTAGAACACCAGAGAAAATGCTTCCAGTAAAATTTGTTTTTCGACCTATTATAATGTAAATTTAATTAACATTAACGCATTATTCATTAATTAAATTATGAAAATACTAAAATGTTATACAGACAAACTTCGTTAACATGAACACGCTTAACGTGTATTATTTTTAACATGAATTGTTTTCACAGTCGTCAATCCGCTAAAAAGACGAATACCAAGATTTGATACTGATCTGGTCCCGATTATGACTAAGTGAGGCCCTGGACAAAGATTAAAAGGGGTCAGTTTTGGACATACGGTAATTATACATTAAATATATTAATATATTTTCAGCAATTGCATATACAGGGAGACTCACTACTAAGTTTTATAAATTTTAAAAGGTAGTGGGGAATAATATAGAAAACAATTTTTATACAAGAAACCAAAGTCATAATTTATTTACTAAGCTAAAAAATACAGGTTACCTTTCTTCAATTTATTATTTTATTTATTTATTTCTTAACGATAGTTTAGCTTAAGTTTCATTATACTTAACTCGCTTTTTTGCTGTAATCTATAAACAAAAATGCTAAAATTTATATTGTATTTATTATTTACATTTATTTCCAAATTTATTATATCAGCAAACGATATCAAAGCTGTCCTTCTGTACCAACAGGGTTCGTGATTTTTTTGATTTTTTAATAAAAATCAAAATAATCGATTTTTTTTATTTAAATCGGATTTTTTTATTTAAATCGGATTTTTTTTATTTAAATCAGATTTTTTTTTTTTTTTTTTTTTTTTTTTTTTTTTTTTCAAAAACCTCACACAATGTTATTGCTTTATATTACTTTTCGTTTAATTTATAAAACATAACCTATGCATACTCATACACTTATGTAAAAAACATTACCAATATATATTAACAATGTTACACAATTTACACAAATGATTTAAAAATAAAATTTTAGGTTATGAAAAAAAATTATTACACAAAATGCATGAAAAACTACAAATCAAATGCCAAAAACTAATTCAGCCTTTAGTATTTTAGTTAAAATAAAAACATCTGCAGCACATAAATATATTTTAAAAACTTGAAAGCAAACTCGGTTGTTAACATTTGTTTTATTTAAATGCTGCTTCAGAAAAATGAGTTTAGCAGCTTAATCAGCTGATTTCTAATTTCCAAATGTATCCAATCAAATGTCGAAAATATTTGTTTTATATGAAACAAATGAAGCTATTGCAGTAAAAATAGAAGTTGATCATATATTCTGTAGGATTTTTAGTATCAGCCTTTTCGATAACTGTAACAAATATCTTCCAGCATTCTAAGGGGTGAAATCTACTATATTAAATTCAAACAAAAATTCATTGAATGGTTCAGATATTGCTGAAACTTTAATATAATAGGCACTACTAAATCATAAAATTTTATTTTACCAATTTGCAGAAGTTTTTCTAAATACTAATGAATAAATATTCAAGTATTTAACATATTCCTACATGGATTTCTTTACTATTGTAAGATTATTTTATCATTTGATTCAAATAAAATTTGTCAGCATATTTTTTTCAAAACCTTCCATTGTATTTTACTTTTTGACAGAGATTAAGCTTTACCTTTCTAAAAGCAGTTTGTTTATCTGTGTTACATAAAACTGAATCATATTAAAGTACATTAAGATGTTTGTTTACATCTTAAATTTATTTAAAAATAACTTTATTTAAAAGAAAAACTGATTTAAATCAATGATTTAAAAAAATCAATTGTTTTAATTCGTGATTTAAGTCATGATAAAAATCTAACTGATTTAAATCAACGAACCCTGTGTACAAATATCCGAGATACGGCATTCAGGGAAGCTCTTTTAAAAAAGCAAATGCATTTTTAATTCAAGAATTAAAATAAAAAATGCTATTCGATTTTTTTTTTAATTACAATAGTTATGCCTGCAATTTTTATTATCTGAGGAAGAAAATGACGTATAGATATATTGATGAACCGAAATGTTTCAGAAAGTTTTTGCGTTGTTGAGTAAAAAAAGGATTGCGGCCATTTAAAAAAAATTCTTTAATTTTCATAATAGAATTTTGCAATGTCGTGCACTGTAAAAAAAAAAAAAAAAAAAAAAAAAAAAAAAAAAAAAAAAAAAATCTGCAAAGGTACTAAATTTTTTCTTGGAAACTGGGATTCCAAGAACTTTTCCTGTAACGGTAACAGCAAAAATTCAAGTTTCAGAATCGATTACATGAATTTTTCCTGTCATCGTTACATGAACAGTTCTCGGAATCCCAGTTTCCTAGAATATGTTTAGTACCTTCACAGATTCTTTTTTACAGTGTGAAAATATACATATCACATAAGTATGTAGAATACTTTAACAGATATTTTCAATCTTATCATAATTTTCCTATCTTTTAAAAAAATTAAAATTTTAAAATAGAATTTTAAAATGCTCCTTGCTTGTTGATATTTTAGATATTTCCTCGATCGAAAGTTTTTGAGTTGCTGAGTTAAAAGGACTGCGGACATTTAAAAAATGTCTTTTAATTTTCATAATAGAAATTTGTAATGATGTGAAAATATACATTTCACATAAGTATATAGAATACCTTAACAGAGTTTTTCAATCTCATTAGAATTTTCCTATCTTTTAAAAAATTTAAAATTTTAAAATGCTCCTTGCTTGATATTTTAAATATTTCCTCGATTTTGAATTTAGATATTTCCTCGATCGAAAGTTTTTGCGTTGTTGGATTAAAAGGACGGTGGACATTTAAAAAATTTCTTTTAATTTTCATAATAGAAATTTGCATTGTCGCGAAAATATACATTTCACATACACTGTAAAAAAAATCTGCAAAGGTACTAAACCTTTTCTAGGAAACTGGGATTCCAAGGCCTTTTCCTGTAACGGTAACAGCAAAAATTCAAGTTTCAGAATCGATTACATGAATTTTTCCAGTTACCGTTACATGAAAAGTTCTTGGAATCTCAGTTTCCTAGAAAATGTTTAGCACCTTCACAGATTTTTTTTTTACAGTGTAAGTATATAGAATACCTTAACAGATATTTTCAATCTCATTCTAGTTTTCTAGTAACTATCTCTTAAAAAATTTAAAATTTTTAAATAAAAATTTAAAATGCTCCTTGCTTGTTGATATGTTAGATATTTCCTCGATTTGGAATTTAGATATTTCCTCGATCGAGAGTTTTTGAGTTGTTCAGTTAAAAAGACTGCTTACATTAAAAAAAATTTCTTTAATTTTCATAATAGAATTTTGCAATGTCGTGAAAATATACATTTCACATAAGTATATAGAATACTTTAACAGATATTTTCAATCTTATCATAATTTTCCTATCTTTTAAAAAAATTAAAATTTTAAAATAGAATTTTAAAATGGTCCTTGCTTGTTGATATTTTAGATATTTCCTCGATCAAAAGTTTTTGAGTTGTTGAGTTTAAAGGACTGCGGACATTTAAAAAATGTCTTTTAATTTTCATAATAGAAATTTGTAATGATGTGATAATATACATTTCACATAAGTAAGAATACCTTAACAGAAACTTTCAATCTCATTATAATTTTACTATCTTTTAAAAAATTTAAAATTTTAAAATGCTCCTGATTGATATTTTAGATATTTCCTCGATTTTGGATTTGATTCATGTAAAACTCTATTAAAAACAAATCCGGGTATGGATTTTTTAATCCCTTAAATAGTTAATTTTTCAGAAATATTTTTCTCGCTTTTACATCGATTTTCATCAAAATTCCGTGTTACACTGAAAAAAAAAAAAAAAAAAAAAAAAAAAAAAAAAAAAATCTGTAAAGTTACTAAAAGCTTTCTAGGAAATTGATATTCCTAGACTTTTTTATGTAAAAGCAATAGCAAAAGTGCATGTAAGAGATGCAAATTTGCATTGAAAATCAAAAATTCTGTAAGTTTACTAAGAGTCTTTTAGGAAACTGGCATTCCAAGATTTTTTTTATGTAACTACAACCCATGTTACAGATAAAATTTTAATAAGGTTACTGTAATTTTAGTAGATTCGTTTGTAAAGTTAGAGATTTCTGTAGCTTTACAAAAATTAATTCTGCAGATTTACATCTTTCCTTGTAAGGTGCACATGTAAAATGTTAGTAAGCATACAGATTCCGGCAACTTTTCATCTGTAGAATTATAGATTTTTTTTTTTTTTTTTTTTACAGTGTATGATAAGTCAAAGAAGTAAAAAAACAAATTTAATTGCCTTATCGAAGTCGAATTTTAAAATACATACACGGTTTCTTTTTAAGCCATATTAGGATTTTCTTATACTGTTTCATGAATTTTAATCAAAAAATTAAACAGCAAAAAGATTTTTTTTTTTTTTAGCTGAAACATGGATAAAAATAGATTTAAAGTATATTAAAATGCCAAAAAAAAATTGTTTGTGAACAAAATTAAAACACTTGTAACTTCACGTAAAATAATCGCAAATGCATGTAGTTTTCCACGAATGATGGAATACAAAAATATAGAATAATAATACATACAAAAAGAAATATCGATATTGTGATCGACATTTGTTCAAATAAAGGTCCACAGGCTGTTCTCAACTAATCTCCCCAATAAACGCAAAAAGTTTTGACGCATTTGCAAATTCATTTTTTAACAGAAAGATATAAAATTGAAAGGCTTCACTATAGAAGCGATTTGAAATCAAACGGCGTTTTCAATTTTTTGAGAAATAAATTACATATTGATTTACAAGCGCTTTTGATCACGTGACGAATACGTTTTTGATCTTTTCTTGAGTGGTTATTCTTTAAAGTTGAAATTCGGTTCAAAACGCCAACTTTAACAATATTTTTTGAAATACCTATTGCGCCCCCCTTAAAAAAATTCGTAAAAACAGTTTGATTACATAGTTTCTGAACACCGCCTTCTAGTTTCATGCATTTTTTAATAGAAATTAATTAAAACTTACGTCATAAGGTTGCCCTTTTGGATTTACGAACATCCTTAAGAACAATCGTAATATTTTTCAACTGTCCGTAATTTGATGCATGACAATCTTGATTTCTCTTTAATACTTTTACGATTTACATTTTTGTAAAATATAAAACTGATTAAAATATTTTTGTGAAAGAGGTTTAAAATAAAGTTTCGTTTTGTGAATATTTGGCTTGGTCTGTGTATACAAGATAAGGCAGAACATCTTATAAAAGTAAATGTAATGATTTAATATTGCCGGTTAGTTTTAGGTTTATCTACAGATTTGTGACCTTTAGATGTATATCTTATTTTAACCCTTTCGGGCTGGTGTACTATTAATAGTACATGTCTTTAATGAAATATTACTTTGTTTTAAGAAATACTTTTGTTATAATTTATATGTACTAAGGTTAGTATATGTTTATGCATTAACAATATGGCATAATTTATGTTTAGGCATTTAGTAATAAAAATAATTATTATTATTTGTTTCATTCTTTTTGATCTGTTTACGATTCTTTCATTTTAAACATGTGTTTCACTCGGTAAATTTAAAATAAAAGTTACTTTCCTGAAAGAATCACGTGCATTAAAGCACAAAAACTATTAGGAACTTGTAATATAAGTTAAACCTTGTCGTAATACAATATTTTCTAAACATCTCAAAAAAGTCTTCCTTAGCCTATTGTCATATGAATATGAATTGAATAGTACGCAAAACAAAACCGTCGTTATCTTTCAAACAATGAAAAACTCGTCAAACACTAATTCATGTATTTGGATAGCTAGTGTTAATGTTATTAACGCAAAAGCAATTTTTTCTAAAAGTTGAAAAAAAATTCAGACTCCCAAAGGGTTATAAATTGCCATAACCATCAATTTTCAAAAGCACTGAATTTTTAAGTTTCCACATAAGGGAAATAGTACAATTAAGTCCTCTCTGGTTTCGCAAACAATAACAATAATGACAACCCATAATGGATATCTGTAATTCGAAATTTGGAAAAAGGATTAGCTGGGCTGCTTTACATATAACTTTTTGTATATAATTTATTTACAAGATAAGCGTGTATATGTTGTCAAAAGATTAATACTATATGTCAACTATAAGCCGTTACTTGTAAAAGACATTCTCTTAGATCTAGTAACACAATAGCGCCTTTTAAGTTCCACAAGTATGGCCTTTTAAAACATTCAAATAATGTTCTTATCAGTTTTTACAAATGAGGGGTCTATTGACACATGTCACACCTACTTAATCCCTTATTGCAAATTTTAAAGAAATTTCTGGGTGCCTTAGAAACTACTGACTGAAATTTTAGTCTCAGTAAACTCTAAATTGTGTGAAGTCGCATTTTTCGACGCCCCAGCTGAAATTTATAATTGTGCTCCTGATTTGAAAATTTAGTCGAAATATTTTAGACTTGTGAACTCTGTTGTTATTTTTTTGAAAAACTTGCGTTGATGAATATGGATAGATTTCTCAGCATCTTCAAGCCAATTCCTCCTCATAGGTACCGAACCATTCCAGTTGAAAAAAGTGAAGAATCAAAATTTAAGAAAATTTTCGGTAAGTCCCATAGTTTATTCTATTATGTCATGTTTATTTTATTTTTTAATTGATGATTTTTTTAATGTTTCATTTAATGTTTTGAAATTAAATATCTGTTGTTAAGATGTGAATTTAAAATGATTTACATATTACTAAGCCGTTGATCTCCTAAATTCAAACACTTATCTTTATTATTTGCAATCAAATAGACAATAGTTTACTTTATTTAATGATTTTTTTTTTTTTTTATGTTTTATTTAATGTTTTGAAATTAAACATTTGTTGTGAAGATATGAATTTCAAATAATTTACAAATTATTTCTAAGCTGTTGTTATTTTGATTCAAGCACTTATTTATCTTTATTTTCTACATTGAAAAGACAGTAGTTTAGTTTATTTTACTACTGTCTTTTACATACATTATTTGCTATAGTTCCCCGTATCATTTTATTCCAGATGTTTTTTGAAAAGTGGTAAAATTTTACACCTATTTATTGGAAATGATATGAACAGTTTATTTTTTATGTAATATGATGTAAAAACTTTCCGTTGACAAATTGGATCAAATTTTTTAGATGCTGCTTATTGTATATTTTAAGTAACTTCTTGCTTTACCGTGAGAGAAATAATAAATAATTATTATTTTTCTTTTTTACTTTCATTCAATGGAAATTTCCTGCATGTTAAATTGACATACATCTATATTATAAAGGCCAAACGTATCTGTGCGTAATGCATACGTCATTTTGCGAATGGCAACACTTTTCCCCTGCAATTTCGGTTTTGCAATTTTTGGCTACTGTAAATTTTATACTTCTAAACATCACACTTTTTAAATTTTTACACCGTCAAATAGAGGAAAAAAATGCAGTTTCAAATGCAATTTGTTTGAAAGCTGTGTCTCAATTTATTTTTAAGATATTATTATTATTATTATTATTTTATAGTTTTTAGTACCAATTTTGTAATTGTGGCAACAAAATCACTACATTTTTTTCTAAAAATTGAGAGGAAAAAATAGAAATTAAAATGCATAACACTTTCCCATGCAGTTTCTGTTTTGTAATTTTCATTACTGCAAATTTTACGCTTCTAAACATCGTACCTTTTAAATTTTTACTCCGTCGTATATAGAAAAAAATGTACTTTCAAATGCAATTTGTTTCAAAGCTGTATCTCAATTTATTTTTGAGCTACTAAATTTTTATAATTTTTAGTACCAATTTTATAATTGTGGCAACAGAATCACTCCATTTTCTCTTAAAACTGAAAAAGACATTAAAATGCGTATACAATTCCAAAAATATCGTTAGTTATAAAATTCGGTGAATTTCGGTTTTATTTCGTTTAATAATTTGGATAATTAAGTTTTATTGTATTTTGTTAATTTTAGTTTAAAATATATTTGTTTGAGAGTTAGACTGACCAATATAAGATGCATTTTTTACAGTAACTAATTTTGTAGATTTATTTTAGATCAATAAAACTGTTCTTCTTTAAAGATAGTCTTTCGTCGAATTTCGGCGGGTTCCTTCTCGTTATTATTAATATCAAATAATTTTCGCTGGATACAATAATATTTTTTTAGAGAAATGTCACAATATTTCATTTATTTTAATTTATATAGATTATTTTTAATATAATAATTTACTATTTTTTAAAAGTCCTTATTCTTTTCAAGTCCTTTTTTTTTTTTTTTTTTTTTTTTTTTTTTTTTTTTTCAATTTTTAGAAAAAATTACTCTTATGTTAATAGCATTAAAACTAGCTATCCAAATATATTAATTAGAGTTTAATTAATATTTCATTGTCTGAAACATAACAAATGTTGTTGTTTTGCAAACTATTCAATCCATATTCATGTGACAATAGGCTAAGGAAATGTTTTTGGATATGTTTAGAAAATAATATATTACAACAAGACTTAAATATTACAACTTATTTAACTTTACGCTTCGTTATACATGATTCTTTCAGGAAAGTAAACTTTATTTTCAATTTAAAGAGTAAAATATATGTTAGAAATAAAAGAATCGCAAACAGTGCAAAGAGAATTAAGCAAATATTTAATATTATTACTAAATGCATAAATGTTAAGAAAGTCACGTAGTAAATGCATAGACACATACTAACATTGCGAAATCTAAACAGTTAGAAAAGTATTTGTTAAAACAAAATAATATTCAATTAAAAGACATGCACTATGGGATAGTATTATGGGATGTTTAGGAACATCCCATAATTATTCATAATTAAAATAACACTAAGAAAAATCCATTGTTTTATATTTAATTTCGAGACATTATCTGATTTTATAACCGCTATTACAATTAGGCATAAAGTTACGATATGTGATGTTTATAAAAGAAATATTTTTATGTTTCTTTTGAAGTCCCAGTGAAGTTAAATACCCAGTTAATTATTCTGTATCTAAAAAAGAATCTTCTATACATATGTATGATGACCATTTCAGTAATATAATATCCATATATATATTCAACTTTTCTTATAAATATTTTAAACAGTGTATCTTAACACTGTCTTCACACATTTTTATAACATTTCTGAAAAGAATACCCCTACAAAGTATATTGCTTTTATTTTAGGTAGAATATAGGGGTTGTTTTCGCACATGCTATAAATGTCCTTTTAATATAATGGTTGTCAAATACTTGTCATTTGTAGTAAGTTGCAAATCTCTACATCTTAATCTACTTTTTGCTGATATAAGAACGTTTATTCGAATATTAATACATTTTATAATCCAAATTTATATATAGCTAAAAATATATGGATATATAAATGTGTGCTTAAATTACCTCTAATGCTATTATTTCTATGGATAGAATTTATAAAGATATCTCGGTTGCATTGCAACATTTTTATTTTATTTTTTTTCCATTGGATAGCTGAGAGTGATCTTCACAACGGCCGTTTTTAGCTTTTTCGATTTTGACTACAGATTTCTTCTTTTCTTAATATTTCTTCTTATTATTATTTCTTCTTTTATTTATTTCTTCTTTTTGCTTTCGAAACCAGTTACGAAAATGAAATTGTCTCGTTAAAAATATCTGAAGACTAAATCGAAGTAGTAAAAAACGGCTTTTGTACAGATCGATCTAAAATATCCCATGTAAAAAAATAAAATAAAATAAAATAAAAATCATTAAAAATATTGAAATGCAACCAAAATATCTTTATAAATTTCTTCGATAGGAATAGCATTAGCGAACGGATCTTTTCGCTTGACTGAAGTGGCCTCTTAATGTTGTTCATAAATCAAAAAGAGCAACTTTATGACATAAAATTCAATTTATTTTTGGTAAATTTATTACTCTTAAATCTAAATTTAATAAATTATAGATGGATGTATCAAATGAAACATATTAAATTATAAAATAAATAATTAGTTCAGAAAAAAATCATTATTACATTTATCATGTATATATTACGGTTAATTTAATAAATTTTGTAATTATTAATAATAACCGGTTATTATTAATAATAATCACGTCTTTTGGTAATTTTGATTAATGTTGCATAGTAATAAACTTATTGGTTTTTGTTAATATTTATCAATGAAGTTAGGTCAATATGATTAATTAAGCTCAGTAAAGCACATATACTTTATTAAAATACGTACCACCATAACTGTTTGAATCTAGTAACAAAAATAATTGTTAAGAGACAATAATACTCAATTAAAAGAAGTGATTGTTCTATTAATAAGACGCAAAAGACTAAACAATTTAAAATAATTATTTTTATGATTACTGAATGGATTAGATAAAAAATTTAAACATTGAAATATTCAAGGAATAAGTTATTAAGATTGAAATGTATACTTTTAGCAATGAATATTTAGAAAAAAAAAAAAAAAAAAAAAAAAAAAAAAAAAACATATACAAAATAACAAAATAAAAATCTCAAGCTAAATGAGTTGAAATTTGTTATATCTATCAACCTTGATTGGTAATTAATAATAATAACCGTTTAAACTGATAAATTCTCATAAATTTATCATATTAACAGGTTTCTTTGGTTATCATTCGATTATCGATAATAATAAAGAGAGAAGTTTGTGAGTGTGTCAGCGCTGTTCCCAAGAGATTTACAAAATTTGGAGGAAAGGTAATCTCTGTATATGAAGTTTTGCACCTCGAAGCCTGATTTTCGATTTTTTGATTAGATATTTTTAATCTAAATTTTTAGTCAATTTTTAACGTTCTTTTAAAGTTTCGAGGTGATTTTCTCACATTAGTGAAATGAATACCATTCATTCTTTTAACCCGACATAGTAAATTAAGTTCTCTTTTCAATAAAGCTTATTCGGAATTTGTGCCGGGATTTCTGAATTTTAACGAATTTTTTAATGCGATTTTTAGTATTATTTCGCATTTTGAAGCTATATTTTGACATTGATAAAAGGAAAATTGTTTCAAACTTTTAGCTTAATTTACTAAATTTTGTTTGCAACGATTTTTGAATTTCATCGATTTATGATGCGATTTTCAGTGCGATCTTCGAAGTAATGTTTAACGATTTTTCGAGTTTTTGTGCTTTTGGAATCAACTTCTTTTCATTTTTGTCAATATTATAGTTTTTTTTATTTTTTTTTATGCATTATGGTTATCCACGGACGCGGGCAAAGCCGAGCGGGTCAGCTAGTTATTAATAATTATTTTCAAATTGACCTTAACATGTGTATAACTTTTCGGAGTTGCTTTTAAAAATAAAATGCACGTCTCAAAATGTGTGTTTTAATATGTTTAAAATAAGCTGTTCTTATATAACCCCTACCCCTTCCAAAAAAAAAAAAAAAAAAAAAAAAAAAAAAAAGTTTTTTTTTTTCAATATTTAAAATTTTAAAGTGCAAAACATTGTTGAAGAAAATCTGCTATAGTAATTAAAATTATTCAAAGACAGTTTTCTCCGTACACTCCCCTATATGTACAATTTCACAGTTCTTACGAATTTAAAAATGTTATCAGTGTAAACTCTACAAAAGTTAAGTCAATCATTCAAGTTATAAAAAATTTCATTTTCTTTTCTCTTTTTTTTTTTTTTTTTTTAAAGGCGGGAGAGAATGATATTCCCTACATATTAAGGAAAACTCTTTGGTTTCTACCATTTTCTTATTGAATGTAACTAATGTTTTATATATATATATATATATATATATTTCTAGAAATTCTTTAAGGGTGTTTTTCAATCAAAAAGAGTAACTTTGTGACATAACTTTTAATTTATTTTATTCGGAAATGCATGAAACTAACAGGTGTTGTTATTTAGGAACTATCTAATCTAATTGCATTCTTTCTTCAATCTTTTTTCAAATGCAATAGATATGTCAGAAAAAGCCGTCAAAATTTACGTTTTGAACCACAAAGGGGGGAAAACGCGTGATCACGTGATCAAAGTAGCTTATAACTCGATAGGTAACTTAATTATCCTAAAATAGAAAACTCAGTTCGATTCGAAAGCGCTTCAATTGTCAGGCTTTCCAATTCTATATCTTTCCGTTAAAAAATAAATTTGTGAATGTGTCAAAACGTTTTGCGCTAACTGAGCAGAGCAGTTGAAAACAGCCTTAAGAAAATAGATATAGACAGAAAATAGACGTGAGATGCCGATGATATGCGTTTATAAAAATTGTCTTATGTAAAATATCATTATAAACCTTAAAATTTCCATTGGATTAAATTTTACCATCTTCTTAAATATATTTAAAAATTACCTAGACAATTTTTAAAAATGCTCATCAACGATATCTGAAGTCTATTTTTTGATGGTGAAAACTGAATTTTGATAATGACATTAGGTAATGAGTTATCGCGCTTCAAATTTTCTCATAGGCTAACATGAAAGTTCGCGATCGGGTAGTTTCATTGGAGCGGTGCCTTAAGTGGTAACTGATGTAAATACATACTTTATTTTTAAAAATGTGTTTTTATGTGGCAATTTTGAATGTCACCACACTGTCTGAGGGAAAAAAAAATAATTTACACAAGATTGCTATACCTTTAAATGTCAGGAGGAAAGTCATACTTGGAAAAGTTAGCCCTGGAAAAGTCAAGCAATTCAGAAATTTGCATAATAAGTCAAGGGAAAATAAAGAATTTTCAATATTTTATCAAAAATCTGGAAAAGTCAGGGAATTGGAAAACATTTCATGGAGATTGCCAAATAAGTAGAATCTTCGTCTCGTGGCAGATAAGAAAAATCTTCCATATTTTTTCGAATTCCAGTTTTTAGATGTTTTTCCATTTTTACACCCAAAACAATTCTAGTATTTTGCAAGTACAATGTCCATGATTCTGAGGATTTTATTATTATTATTATTATTTGAAAGTGTAATAATAATAATAATAATAATCCTATATTTTTATAATATGTACCGCATAATAATGTATAATTATAATAAATGTTTTGAATCATTCTCGAAATGACTTTTATCAAAAAATAAATTCCGTTAAAAGGCAGAAATTATACAGGCAATCGTTTTTTCTCCAATGAATTTGATAAATAGTAAATATTTCATCCATAGAATACATTCAAATTATCATCCATTTAAAAGTTTAATTTGACGTCAGATTCATACAAAATAAATCATATGCATTTAGAGAACTGTAGATGTTTTTAGCATTAATTATAGCTCATAATTTGTTTATTTATTTTTTATTCTCAACATTTGCCATTCTCAACACTACAGTTTTATTTATTTTTGCTTTTATATTACTACCAAACATGTTGATTTTCGGAGAATTTACCGCTTTTGACGAAAAATCTTTTTCTAACTTAACTATATATTTTTTGCAATAAAACACAGCGAAAAAAAAAATAATAAATAAAAAATAGTGATATCGACCGTAGGAAGTTTCTTTGGCTATGGCTTTGTTAGTTGGAAAAATTACTTACACAGTTTTTCAAATTTATCAAGATTTTTTACTTCAGTAAAGGTATTACAATCGAACCCCGTTATAATGAACTTCAAGCGGTTTTGTTCGCTTTTCCGGTGGTTTGCTACATCCGAAGCGTGTTCATAAAATATATAAATCATTAGTTGCTATGTGTATTTATTGAGAATGGATTAAAAAATTTAAAAACCTGTTCAAAATTATCGTTAATGAGTTATTGATGAGATCATTAATGAAATGACTAAAATTGATTACATTAAACTGATACGATATTAATTAAATCAATTAAAAATTAAAGACAAATGAAAATAAATTCATTTTACGTTTAATTGTTTCTCACTATTTTGATACAGAAATTATCGATAACCTTTTGTTGATTTAACCGATAATAACCTTTTAACCGATTTCAAAAACATGTTACAAATTTCTTTGTCCAATAGATCAAATGACTCCAATACTCTTTCTTCAAGTGTTTGCGTAGAGAAAAAATTATTAATTACATAAATATCTACAGTAACATCTGGGATGGTGAGGCTTATGTCATTTATGTGTTCCTCTACAATCAGCATCAGATGCATAATCTTCTGTTTTCGAATGATTCTTTTTAATTTCATTTCCATTCATCAAAATACATTTTCTTATGAAATTAAGGTTGAAGTCCTGTTTTCACAAGTGAAAAATAAAATAAAAAATAAATAATAATAATAAATAAAATTTTGTTTATTATATCCGTGAGTTCATTATATACTGGGTTCGCGCCAACGGGGTTAGACTGAATTATTATTTCTTACTATTATTTAATTTCCGTTTTTCAACTGTACATTTCTCTGTCGCATTGATTACTTGTAAAATCATTCTTTTACGAACTTTCGATTTCGAAGTTAGGATTTTTTAAAGTTCATTGCATTCTCCGTATGTATCACGGTTGATGCATTTATTTAAGATTTTAACTCTTCAATTTAACACTTTCGGTTTCTGATTTTTTTTTCAATTTTTAGAAAAAATTACTTTTACGTGAATAACATTAACACTAGCAATCCAAATAGATTAATTAGTGTTTAACGAATATTTCATTGTCTGAAAGATGTTGTTGTTTTGAATATTGTTCAATTAATATTCATATGACACTAGGCTAAGGAAGAACTTTTGGAGATGTTTAGAAAATATTGCTTTACGACAAGGCTTAACTTATATTACAAGTTCCTAATAGTTTTTGTGCTTTAATGCACCTGATTCTTTCAGGAAAGTAACTTTTATTTTAAATTTACCGAGTGAAACATATGTTTAAAATAAAAGAATCGGAAACGGAGCAAAAAGAATGAAGCAAATAATAATAATTTTTTTTTATTACCAGGGGCCTCGCTAAGGGGGGGAGCCTCCTCCCCCAAACATTCGCAAATGTTGTTACACTTGGCAAATTTAATGAAAATTTTAATAAAAATTGTAGTACATTTTCTATTTTTGATAGAATTTGATAAAGTTACATCTCTAATTGGAAATATTATTAAACTTTTTACAAATAAGAACTGTATTACATTTTCTAAGTGTGGTAACTTGGCAAAATTATAAAACGAGTTGGCAAATATGAAAAATTGACTTGGCAATTTAAGGTCTTCTCCTCCACCAATAAAAAGTCTTAGCGATGGCCCTGTTTATTACTAAATGCCTAAACATAAATTATGCCATATTGTTAATGCATAAACATATACTAACCTTACTACATAGAAATTGTAGCAAAAACATATCTTAAAATAAAATAATGTTCCATTGAAAGACATGTACTATTAAATGTACACCAGACCCGAAAGGGTTAAGTAAAAATATATTTGATTTTAAATTTAAAAAAAAAGTGGTTTTTTTTTATATAAGTTTTATGAAATCGATATGTTTTTAAACCTTTCGAGTCTGGTGTATTACTAATAGCGCCCATGTCTTTTTATTGAGTATTATTTTGTATTTATAATTAATAACTTTCGACATATAGAAATGATAATATAGGGTTATGTCTTTTTTTTATTATGATTTCATTTATGTTTTAACATTTGGTAATAATAATAATTATAATAAAAGTTTACTTAACCCTTTTGAGTACAATTTTTTTTTCAATTTCTAGAAAATATTACTTTTACGTTAATAACATGAACACTAGCTATTCAAATAAATTAATTAATGTTTAATAAATATTTCATTTTCTAAAAAAAAAAAAAAAAAAAAAAAGAACTTTTTTTTTTTTTTTTTTTTTTTTTTTTTTTCGTGCTATTTAATTTATATTCATGTGAATATATACGCTAAGGAAGAATTTTTGGAGATGTTTAGAAAATATTGCGTTGCAATAAAACTTAACTTATATTAGAACTTTTTTACACTTTTTGAGTTTTAATACACACGATTTTTTTAAAATAACTTTTAGTTTAAATTTCAAGGTGAAATTATGTTTAAAATAAAATAATCGCAAACGAATTAAGCAAAAAATAATAATTATTATTATTACTAAATGTGTAAACATAAATGAAGTGATATAGTAAATGCATAGACATATACAAACATTACAACATGCAAATAAAAACAAAAGTATTTCTTAAATAATACGCCATTAAAAAACATGTACTATTAATAGCATACCAGACCCAAAAGTGTTAATTCTCTTTGCACCGTCGGAAATTCCTTTATATAATACATATGTTTCACTCTTTAAATTTAAAATATAAATTATTTTTCTAAACCAATCATGTGTGATAAAATACAAAAAACATTAAAAAGTTGTATCTCAAATCCTGTTGTCATACGCCATTATCGAAACGTCTTCGAAAACTCTTCCTTAGCCTATTATCATACAAATATTAATTGAATAGCGCGCAAAATAAATACAATCGTTAGATTTGATATATTGGTATAATCTTTAAACTTCTTAAGTCTACTTAGATAGCTACGATTAACATTATTAATATAAAAAAAAAAAAAATTCTCAAAATGGAAAAAAAAGAAAAAAAAATCAGGATTGAAAAGCTTAAGTTTATTGTTTACATATGTATGTGGTTGTTTAAAAATAAATAATATTTTACTTTATAAATAATACTACATTTACTAATAAAGCTTATTATAATTTCAGGTACAAAAACTGATGAATCAGCTGCGAATAGAGAATATGTCTGCCCTTTTACCTATTGTGATCCACATGTTGCTGAAGGAAGAAGAATAACAGGTAAATTTCCGTTATATATTCTATATACTAATAGCAATTATATGTTCTTTTCCTATTATTGCACTGTAAAAATTCCAACCGATTCTTTTACATGAATTTTTGCTGGTACCGTACATAAAATGTTCTAGAAATCTCAGTTTCTTAGAAAAAAGTTCAGTAACTTTTACAAAGTTTTTTTTTTTTAAAGCATATTTTTTGCATTTCAAAATTGGAATAATTACGTTTATAATTTTATATTGCATTACATATTTACAACTTATTGTTTAAAATTCATTTTCCTTTCTTGGAAAAACTAAAGTTTTACCTTGGTGTACTTTTGATATGTTATTTTATTTATTTATTTATTTATTTATTGTGAGTATGCGTGTGTTAGTAATGGGTGACTATCACAAAATGTGATATTTAGACTATCTGAGATATTGAAATTATCCATTGGAAACAAATTAAAATTTCAAAACAATTTAAAATTTCAAGAAGTAAATTTATTTTATGTTACAGAATAAATGATTTTCCAAGTAAAACTGTTAAATTTTGAAGTGCTTAGATAATAAGTTAATTTTTATGTGATTATATGTAATTTCTTGGCACATATAAGCCAGTATAATGACGATTTCATTCTAAAACTTTTCTACGTTCTTGATTTTGTTTTATTTTTGAGTCTAACATTTTAACTTTGTTTAAAGGTACACGTTTTCTATGCAGTAGCTCAAATTCAATGTAATGTTCAGTTATATTTTTTAATTTATGGGAGCCAGGAAAGTGAGATAGTAAAAGTCTATTTATTTTTTACAAAGACATTAAACACATTATTTACAAAGAAATCTCTAAAATATCTTGCTGGTAACTTTCTTGTATGAACTATGACAAGAATATGAAGAATTATTCTTCAGCGCCATGTTTATACCTGATAAACAACTAATATGAGTAGACCAGAAAAATGACATTCATTTTCAACGACAATCATATTTAATTATGGAAAATTATTCTTAAATTACAGAATTTGTTACATTCCTCATATATGTGTTTTATAAGGTATAAATATTAATTAGAATAAAAAAAATATATATATAAGGTATTTATATAGTATAGCAGAAAACGCTTTAGATGGCACATCATCACAGTGTGATACATCAGGAAAATGACAATCTGAAATTCTAAGTCTTTTGTACGTTTTGATGTAATCGCCAGCTAGGTTGTTCCTCATTTCCAGTCCTTGTTTACTTTATATTTTTTTCTCAAATCGTTCAACATCCCCAGAACGCTCATCCAAATAATGGTCTTATGTTTTTTGTTGTTATACTATAGTTTCTTCGTTGCCAAATGTTTACGTAAGAATTCTCGTGATCCCCTCAAGAATTAAAAAAATAAATAAATAAATAAATAAATAAATAAATAAATAAAAAGCAGTTATTTGACACCCTTCTCCCCTTATTTCTTATGTAATACTTGAACGGCACCATATCTATATTATATAGGCCAAACGTATGGTACGTAAAGCATACGTCATTTTGCGAACGGCAACATTTTGAAATTTGAAATGCAATTTCGGTTTTGAAATTTTTACTATTGCAAATTTTTAAACTTCTAAACGTCGCACATTTTTAATTTTTACACCATCGTATAGGGGAGAAAATGTACTTTTAATTGTAATTTATTTGAAAACTGTCTTTTAATTTCGCTATCTTTTAAAATATTAAATTATTTTTGTAGTTTTTAATACCTTTTTTTAAACGTGGCGACAGAACTATTCCATTTCTAATTAAAGTAAAGGAAAAAAGGAAAGAAAAATTGATTACTGTATCTTTGTTTTCTCATTAAAAGAGAAAAAAATTGAAATTTAAATACGTGATGTGTCAAGAAAATCGTCTATTATAAAGCAACGTGAATTCACAAACCGTTTGTAATTGGTTTCAATTACAAAATTTCATTTATACTTAAAAGAATATAAATAGTTTAATATCTGTTTCAGCCAATAGCAATGAGATTTCAAATTTTGAATCAAATGATAAAATTAAAATACTATTTAAAAATATGTAAATACAGATATGAGACATGCATGCGTAAATTTTGATATGTTGAAAATGATGTCGGGTTTAGATTTCATGGGGAAAAAATTGTATGATTGAGTCAAAGTGTAATAAATTTTGCTATTTTTTCATTTTGGAGCACTCGCATAAGATCCCTAATAGATAACTTTATCATAATAACAAATCTTTATTATAATTTATTGCTTACATAAATGAATAAAATTTAATTTTAAGAATTTCTACAGTTGAGTTTTATAGAAATAGTATTTTGTTAACCTTAGGTTAAATATAATTTGTTTAAGAGTTAGACTTACCAACAGAACGTGCATTTTTTTTATTGTAACTACTTTTGTATATTTGTATATTATAAAACAATGAAACAGTTCCGTCTTAAAAATTTTCTTTCGTCGAAATTCGACGGGTTCTACCTTGTATATATAATGCAAGAATTTAACTAGTTTGTAATGAATATTTTCATCTTTTTTCAGGCATACGCCAGTTCCCCGTTGAAAAAGAAAAATCTTTCATCGATATCTTGCATGAGAGAAAAATGGGCATATTTTACGGAACTCCAGGGGAAGAAGAAGATCCTAATTCGGAATACGACAGGCCGTATATGGGAGGAGTTTTCGACCATGAAAAGGCAAAAGAAGAAGAAAAGATTAAGACGAAAGAGGAGAAGAAGATGAAGAAAAAAGAAGGGGAAAAAGTAAAGAGAAAAGAAGAGGGAGATGAAATTGTAGAGAAAGAAGGAATACCAATAAAGAGAAAAAAACAGTGGAATATAATTGAAAAGATAGAAGAAATGAGTTGGGGCGAAGAAGATTCAGGACTGTCACTGTTATGCCAGTTCTAAAATAGTATCTTATGTAAACATTATATTTTAACCTTTAATAATTTTTTAACTAACTGCCATTGTCACCCACGGCAAATCTTATACGTATTTATCAAATTTTTATGTATATGTATTCATTTTGCTTATTATAGTATTGTCATACTTTATATATTATTAGTATTATTATTATAATGTAGTAACTATTGCACTTTCTTTGTAAAATTTGTATAAAAAAGTTATATTTGATTAAATGTTTGTATTTTGAATTTTTTTCCCTCTTTATTTCAAGCATTTTTTATTTCACTTATCAGCATTTGAAACAATCTCATATTCCAAACGATAATCTGTAAAAGAAAAAAAATCTGATTTGGGAACGGAAACAGGTTAAAAGTCGCATGAATTTTTTTTATAATTAAACATAAGAAAATAAATAAAAGATTATTTTTATTTTGTTTAAGAAAACAGAACAATTTATTTCATGTCATGAAGTCAATATTATATTTTTAAATTAACGCAATGGAATTAAATTTTCACATTTATCTATAGGTGAACTAGGACTCTTAAACTGTCGAAAAGTGGATAAAATTGATTATTTTTATCATTTTATATCTTAAAAAATATGCATTAGAAACACACATATTTTAAAGGCAATCATAAACACATTTCTTTCCTTGTACTTTTTTCTGATCTTAATAGTTAAAATTAGTTTTATTTATTCATTTTATTTTGTTTAACTTATGAACAGAAAATTAGAATCACAGGTAGCGTGAATACCACAAAAGTATTTATGCAAATTAAAACTAAATTTTTCGTATCTAATTATATTTGAGATATGTAATGCTTAGAATGAAATGTAACGCATTTTTAATTATGTGTAGCAATTTTATAGTTTAAAAACAAAGCTGTATTGTTGTTACATAAAAAGTCCAAGATTATAGCAATACAGTACCAAGAAATAAAAATGCTTTTAAAAAATGAAAAATTAAACTTATTGTAGCCTAACCTTGAAAAAATATTGAGGATTTTTTTTTCCAACTACCTTTTATGCAATGCCTCAAAATCAGATTTTGATAAAAATACCTTTAAAAATCTTTTTTTTGAAAATATTCCATATTTACAACTATTAATTTTCCTATTGTTTATTTTGCTTTAAACTGTTCAGAAATTATTGTACTTTGGTTCTTCTCTCTCTCTCTCTCTCTCTCTTTCTCTTTTTTCTTTCTTTTTTCTTTTTCTTTTTTTTTTTCCTAAAAATTGAAGTTTTTGAAGGTTAGTGTTTTTGGGAATCAAAAATATTTGAAAAAGACTAAAGTTTTATTGTGAATCAGGACCCAATCTTTCCTAATTTACTTAAAGTCAAAAACACATAGCTGTTAATTTATAAAAAATCATTCGAAAGAGTTTTGGTAATTTACAATAAAATTAACCTTGGGACTATTTCTTTATAGATTTGTTAAGTTGTTCCTTGATTATAGCTGAGAAAAAAATAACGTTACACTGAAAAATAAAATATAAATAAAAATCCTTAAAAGTTGATCAGAATTTTTTTTTTTCTTTTTTAGTTTGCAAAACTTTTTTTAAATTTGATTTGTTATATTAAAGAAAAAAAAGAGACTTTGAAAATTCGTTGAAAAACAGTGTTTCTACAAAACTGACTTTAAAATTTCCTTTCGCAGGTATCGCGAATTACGTTTATTGGGAAGATTAAAATGTTAAAAGTTATGCCCCTGTATTGAAAAGAATCCTACCCAAGAGAAAGTGGGTGCAGAACAGTTGAAGGGAAGTTATTATTGAGCTTTTTATTGTGAATCGCAAGGAAATTACCACTGTCCGCTTTTATCTCTCTCTCCAACTAAACCCATATGTGATTATTTAACCCTTTCAGCTGCAAAGTGTTTCTGCCCCAAAAGTGTTAAAATAATTATTTCACACTGTAATCTAACACAGCTTTAATTGAAACTAATCAAACGCTCTCTTTCACGCATATTATGAGATCGAAGTTGTACTAAAAAATTACTGGTGCCACTTGGCAGTTTGAGCATTATAATGAGCCGTTTGCAGACTGCAAATGACGCCCGTGAAAGGATTGAAAGACTTGCCCGTTTGCCGATTATCTTGGACTTTTTTTTTTTTTTTTTTTTTTTTTTTTTTTTTTTTTTTTACTAATTTTTACATAAGTTGACCGCAAGTTTTGTCCAAAATTCTTTGACTTATACACGAGTATATACGATAATAATGATAAGATATTTACAAAAGATTTCTTCATTTAAACTGAATTATTAGTAATCAGGTAGTATTGCAAATAATATAAGGCGGTCAGAAAACATATTGTAGTCCCCCTCAGTGAAGCATATAACTATTGTTATATTTGAATTGGAGTAATATCATTTAAATGCACTGCTAATCTTTTTTATCCGTAGGACAGTAATGTAGAGGAATTTTTTTAGAGTGCCTCTGCAAGTGAACTGTAAATGCCACACACTTCATAGCACAAATAGTCTAATTTAAAGGGGGTCCGGGACACACACACACAAAAATAATAATAATAATATTTTCTGTTCTAATTAAGATAGAAACGTGATTTAAACGTCATTTTAAGCAGATTTTTTTTCTTTTTTTTTACATTTAAATCAGGTTTCTCTGTTAATTAGAACAGGATTAATTTTTATTCTTTGGTTTGTTTACAAAATCTAGCTTTCAAGCAATGGTTGTTATGGAAACGACTTCTTTTGAAAATTTGATGGGCTTTTCCACCTTTTCTCTTATTTAAATTGTTATAATTCAAGAACTGTTTAAGATAAATGGTTCAAACGAGAAAAATTTATTTTTCAGTTGTTTTACTTTAATTTTGATTCAACAAATTTGAAAAAAAAATTTTCTTTTAAAAGCATGATTTTAAAATTTATTTACTTAAAAATATATTTTTTATTTTATATGATAAAACTTTTAATTTTTATTTAAATTAATATATTTTTTAAAGGCTGAAGAAAATTTAGAATTTATATATTTCTATTTATTTGTATAAAAAAAATGAAGCCTGCAAATACTATTTGAAGTTATAACGATACTAATTTACTTCATCTTTTAATTTTTTTTTAAATTATATAAATTTAATTGTTTTAATTTATATTAAATATTTATCTGACTAACAATGGGGTGGTCAACCATCACAAACAAACTTACACATTTCATCTCAATAAATAAAAAATATTTTAAAATGTATCCCGGACACCCTTAAACAATAATAATGTTAAAAAATAAAAAATAAATAAATAAATAATAAAAAGAAGAAGAAGACATGGCGAATATATTTAAAGGAGTTAAAGCAAGGCCAGGCATACAGACAGACGGCAGGCAAACCGAAGTCATAAACATATTTCAACTGTGTTCGTAAAAATTTAAAAATTAAATCGGCTTTTTAGCAAATCGCTAAAATCTGGTTTTTTTTTTTTTTTTTTTTTTTTTTTCCTTTTCTGTCAAAATAAATATATTCTGAAATTTTCAAATTTTAAAGCAAAACAAATAATAATAATAAAATAAAGTTAATTTATGTACTAGAAATTTTTTTTATTTTATAATGAATTTGAAGGAGAATGCAAATATCGTAAAAAAAGTTAGACGCCAATAGAAATAATCCCTGTAAATTACAATTTTAATCACATTCATAGTGCATTTTAATTTTTACTAAATGCTCCAAAATTTATATCTATGACGACTTGACGCTTAATTTCTTTATTGTATCTCTATCAGCATTTCACAACAATAAAAATAATTAGAAGAAAATAATGAATAGATTCTGCTCTTCATTTCACTCACACACACAAAAAAAAAAACTTTAATTTTATGGGAACGTTTTTTTTTTTTTTTTTTTTTTTTTTTTTTTTTTTTTTTTTCGTAAATGACAAATTATGTAACTATAATAAAAGAATATTATCATTGACTCATTTGTCATATTCAATCTGAATATTTTTAACCCTTAACTGTTGTGACAAAAATTGTCATAACTATTGTGAGCGGTTTGTCAGACCGCTTAATTTAAAGATGAATAAAATGGTACATTAAATCTCAGAGTGCTATTTAAGCATTAAACTTTATATACCAGACTATTATAAATAAAATTCAGCTATTCAGAAGTCTCTAGAAGTAGCATTAAAGCTCCAAACGAAATAAATCTTGACCAAGATCTATAGTTAAAATAAAAATTACGAATTAAACTGCGGAACTTAAAAAAAAACTCAGCGGTCTTTGAGACCTTTAACACTAGTTATGGGTTAAAAAGAAATTTCGCCCGAACAGGGACTCGAACCCTGGACCGTTAGGTTAAAAGCCTAACGCTCTACCGACTGAGCTATCCGGGCTCATGCAAGCTATCAATCTTAAAGTAACTTTAATGTCTGTTGCTAATAAACGCAAAAAATTTCCGATATGTTTCGTTTTTAAACGTAAAGGCATAAAATGGTCAGGTCTGACTATTGAAATAATTTGGAATCGAAATGAATTTTCCATTTTTTGATAAATAAATTGTTTATCAAGTTCGACGTTAGTGTGTTCTCGTGATGGCTGTGTTTTCTCCTTTCTAAAGGTGTCACTTTCGAAATTCGGTTCAAAACGTCATTTTCGACAACTTTTTTCAAAGGATCATTTGGCTTCATGAAAAAAGAAAGAAAGAAAGAAAAACGTATTTCTATGTCATAGTTTCTGAATATCAACATCCCTCAATTTCATGCGTTTCCGAAAAAAATAAATAAATAAATAAAATAATAACTAAAAAATTTGTCAGAAAGTAATCTCCTCCGATTTCAGAACACCAGAGAAAATGTTTCCAGTAAAATTTGTTTTTCGACCTATTATAATGTAAATTTAATTTACATTAACGCATTATTCATTAATTAAATTACGAAAGTACTAAAATATTATACAGATAACCTCGTTAACATAACAACACGCTTAGCGTGTATTACTTTTAACATGACTTGTTTTCACAGTTGTCAATCCGCTATAAAGACGAATACCAAGATTTGATACTGATCTGGTCCCGATTATGACTAAGTGGGGCCCTGGGCAAAAATTAAAAGGGGGCAATTTTGGACATACGGTAATAGGTAATTTTACATTAAATGTACTAATATATTTTCAGCAATTGCATATACAGGGAGACTCACTACTAAGTTTTATAAGTTTTAAAATGTAGTAAGGAATAAGACAGCAAACAATTTTTATACAAGAAACCAAAGTCATAATAATTTATTTACTAAGCTAAAAAATACAGGTTACCTTTCTTCAATTTATTATTTTATTTTATTTATTTATTTATTTCTTAACGATATTTTAACTTAAGTTTCATTAAACTTAACTTGCTTTTTTGCTATACTCTATAAACAAAAATGCTAAAATTTATTTTTTATTTATTATTTACATTTATTTCCAAATTTATTATAAAACAAACAATTTTTCAGCAAACGATGTCAAAGCCGTTCTTCTGTACGAACAGGGTTCGTGATTTTTTTTTATTTTTTAATAAAAATCAAAATAATCCATTTTTTTTATTTAAATCAGATTTTTTTAAATTAAATCAGATTTTATTCATTTTTTTCAAAAACCTCACAAAATATTATTGTTTTACATTACTTTTCGTTTAATTTATAAAATATAAACTATACATACTCATATACTTATGTAATAAACATTACCAATATATATTAATATGTTACACAATTTACACAAATGATTTAAAAATAAAATTTTAGGTTATGGAAAAATCTTTATTACACAAAATGCATGGAAAACTACAAATCAGAGGCGAAAAACTAATTCTGTCTTTAGTATTTTAGTTAGAATAAAAACATCTGCATCACATAAATATTTTGAACAAATTTGAAAGCAAACTTGGTTGTTAACATTTGTTTCATTTAAATGCTGCTTCAGAAAGATGAGTGCAGCAGCTTAAACAGCTGATTTCTAATTTCCAAATGTATCCAATCAAATGTCGAAAACATTTGTTCGATATGAAACAAATGAAGCTATTGCAGTAAAAATAGAAGTTGATCATATATTCTGTAGGATTTTTAGTATCAGCCTTTTCGATAACTGTAACAAATACACTATATGGCCATTGATTATTGGACACTTGCGATTTTAGACATTTTACTAAATATCTAAAAAAATACAGGAGGAATCATCTCGAAACTCTTAGTGTATAAATATAATAGTATACGTCATACATCTCCGTGAAGATTTTTTACCGAAACTCCATAGGGGACCGTCAACAAATTAAAAAAGATAAAATATCGTTCGAATAACCCTGTCAAAACTAATGTAGCAAAAGCGCTCAAACTCTAGATTATGATTGAATGCCTTATTGTAATACACTGTGTTCATTTTTATGCAAATAGCATGCATATTCGCAGAGTAATTAAGGTTTTTATAAAAATGGTCCCAAATTTTTCCAAGTTTTTCCCTTATAATTTTCAGAGTTCTTAATATAAAATAATATTTTTTTCAGAAAATATGACAAACAACATTGCACACGGTACCCCGTAATCAGAATTAAAAAATAATAAAAATTGTATGAAAAATGAGTAGGTTTACTAAATAATTTTTTACTGCGCATGAGTAAAAGATATCAAAATTTCATTTGCATATTATGTTAGCTAAATGTATAGAGCAACTTTTGTAAAAGTCTCAAAATCATAGCTTGAAAATTCTGAAAGTAATCGTCTATAGAAAAAGGGCAAAATCCGTTGTTTCCAAAATGAAGCAAAAAAATGAGGGATTTTATCCAAATGTACTATTACATCCGGTATTGTTTACTCTATATTGACACTAATCAATGAATATATGGATACAACCCCTCTTGTTTTTGCTTCATTTTGAGAATAACGGATTTTCAACTTATTCAATTGACGGTTATTTTCAGAATTTTCAAGTTATGATTTTGTGACTTTCACAAAAGTTGCTCTATACATTTACCTAACATAATATGCAAATGAAATTTTGATATCGTTGACGCATGCGCAGTAAAAAATTATTTAGTAAACCAACTCATTTTGTATACAATTTTCATTATTTTTTAATTCTGATTACAGGGTACTGTGTGCAATGTTGTTTGTCATATTTTCTGGAAAAAATATTATTTTATATTAAGAACTCTGAAAATTATAAGGAAAAAACTTGGAAAAATTTGGGACCATTTTTATAAAAACCTTAATTACTCTGCGAGTATGCATGCTATTTGCATAAAAATGAACAAGGCATATTACAATAAGGCATCCAATCATAATCTAGAGTTTGAGCGCTTTTGCTTCATTAGTTTTGACAGGGTTATTCGAAAGACATTCATTCTTTTTTAATTTGTTGACGGTCCCCTATGGAGTTTCGGGGGAAAATCCTCACGGAGATGTATGACTTATACTATTATATTTATACACTAAGAGTTTAGAGGTGATTCCTCATGTACTTTTCTAGATATTTAACAAAATGTCTAAAATCGCAAGTGTCCAATAATCAATAGCCATATATAGTGTATCTTCCACCAGTCTAAGGGGGAAATATACTATATTAAATTCAAACAAAAATTCAATGAATGGTTCAGATATTGCTGAAACTTTAATATAATAGGCAATACTAAATCATAAATTTTTTTTTACCAACTTGCAGAAGTTTTTCGAAATACTAATGAATAAATATTCAAGTATTTAACATATTCCTGCATGGATTTCTTTGCTATTGTAAGATTATTTTATCATTTGATTCAAATAAAATTTGTCAGCATATTTTTTCAAAATCTTCCATTGTATTTTACTTTTTGACAGAGATTAAGCTTTACCTTTCTAAAAGCAGTTTTATTATCTGTGTTATATAAAACTGAATTATATTAAAGTACATTAAGATGTTTGTTTACATCTTAAATTTATTTAAAAATAACTTTATTTAAAAGAAAAACTGATTTAAATCAATGATTTAAAAATATCAATTGTTTTAATTCGGGATTTAAATCATGATAAAATCAAACTGATTTAAATCAACGAACCCTGTGTACAAATATCCGAGATACGACATTCAGGGAATTAAAAAAGCAAATGCATTTTTAATCCAAGAATTAAAATAAAAAATGCTATTCGATTTTTTTCTTAATTAGAATAGTTAAGACTGCAATTTTTATTAACTGAGGAAGAAAATGACGTATACATCTGTGAATGAAACCGAGATGTTTCAGAAAGTTTTTGCGTTGTTGAGTAAAAAAAAGACGGTGGACATTTAAAAAATTTCTTCTAATTTTCATAATAGATATTTGTAATGATGTGAAAATATACATTTCACATAAGTATATAGAATATCTTAACAGAAATTTTCAATCTCATTATAATTTTCCTATCTTTTAAAAAATTTAAAATTTTAAAATGTTCCTTGCTGGATATTTTAAATATTTCATCGATTCTGAATTTAGATATTTCCCCGATCGAAAGTTTTTGCGTTGTTGAGTTAAAAGAACGGTAGACATTTAAAAAAATTCTTTTAATTTTCATAATAGAAATTTGTAATGTCGCGAAAATATACATTTCACATAAGTATATACACTGTAAAAAAAAGAAAAAAAAATCTGTAAAGGTACTAAACTTTTTCTAGGAAACTGGGATTCCTAGAACTTTTCCTGTAACGGTTACAGCAGAAACTCAAGTTTCAGAATCGGTTACATGGATTTTTCCTGTTATCTTTACATGAAAAGTTCTTGGAATCCCAGTTTCCTAGAAAATGTTTAGTACTTTTACAGATTTTTTTTTTTTTTTTTTTTTTTTTTTTTTACTGTGTAGAATACCTTAACAGATATTTTCAATCTTATTATAATTTTCTTATCTTTTAAAAAAATTAAAATTTTAAAATAAAATTTTAAAATGCTCCTTGCTTGTTGATATTTTAGATATTTCCTCGATCGAAAGCTTTTGAGTTGTTGAGTTAAAAGGACGGTGGACATTTAAAAAATTTCTTTTAATTTTCATAATGGAAATTTGTAATGATGTTAAAATATACATTTCACATAAGTATATAGAATACCTTAACATAAATTTTCAATCTCATTATAATTTTCCTATCTTTTAAAAAATTTAAAACTTTAAAATGCTCCTCCTTGATATTTTAGATATTTCCTCGATTTTGGATTTGATTCATGTAAAACTCTATTAAAAACAAATCCGGGTATAAATTTTTTAATCCCTTAAATAGTTAATTTTTCAGAAATATTTTTTTCGCTTTTACATCGATTTTCATCAAAATTCAGTGTTACACTGTAATAATAATAATAATAATAAAAAAATCGGTAAAGTTACTAAAAGTTTTCTAGGAAACTGAGATTCCTTAGAACTTTTTTATGTAACGGCAACAGCAAAAGTGCATATAAGAGATACAGATTTGCATTGAAAACCAAAAATTCTGTAAGGTTACTAAGAGTTTTTTAGGAAACTGGGATTCCAAGAATTTTTTATGTACACATGTTTTCATGTCACAGATAAAATTTTAGTAAGGTTACTGTAATTTTAGTAGATTCGTTTGTAAAGTTAGAGATTTTTGTAGCTTTACCAAAATTAATTCTGCAGATTTACATCTTTCCTTGTAAGGTGCACATGTAAAATGTTAGTAAGCATACAGATTCCGGCAACCTTTCATCTGTAGGATTACAGACTTTTTTTTTTTTTTTTTTTTTTTTTTTTTTTTTTTTTTTTTTTACAGTACATAAGTTAAAGAAGTTAAAGAAACAAATTTAATTGCCTTATGGAAGTCGAATTTTAAAATACATTCACGGTTTCTTTTTAAGCAATATTAGGATTTTCTTATACTGTTTCATGAATTTTAATAAAAAATTAAATAGCAAGGAAAATTTATTATTATTTTTTTTAATTTGAAAGATTGAGAAAAATAGATATAAAGTATATTAAAATGCCCCCCCCCCCCCCCCAAAAAAAAAAAAAAAAAAAAAAAAAAAAAAAAAAAAAAAAAAACTTTTTTTTTTTGTGAACAAAATTAAAACACTTGTAACTTCACATAAAATAATCGCAAATTCATGTAGTTTTCCACGAATGATGGAATACAAAAACATAGAATACATACAAAAAGAAATACCGATATTGGGATCGATTTTTGTTCAAATAAAGGTCCACGGTCCCCTTAAGAAAAAAAAATTCGTAAGGCTGGTCTCAACTAATCTTCCCAATAAACGCAAAAAATTTTGACGCATTTACAAATTCATTTTTTAACAGAAAGATATAAAATTGAAAGGCTTCACTATAGAAGTGATTTGAAATTAAACGGCGTTTTCAATTTTTCCAGAAATAAATTACATATTGATTTACAAGTGCTTTTGATCACGTGACGAAGACGTTTTTCATTTTTTCTTGAGTGGTTATTCTTTAGAGTGGAAATTCGGTTCAAAACGCCAACTTTAACACTATTAAAAAAAAAAAAAAAAAAAAAAAAACGTAAAAGCAGTTTGATTACATAGTTTCTGAACAATGCCTTCTAGTTTCATGCATTTTTTAAATAAAAATTAATTAAAACTTATGTCATAAGGTTGCTCTTTTGTATTTAAGAACAAGCTTTAGAACAATCTTAATATTTTTCAACTGTTCATAATTTGATGCAAGAAAATCTTGATTTCTCTTTAATACTTTTACGATTTAGATTTTTGTAAAGTATAAAACTGATTAAAATATTTTTGTGAAAGAGGTTTAAAATAACTTTTCATTTTCTAAATATTTGTTTTAGTCTGTGTAACAAGATAAGGCAAAACAATTTATATAAATGAAATGATTTAATATTGCCACCGGTTAGTTATATATTTATCTACATTTATGACATTTAGGTGTACAGTCGACTCTCGTTAATTCGAACTTGTTGGGACCACAAGAAATGTTCGAATTATCTGAAGTTCGAATTATGGAAAACATGCTTAAAATGGTACTATTTCAAAGAAAATGATGTTATAGTGTTTTTTAAACTTATTTCGTCTGTTTTCGTCGTCTTATCATTAGAATATGACTTAATATTAAATTAAAATATATAAATACGTAAACTAATTAAAAGATTAGAAACAAGCACGACGGAAGAAAAATTTAAAGCGTCACTGATGGACAGACGGGGCTCTAAAAAAATGGATATCAAATGTATTGGATATTTTTTATAATCGTTCGGAACAATTTTCACAAAATTCAAAGAAAAAAAGTTATTCAAATGATCTGAAATCCGTGAGAACGAAAAGAAAAATGAAAAATTGGAATTCTCGTTAGTTCGAATTAAACGAAGTCAAGAGAAAATGAGTTCGAATTAATGAAAATTTTTAACGTTATTCTGCCATTGATAACTTTGGGACTTTATGTATAGTTCGAATTAAGCGAAGATTCGAATTATCCGATTTCGAATTAACGAGAGTCGACTGTATATATTATTTTAAAAATTGACATAACCATCAATTTTCAAGAGCACTGAATTTTTAAGTTTCCACATAAGCGAAATAGTACAATTAAGTCTTCTCTGGTTTCGCAGAAAATAACAATAATTACAACCCACATAATGGATATCTGTAATTCGAAATTTGGAAAAAGGATTACATTGGCTGCTTTACATATAACTTTGTGTATATAATTTATTTACAAGATAAGCGTGTATATAATGTCAAAAGATTAATACTATATGTCAACTATAAGCCGTTACTTGTAAAAGACATTCTTTTAGAACTAGTAACACAATAGAGCCTTTTAAGTTCCACAAGTACGGCCTTTTAAAACATTAAAAGAATGTTCTTATCAGTTTTTACAAATGAGGGGTCTATTGACACGCGTCACACCTACTTAATCCCTTATTGCAAATTTTAAAGAAATTTCTGGGTACTTTAGAAACTACTGACTGAAATTTTAGTCTCAGTAAATTCATATTTGTGTGAAGTCGCATTTTTCGACGCTCATAACTGAGATTTATAGCTGTGTTCCTAATTTGCAAATTGAGTCAAAAGTTTTAAGTGTCGTGAACTCTGTTGTTATACTTTCAAAAATTTGTGCGTTTAAATATGGATAGCTCTCGTTTTCTGAGCATCTTCAAGCCAACTCCTCCTCGTAGGTTCGGACTTCGAGAAGAATCAAGATTTAGGAAAATTTTCGGTAAGTCACATAGTTTATTCTATTATATCATGTTTATTTTATTTTTTATTTAATGATTTTTTCATTGTTTCATTAATGTCAAAATATATGTTGTCAAAATATGAATTTCAAATGATTTCCATATTATTAATAAGCCAATCTGAATTAAGCATTGATTTATCTTTATTATTTACAATGAAATAAACACTTAACTTACGTTACTTTTTGTAGTTCCCATCAGCATCATTTTATTCTAGATATTTTTTGAAAATTAGTAAAATTTTACAGCAGTTTATTAGAAAAAACATCACCAGTTTATTTTTTATATAATAGTATGATGTAATAAGCTTCCGCTGACAAAATGAATCTAATTTTGCAATGCAGCTTAGTTTATGTTTTAAGAAGTTTGTTGTTTTACTAAAATAAATCTTTTTCTTCTCTTTTTGTTATATATATATTTATTATTATTATTACTTTTATTCAATGCAAATTTGCTGCATATTAAATTCGCATATATCTATATTATAAAGGCCAAACGTATCTGTGCGTAACACATACGTCATTTCGCGAATGGCAACATAAAATTTGAAATGAAATTTTTCGCTTTGCGATTTTTGCAACTGCAAATTTTTTAACTTTTTAAGTATCCTACATTTTTAATTTTTACACCATCGTATAGGGGAGAAATGTGCTTTAAAATGCAATTTGTTTGAAAACTGTATCTTAATTTATTTTTTATATATTAAATTTAGTAGTTTTTAATACTATTTTAGTAATTGTGGTAACAAAAGAGCTCCATTTTTTTCAAAAGTACAGAGAAAAAAAATAAAAATAGATTAACATATTTTTTTGTTACCATTTTCTAGTAAATGCGACTTTGAAATTAAAATACGTACTATTTCAAGAATATTCTGTAATAAAACTCGGCTAATTTTGGTTTTATTTCATTTTTATTCATCAATTAAATGGGGGGGGGGGGAATTTCAGTTTATTTTATCATACGTGACGTCACACAAATATTGTCTATCGTACTTATTGCATGCAGATATTTCAGAAAATTTCATTTACACTTAAAAGAACGTAAATAGCTTAGTATCTATTTCCAGCTAATAGCAATCGAGACTTCAAATTTTGAATTTAAAGGATTTTAAAATGATCAAATTAGAATACCATTTTTTTTTTAACACTAGAACCGCGGGAAAATTCCTTCAAGTTTTATAAAAATATTTCTCACCGGAATTTTCATTTAAAAATGTATAAATTATTGATTGAAAATGTTTTTGCTCATCTTATATTTTGCTTATTTTATTAAGAATTTTCTGGTTCGAATCGACATCTCTCCATATGATACGGGTCAAAATGACCCGTCGCCGCGGTTCTAGTGTTAAAGGGGAATAGAGATATAAGAAATGCGTATACGCAAGTTTTGCGATGGTGAAAATGATGTCGGGTTTAGATTTCACTGGGAAAAAGTTCTATGATTATGTCAAAGTGGAATAAATTTTGATGTTTTTCATTTTGGATTACCAAGCATAAGAGCCTTAATAGATAACTTTCTCATAATAAAAGATCTTTATTATGTTTTACTGTTTACATTACGATTAAAATTTTAATAATTTGGATAACTGAGTTCTATAGAAATAGTATTTTGTTAAGTACAGGTTTAAATAATATATGTATGAGAGTAAGATTAACCAATATTATATGCATTTTTATTGTAACTAATTTTGTAGATTTATTATAAGTCAATGAAATAGTTCCTTCGTGAATATTTTATTTCGTCGAAATTCGACGGGTTCTACCTTGTTATTATTAAATTGAGAAAATTTTCAATGAATGCAACATTTTTTTAGAAAATGCTACAATATTTCATTTATTTATTCTTATTGATATATATTATTTTTTAGTAAATTTTAGAAGAATCTTTAAAAGAAAATTAATTCATAAAATTACAACAGCTAATTTCTAAAAACATGTCATAAATATTTTTTTAAAAATCTATTGTTTTACATTTCATTTCAAGGCATTATCTGATTTTATAAAAGATATTACAATAATATATAAAATTAAGATATATTATATTTAAAAAAGAAATATGAAAGGTGTCTTATAGAAGATGAATAATTAATTATTTTCTATCATTAAAAAATTCTACACATATGTACAACGACCACTGTAGTTTCAATAATATAAAAGATGTATATGTATATATTCAAGTTTTCTTATATCATTTAATTGGTCCGTTTTCATATTTTTGTAACACTTTTGAAAGGAATACCTCTACAAAATGTATTGTTGTTATTTTAGGTATACTGAAGGTTTTCTCCATACATGCTTTAAATATCCTTTTAATATATCGGTGTTTAAATACTTGTTATTTGCAGTGGCGCATCCAAAATTCAGTTTTATGGGGGGAGGGGGGGGGTTGAGTTTCTGTTAAAGATGATTGCCAGTTAATTGAATCAGTACTAATTAGAATATTCACTGTATAATACTTAAACTCAAAGAGCATCTGTGTGGCAGGAAATCATATTTTTTTTTTTTAGCATAATACGTCTTAGAAAAGTGATTTAGTTCAAATAACCAATTTTCACTTAACTAATACATTTAATAGGCAGTTTCATAATTTCAATTAAAGTTTTTGCCATTTAATTGAATCACTTTGTTAAATGAAATCTGATTCAATAAAGCGGCGGATTCGAAATGCGCCAAAACATTTAAATATTATGTTTGGTTTTGATTCATATAAGCGACAATTATAGAGAACTTTCTTAGCTCTGGGAGAAGTTTTAACCCCAAAACCACCCCCTTGGCTCCGCCACTGGTTATTTGTAGTAAATTACAAATTTATACAGCTTGATAAACTTTTGGCTTATGCATAAGAACATTCATGCGCATATTAATAAATTTTATAATCAAAATTTATGTATATCTAAAACTATATGGATACATAAATGCATACTATAATCTCTGCTAATGCTATTGTTTCTATGGAAGAAATTTATAAAGATATTTTGGTTGCATTGCAATAATTTAATTTTTTTTCACTAGATAGCTGAGATTGATTTGTACAGCAGCCTTTTTTACTTTTTTGATTTTGACTACAGATTTTTATTTTATGAGAACTTGAAACATTTCACTGTCAAAACCGATTTCGAAAATAAAAGTGTCCTTATTAAATATATCTGTAGACAAAATCGAAATAGTAAAAAATGGCCTTCGTACAGATCTATCTCAAATATCCAATGAAAAAAAGAAGAAAAAACACGATTAAAAATGTCGAAATGCAATTGAGATATCTTTATAAATTTCTTCCATAGGAATAACATTAGCGAACCGATCTTTTCACTTGACTGAAATGGTCTCTTAAGAACATTTTATTTTGTATCATTGTCATTGTGTACCATAAACGCACTGTAAAACCTTCAGATCACACTTTCAACAAAGATCTTAGAGAGGGAGAGTCTACTACCAGTCTACTTTCTTTGCTTTCAAACAGGGGTTACTATTTGAAAGCGTGTGTTCTGAAAATTTAGGACTTTATTAGCAAACATTTTTTCAATTCCCATAACGAACACAATTTTGATATTTTTAGCTGTGAATAGGGGGAACTTAGGAATATGAAAAAAATTTATTTATCTTAATTTAATAAATTATTGATGGATGTAACAAGTGAAAAATATTAATTTAAAAAATGAATGACATTAATAACTAGTTCAGAAAAAAAAATCATTATTACATTTATCATGTATACAAATAACTTTATAAAACATTGTGAAATTTTAAAATGGACACCTATATTTGTCAAACACTTTTCAATGCGAAAAATCTATTTAATTTTATACTTTTACCCTCTGAATAGGGTATAAACTTGGCCATCCAAGGCCATCCTTGGCCAGCCAGGTATTCGTTATTCAGAAGTTTTACTGTTCTTACGTAATATAATGGAGTGAGTGCTTATATATATATATATATATATGTATATTAAGTTGTTTTAAAAAATAACATGCACGTCACAAAATAACAGTTTTAAAATAAGTTTAAAAAATGCTTTTCTTATCTAGCCCGTACACCTTCCGAAAAAAAAATCTTTATTGAACATTTAAAACTTTAAAATTTGAAACATTGCTGAAAAAATATACTATAGTAGTTATTCTCCTCAGTCCTAATACAAATTTTACGTAGCACTAAATAATAATAATAATAATTTTAAAGGTGAATCAGTCTATATATTGATACTTCTAACATGCACAGATCAATGTAAAAAGTCTAGATTTAGTTTTATTAATTCTAGACGTATTTGAATTAATTTAAAGGGTGTTTCTTAGTGTCGCCTTCGGGTGAGTCAGGACTGAGTAGGTTAAGATTATCCGAAAAAATTTTCTCTCCGTGCACTCCTATATATACACTTTCACAGTTCTTTCAGAATTTAACAAAAATTATCATTGTAAACTACAAAAGTTAAGTCAATCATTCAAGTTATCGAAATCATTATCGAGAATTTTTTTTTTCCTTATCGAGGGCAGGGGAGGGGGAGGTTGTGGAATAAAGATTGATATTCCTAACAAATGAAAAAAAAACTCTTTGGTTTCAACCATTTCCTTATTGAATATAACTATTTTATAAGTATATTTATTTATTTACGAAGTCCTTTAAGTAGTAATTGATGCAAATACTTACCTTATTTTAAAAAAATGTATTTTCATGTGACAATTTTGAATATCACCTCACTGTCTGAGAAAAAAACGATTTACATGGGGTTGCTACGCCACCTGAAAAACCTGGAAAGAGAAAAGTCACAGAATTTCAATGTTTTATCCAAAATCTGGAAAAGTCAGGGAACTGTATACAATTTCATGGAGAGAGTCACATAAGTACAATCCTTGTTGTACAATCCTGTCCCAATTGGCAGATGAGAAAACTCTACCATGTTTTTGCAAATTCGAATTTTTAGAAGTTAAATTTAAATCGATTTTTAAAAAAATTCTAAAATTTTTTTCTACTTTTACCAATTGTATCCCCGAACACAGTTTAAAATTTTTAATTCATTAATACCCTTTTTTTTTTTTTTTTTTTTTTTTTTTTGCATATATATTTGAAGTGGCAAATAATGCAACTAATAAATCCTTTGAAATCTCTTCCCTCACCCTAATATACCTGTATCTCAAATCCCTTTTCCTAAAGTTGGATTTAAGTTAGATGCAAATTATGATTAGATACAAAAATATTGTATGTATATTAATATGTTTTTTCCAGTTTGAAGAAAACTTATTTTGAGACACTCAGAAATTATTAAGTAAAGCAATTCCACTATAGTCCCATCTTAAAAACTTTTTTTAGGGGGGGGGGGGGGCGTATAAGTGAAAATTTCAATCACTCTTATATAAGGTTGGGAATTTTTTAGATTTTCACTGGATATAATATTTTACTTTCAACATGTCCAGTTCACACTACATTATTCATCTGAAAATTTTCCAAAATACACCAGGAGAAGTGAGGCAATTTCATTCTCCCATTCGAGTAGCAACCCTCCATTACAATACTAACTTTCTGTATTTTAAAGGAATTTCCTTTTTCCAATAAAATAATTTTGTTTATGAGTCAGAAGATATGTAATATACATTTAAAGCTGTTATCGTATTTCCTGCTCTACAAATGCAACGTTTTCTGATGCCTCTTAAGATATAAAGTGCATGCCTCATTATTAGAACTATTTGAAATCAAGTAGTTTTTTTTTTTTTTTTTTTTTTTTTTTTAACGTGGCGACAGGTTTTTCTGATTTCATGTGCTGTTATGTTGGGAAATTTAGTAGAATACGTCAAGTTTGTCTTTTCTGACAGGAATTTTGCTTTAACCTAAAAATGAAAGTTACAATTCGATTACATAGATACCGAGTGAAAACACCTGCCAATTTAATGTGTTTACGAACAACAACAAAAAAAAAGGATATAAAAAATATTTCAGACAGTGGCCCTTTTGTATTGAAGAATAATTTTAAGACTATATTTAACTAATATGAGTTTTCAAAATTCAGATAATTTGTATGTTTCGGCAAGGCTTTAGGAAACTACATTTTTAACCACAAAAGAATTTTAGTATTTTTCAAGCACTATGTCATGATTCTACGGATTTTTTTTTTTTTTTTTTTTTTTTTTTTTTTTTTTTTTTTTTTTGAAGTGTAATAATAATAATTAAAAAAAATCCTATATTTTTATAGAAAAAAATTAGAGTCATCTCATAGTCATACTGTCAAATCCATGTATCGAATATGTTTTGAATCACTCTCGAAATTATCTTTATCAGAAAATATTGCTTGTTTGTTTGTATTTATGTCGGCCAATTACCTACACTATGGGATATAGGCCCTATGGGGTGGGATGCCCTCCGTGGGGGTTTTTCTAAGGGAAGCTAACCCGTATTTACGCAAGGTTCGAAGAAAACCACGGAAAACTCCGAACGGTTAGGCCTTTATCAGAAAATAAATTCCCTTAAAATGCGAAAATAGTACAGGCAATCGTTTTTTAGGTAGCTTTCATTACAAAAACTTAAAAGCTACCTATTGCAGCCGTCCGGAGGAAAGCACTTCCAGAAAATTTTGGTATATTTTCACCGATCATGACCCCCAGACCCCAAAACCACCCTCCGTTCAAATGTTGATATATATATATATATATATATATATATATAGGGTAACATCCCCAGTAATTGGCACATTAAGAATTTGTCGTTAAACTTACTTAAATTTTCATTACAAAGAAATAAGCTATTTACTTGGAAATATTTTTAAATCAAAGAATGCATATCTGTGCATCCATTTTGCCCACTAAAAGCAAAAAAAAAAAATGAAAAAGTATTTTTATAAAAATATATTTATAAAAAGTTGCTGAAATCACCAGTAATTGGCACATAGAGCACCAATGTATGACACCTTGTGATCCAGTAATTGGCATATGTTTATATTTAAAAAAAAATTTACATTTTGCATTGGGTTTAATCGCTTTAAATTAATTTACTGTAGATGAAGATGCCATATTTCAGGTTTTTGAGAGTAAGAAATCAGCATATTAATCTGAAATGTGAACACTTTAAAACAATACAATATACTTACATTAATATCCAGTAATTGTCATGCTGTCCCCAGTAATTGTCTTATGAAGCTTTAATGGATTCCAATTACTGATAAAATTTATATTTTCAAATAAAAACAAATGATAAACAAAATTAGTCTATAATTTTAAAAATACTTCCAAAATAAATGGTTTAATCTCAAATTCTTTGCGAATTCCTTGTAATTGGAATAGGTGCCAATTACTCGGAACTAGCAAAATTGAAGCACCATTAATTGGCAACTACCATTAATTCAGAAATCCAAATATTTGTGTCGAAAATACTTTACACAATTAAAGTAACCCTTTTTAACTAAACAAAACTGTTGTCAATTAAAATTTAAAATATATTTTAAATCAGATAATAATGAATTGAAAAGCATGCCTTCCTTAAGCCAAAGAACAAGAATTTGCAACAAAATGGCTAATTTGATACAAGCCAGATTTGTTTCTCTTTCCTAGGCTCTATTGTCATCTTGTAAAATAAATCAAAGTTATAATCTTTAACGTAAATGAGCATATAACTGATATATGGTCTTGAATTTTTAAAAGACTGGATATAAATCTTTTTTTAGGACATGTTTGTAAAATGTGCCAATCACTGGTGCATGCCAATTACTGGGGGTGTTACCCTATATATATATATATATATATATATATATATATCTGATTTTTGTCATGCGATAACTAACGTATTTATGAACCGATTTGAATGAAACTTGGTATGTACATAGTACATACAAATATCTCGACCGAGTTCGTTGGCCAGCATTATCCGCCATCTTGTTTCAAAATGGCAGCCATTTAAAATTTTTAAAAAAATTTAAAATTTAAAATTAAATGCGAAAAAATTAAAAGTTGAAAAATATTTTTATTTTATGTGTTAGATCTTAAAGCACCAATTCCAGAACACTTTTTACTTTGTCTATATCTTAAAAAATTATTGAGTTATAGCACTTTGAATATTTCTTATGGCTGACATTTTGAAACGATCTGATTTTTGTCATGCTATAACTAACGTATTTATGAACCGATTTGAATAAAACTTCGTATGTACATAGTGCATACAAATATCTCGACCGAGTTCTTTGGCCAGCATCATCCGCCATCTTGTTTCAAAATGGTGGCCATTTAAATTTTTTTAATTAAAATTTTAAATTAAATGCGAAAAAATTAAAAGTTGAAAAATATGTTTTTTATGTGTTAGATCTTAAAACACCAATTCCAGAACACTTTTTACTTTGCCTATATCTTAAAAAAATGATTGAGCTATAGCACTTTGAATTTTTCTTATGGCTGACATTTTGAAACGATCTGATTTTTGTCATGCTATAACTAACGTATTTATGAACCGATTTGAATGAAACTTGGTATGTACATAATACATACAAATATCTAGACCGAATTTATTGTCCAGCATCATCTGCCATCTTGTTTCAAAATGGCGGCCATTTAAAATTAAAAAAAAAATTAATTTAAAATTAAATGAGAAAAATTAAAAGTTGAATTTTTTTTTTTTTTTTTTTTTTTATGTGTTAGATCTTAAAACACCCTATCTAGAACACCTTTTATTTTGCCTATATCTTTAAAAAATGATTGAGTTATAGCACTTTGAATTTTTCTAATGGCTAACACTTTAAAACGATCTGATTTTTGTCATGCTATAACTAACGTATTTATGAACCGATATGAATGAAATTTGGTATGTACATAGTACATACAAATATCTCAACCGAGTTCGTTCGCCAGTATCATCCGCCATCTTGTTTCAAAATGACGGCCATTTAAAATTTTTAAAAAAATTAAAATTTAAAATTAAATGCGAAAAAAATAAAAGTTGAAAAATATTTTTTCTTTATGTGTTAGATCCTAAAACACCAATTCTAGAACACTTTTTACTTTGCTTATATCTTAAAAAATGATTGAGTTATAGCACTTTGAATTTTTCTTATGGCTGACATTTTGAAACGATCTGATTTTTGTCACATGATAACACTCGTATTTATAAATCGACTTGATTGTAACTTGGTACATAATACGTAATACATAGTACATAATAAAGCCTGGACCAAGTTCGTTACCGCCGTCTTGTTTCAAAATGGCGGCCATTTAAATTTTTTTTTTAATTAAAATTTGAAATTAGGTACAAAAAAGTGAGAAATTGAAAACGTATAGTACTTTTAATTTTTAGTGTTGCTCACATTTTGAAATGATCTGGTTTTCGTCACGTGATAACACGTGTATTTATACACCGATTTGGATGAAACTTGGTGCGTAGATAGGACACACTGATGCCTGGACCGAGTTCGTTGGCCAGTTCCAACCGCCGTCTTGTTTCAAAATGGCGAAATATTAATTTTTTTAATTTAAATTTCAAAATTAGGTGCAAAAAAGTAAGAAATTAAAAAATATATTTCTGTTGTGTTTTGACCTTGATACAAAGATTCCAGAGCATTTTTTGTTTCATCTATATCTTGAAAAATGGCTGAGTTCTAGCACTTTCAATTTCCAGTGTGATTGACATTTTGAAACGGTCTGAAATTTGTCACGCGTTAATACGCATATTTATAAACTGATTTCGATTTAACTCCGTGTGTTCATGGTACATACCAATGTCTTGACCGAGTTCACATGCCAACTTTATCCGCCATCTTGTTTCAAAATGGCGGCCATTTAAATTTGTCAAAAATCTTTTAAATGTATAATGATGTATAAACAAAAAAATAGAAATTGAAAAAAAATTTCTTTCTAAACTATTTATCTTAATAATGAATTCCGGAGGATTTTTTGCTTTGTTTTTCCCTTAAAAAATGCCTGGGATATAGCAGTTTGAATTTCTAATGTGGTGACATTTTTTTTTTTTTTAAGTCATTTTGCCCGCGATAGCTCTCGTATTTATTAATCGATTTCGATGTCAGTGTGCATGTTCACACGAATTAAGATTTCGATCAAGCTGATTGGTTTTTTTTATCCATCATGCTGCTTTAAAATGGATATCGTGGAATTTGGCGACCCTACAAATCGCTTAAGGGAGACCCGTAAGAAAAAACCCAAAATTTTTATTATTGATTTTAAAGTAATGAATTTTGGTGTACTATTTAAGAATCTTCTTGAAAGGAATAATTAGCAAAAAAATTCATTTTTTATTAAAAAGTATATTTTTTATGGGGATTTTTATGATTTTTTTTTTTGTCGAAAAATACACTGTTTACAATTACTACTCCTCATAAAATTTTCAATATTTTGGTATTACTAAAATTTCTTAAATAGTGTTATAGTATACAGAAAAGAACTAAGGAGAGATATTTTTAATTTTCTATTTTAATCGGCTAAGAAAAAATAAATAAAAATACGCATGGTAAATTTCCTTAAATTCGTTATAATTTTCATGTTTACCACTTTATGTAAAATTTTCAGAGATAGTTAAAAAAAATATCTCTCCTTACTTTTATTGCAAATTTTTTTAAGATTCTAAAAACATAAGCACTTTGTTTCTAAATCATTTTACTACTGAGCCTTAGTACTTTGAACTTAGACAAAATATGAAAAAAGTCATTTTCAGGGAAACACGTTTTAAATGGCCGCTAGTTCTTTAAACTCTATAGTGAGTACAATTTAAAAAGCTCATTTTCTGCTTGTTCCAAGTGTCCTCGAGTTCTATTTTGCATGGATATTCGCAAATATGTATTTTATCGTTTTCTGAGAAAAAGAAAATTTTGAACTTTTGATGATTTTGGGCCGAAAATGGGGTACGAGTCTCCCTTAATATAAAACCAGGTTGAATAAAAGATGACTAATTTCTAAAAATTCCTATTAATATTCAGTATTGACAAAAACTAGTATTCAATCTTATATAATCGTGTTCCACTATTTTGAGCTTCATATATTTGATTTATACACTCCTGGTCAAAATTATAAACTCAGAAATTTTTTAATTTGTTTACATCATAATATAAATAAGCTTAGCTTTATATTAATAAAATAATGATGAATATTTATAATAAGACATCTGAATTTAATATAACTTATAAATAAAATGGAGTAAGTAATTTAAATAAGAAAATACACAACTTTAAAAAAATAACATTATGTGAGTCCTGGACAAAAATATAAACTCAAAGTTACAAATTTCGATATTCTGGCACATTTCATATAAATAACTGCATTTTATGATAAAAAACAAATAAATGGAGTCATTATGCATGAATACATTTCAATATATCAATACATATTTTAATTTTTCCCATAAAATAACATTATGTGAGACCTGGACAAAATTATGAACTCAAGGCATGAATTTCTATACTCTGGTATTTAATATCTAAATAATAAATGTGTTCTGTGATAAGAAACTAATTCAATGAAAGTATTTTTCACATTTGTATTAAGGCAAACGACATTTATTCATATTTTCAATACTCTCCATGATTTTATTAAAGATCTGTAATGGTGTGAGCTGGCTCTTTTCAGAATAGTAAAACTGCTTTGGCTTTTCTTAATGGAAAACAAAAAGCAGAAGACTCCGAGTTAATGCTGGCAGATAATCTTTTGCCATATGGACCATTGATCGTTGGAGTAAACTGGGTATTTCAGTAAGATAATGTAGAAATACACACAGCCAAAAATAAAAAAGAGTGGCTGCAGCGCTGGCATGTAAATGTCTTGAATTGGCCAGCCCGCAACCCTGATCTAAACTTCATTGAAAATTATTGGCATGCAATGGATAGAAGAGTCTAACGAGATGGACGTCAATATCAAAACACAAATGATTTAAAAGTGGCTATATTTTCAGCCCGGAACCAGTACTCTATGGAGTAGTTGGAAAATTGCATATTCGAAGTCATTCAGAAAAATGGCGATTAAACACATTTTTGAATGTATGCGTTAATACTTTGCACCAGGATTCAAAAGTATGTTCACTTCTTAAACTCTATAATTTTATGTTTTCAGATTACACATGTACTATACTCAGACTGTACTGTATTACTCATCTTTTTTGAAAGAAAATCTTAAAAATGCTTTCATATATTCAAATATATTCATCCTTAATAACTCTATTTAAAAGTTTATTATCACAAAATGCATTTATTTATAATAGAAATTCACAGCTTTGAGTTTATAATTTTGTCCAGGTTTGACATAATGTTATTTTATGAGAAAAATTAAAATATATATTGATGTATTGACATGTATTAATCCATAATGACTGCATTTATTAGTTTCTTACCATAAAGTGCATTTATTTATATCAAATATGCCAGAATAGAGAAATTCATAACTTTGAGTTTATAATTTTGTCCAGGTTTCGCATAATGCTATTATTTTAAGTAATGTATTTTCTTATTTAAATTATTAGCTTCATTTTATTTATCAGTTATATTAAATTTAGATGTCTTATTAAAAAAATTCATCTTTATTTTATTAATTTAAAGTTAAGTTTATTTATATTATGATCTAAACAAATTACAAATTTTCTGAGTTTATACTTTTGTCCAGGAGTGTATAACTTAATTTAAAATAAATAAATAAGTATATGAAAGCTACCTCTTCCTCCCGGCACTGCCGGAAGGACTTTTCTCTATTGAATATGATAAATAGTAAAGATTCCATCCACTTCTATTTTTATATTTATTTCTGCACATAAAATTAAAAATATAACTTAAATCTCAAATTCGTTCTTATATTTACATTCTATTATTGTCAATACAATTTACCCTGGCATTTTTCCCGAATTTAATATTAGAGCAAAGAGAAACAAAGAGGGTACTTTTTTATTTATTTATATTAATCAATTACTTGTAAATACCTCTCCCCCTCCATAAATAATTGACTTATTAATTATTTAGTAAAATTTCTCTGATTTTACATTAAGAGCTGCACTGCGTACAATATTTCTGTAGATCTAATTAAAACTTTAGACTTGGCAGTATCTACCTTATTGCTACAGAATTTTTTCCAGAAAGTTTCAGCACCGTAATGCACCCTGCCTGCCATTTCCCTAATAGCATGCATGGTCACAGTGACGTCACTGTGAGTCACTTTGGTCACATCACATCTGTGACCAAAATGCCACAACTCAGTGACGTCACATTGTGACTGAGATGTGACCTTCTTAAAAATCTTTAGAAATTTATAAATATCCTTCACAACATCTTATTTACTTTTAAAAACATGTTTCTGGCAATTTAAATATCTTCGCTTTTGTCACAGTTTCGTCACAATGTTAATGTCAAATTAGTCACAAATGACACATTTTTCACAAATTAGTCACATTGTGACCACTTTGTGAAACGTCACAAACGAGCTCTAAAACGGCCATAACGACTGCACATTTTAGTCACAGTGACTTCACATCGACGTCACCTGACGTCACATCGACAATCGATGGTCACAAAGTCACAATGTGACTTCACAACAACGTTGCAGTGACGTCACCATGTTTTAGGGTTGCTTTACAAATTAGCATCCTTCTTGCGCTTCTTAATAAAAATTATTACCTTTCTTGCCCCTCATTCAAACAATTAGTATCTTCCTTGTCTTTTAAGGGTACCGGGACACATTTTAATATAATTTTTATTTATTGAGTTAAAATTTTGATTTTTTTTTTTTTTTTTTTTTTTTTTTTTTTTTTTTTTTTTGTATGTGTGTATGTTGTGGTTAACCAAACTATTTGTAAACAAAATCACACAATAAAAATTCTCATATTTTTTTTCATTTAAAATTTAAAATTTATTTAAAAAGTGGGGTATTTTTAAATCGTTATAATTCAAGATAATATTTCCAGAATTTAAATTTTTTACATTTAAATAAACAGAAATATCTAAATTTTATTTTTGATTCAGTATTTTTTTAAATATTGATTTTAAAAAGTAAAAATATTTAAAGTATAAATTTAATAAATATATATGTCACTTTAATTAAAAAAAAAACTTTTTACATAAATAAATATTTTTATTCAAATTTCCTATAAATCAAAATTAAAGTAAAACAATAAAAAAGACATGTTCCAAGTTTGAAGCTTTTATCTTCAATGGTTCTTGAGTTATAACAATTTAAATCCGAGAAATTGAAAAAAAAAAGCCCACCATGAAGAAAAACGCATTTTCAGAAGAAATCATTTAAATGACAACTATTGCTTGAAAGCAAACTAAAAGGGAAAAAATAACATTTTCTTTTCCAATTAAGATAGAAACATGATTTAAACGTCATTTGAAGCATAAAAAACAAAGAAATTTTTAATGCAATAAATTTCGTTTAGAAAATTAGATTTTTGTGTCTCAGACCCCCGTTAATAAGAAAATTGTGTCCTTTCTGCTTTTTCCATTAAAAAATTTAATTGCATAGTAAAAACTGACACATTTTTGTACTGAAAGAAAGTGCCTGGCTTTAGATATTAAAAGTTACTTTCAAAAATGCCCTTAAGGGTGTTCTCAACTGCATTGCTCAACAAGCGCAAAATATTTTGACACATTTACAAATTCATTTTTCAACGGAAAGATATAAAATTGCAAAACCTGACCATGGAAGCGATTTGGAATCCAACTCAGTTTACCATTTTTTGATCAATAAGTTCCCTATTGAGTTATAAGCATTTTCGATCCTTTTTCTCCCTTTTGTCGACTGGTTTTTCTGTTTTCGTCGGGAAATGCAATTCAAAACGCGAACTTTGACGGCTTGTTCTAAAAAATCTATGGCGTTTGCAAGAAAACGGGAAAATGATTGCGATTAGATATTTTCTGAACAACAACATCCACTAGATTCATGCATTTCCGGACAAATTATTATTTATTATTATTCCGGACAAAAATAAATTAAAATTTTTGTCACAAAGTTGCCCTTTTTGATTTAAAAACATCCTTAAGAGTCTAAAAATGCTTTTAAGAAAACAGTGTCTCTTTCTCACATGCATCAGATAAGCCTTTTTTAATACCTGTCGAAATCTCCCATTGTTATTTGCGTTTAACTTGACAATAACTTTAAATTTCTTTTCGCAGCGTCACGAACTTGCCTTTAAATTCCTTCGAAATTTTAAAGTTTATAACTGCTAAAATATATTGCCTTTTATGTAAATGTATGACTCATAACTGCCTATTAAGTGAGAAATTAATAAATATATAAAGTTATGTTTCCCCTTTTCCGAGGAACAACATTGACTATAAAATATAATTTTGCAGTTGTAATTAATAAAAGTGTAAAAGCAAGTTTTTAAACATAATTTTATGTCAATTTTAATCTAGACACAGCGTACTGAAGTCCTTTATAATCATAGAGCTGAATGATCTCTGCCATTATTGACATCAATTTTTATTAATATAAATTTTCATATTTAAACAAAACTAGTTTCATTTGTTATTATTTTATTTTAAAAATAAATTGATTTATTTCTTCAGTAAAACTGCCATTTTTCCAAAAGATTGTGTGTACGATTACTTGATGAACAGAGTTTTCAATTTTTTTCTCTTACACTGTAAATAAAAAAAAAATGTAAAGTTATTAAACTTTTTCTAGGAAACTGGGATTCCTTGAAATTTTTATGTGACGGTAGCAGAAAAATTCATGTAACAGAATAGGTTGTTACATGAATTTTTGCTGTTATCCTTACATTAAAAGTGCTAGGAATGCCAGTTTCTTAGAAAAAGTTTAAAAGCTTTGCCGATTTTTCTTTTTTCCCCTCAGAGTAGAAATAGTCACATGTGATTTATTTTCAGACTTCAAACAATTTTTTACTTACTTACTTAACTACACAATTTTTGCAATAAAACGTAGTGAATATTCCTATCAGTGCCTGATTTACGGCAAGGCATGAGCCCAGGGCCCCCAAATGCTGTTGAAGGTTTTTCAATTACTGTTTAAACTCTGATGTAGATTTAATATCTAATGGAATTTTAAATTTAATTCTACATTTTGTTGTGTTCATATTGTATTTTTATCACGTTGTATATTTTGTCTGAAATATCCATTTATAATTACTTTATTATAGTGAATATTTTATTTTTGTTGCTTTAAAAGTACATTGTAATTTTAATTTGTAATTTCTTTTTCCTTTTATCATCAGATTATTTGAGAGTTGGTGAACATTACTCGCAGACAGTAGAGAACCTGTAACTTTTTACTTTCTTCTATCTTCAATAGAAGAAAGTATTGTAATCGAAATTTTTTTCGACTTCCGGTTTTCGACGAATTTACATGTTTTAGGGGTCAGAGATTCCAAAAAACATGTTTTTACAAATTGTCTGTCTGTCCGTGTGTCTGTGTGTGTGTGTGTGTGTGTCTGTCTGTATGTCGCCATTCTACCATCAAAAAGTGTATGAAGTTATGCATAGAATTGAACCAAATTTTTTGTGAATGTTTTTGGCTGAGGCAAGCAGATCCTCCTTCCGTTTTGAAATATTCCGCCGGAAGGGGGCGCTGCAATCGCGGTTTTTGTGCCATTTTCAATATTGTACCGACCAAAAGTATATGAAGTTATGAATCGAATTGAACCAAATTTTTTGTGTATGTGTATGACTATGGCTAGTTGGTCCTCCCTGAATTTGAAAAATATCCGCCGGAAGAGGGCGCCGCAATCGCGATTTTTGTACCATTTTCAATATTGTACCGACCAAAAGTATATGAAGTTATGTATCGAATTGAACGAAATTTTTTGTATAAGTGTATGGCTATGGCTAGTTGGATCGCCCTGAATCTGAAAAAAATCCGCGGAAGGGGGCGCTGCAATACCGAATTTTATGTCATTTTCAATATTGCACCACATAAAAGTGTATGAAGTTAGTTCTAGAACTGAACTAAACATTTTGTATATGGTTATTTTTTGGTAAGGCAAGTAGGTCCTCCCTGAATTTGAAAAAAAAAATCTGCTTATCATTCTATTGTCCATCGGCTCGTGCAGAGACGGAAATTCGTTTTTACTCCGATTAATTGATTGAAGCAGAAATTTAAGATAAAATTCAAAGTTGGTAAGGTATTGAATTAAAATTATTAAAGCATTAAAATGAGTAACTATTTTTTTTAATATTAAAATGTATGTATGAGATAGAAGAAAGTTTTGGGATTGGCACATCCAACTAGTTTAATAATTAATTTGGGTCGTCAAAAATTTTTTATTAGTGTTTGCATACTTTATTAATCTACATATATAGACTTGAATGTGAAAAGATAAACAACATCATACAATTTAATATAAAATGTTTCTCCTTTAAATTCAGAATTGTGAAATAATGTTTTAAAAGCAAATTAATAATTATCATATTTAATTTTTAAGGGATATTAGCAAATACCTAGCCTTTTTTATTTTTATTTTATTTTTTTACTCAATTCCTTGTAAAATAACGATCCTGGTTTCTATTACAAAATTGTGATGTCGACCATCGGAAGTTTTTCTTTTTTTTTTTTTCCTTTTTTTTCTTTTTTTTTCTTTTTCTTTTTTTTTTAGCTATGCCTTTGTTATTTGGTAAAATAGGTTCTCATGTAGTTTTTCAAATTTATCAATATTTTTTATTTCAGTAAAGCTATTATTATTATTATTATTTATTTTTTAATTTACGTTTTGCAACTGTGCATTGCTCTATTGGATTGATTGTTTTTTAAAATCAACCTTTTACAAGCATTCAATGTCGAAATTACGATTTTGGAAAGTTCGTTGCATTTTCCACATTCCAAGACACAAAAATCTTGAAATTTTCTAGAAAAAAAATTAAAAAATTTATTGCATTGAAAATGTATCTGTTTTTTTTTTTTTTTTTTTTTTTTTATTATTCTTAAAATGACGTTTAAATTATATATATATATATATATATTTTTTTTTTTATTAGCAGAGGATATATTATTTTTGTTGTTTTGGTTTATTTTCAAACTCTAGCTTTCAAGTAATGGTTGTCATGGAAATGACATCTTCTGAAAATGTGTTTTTCTTTTTGATGTTTTTTTTTTTTTTTTTTTTTTTCAATTTCTTGGATTTAAATTCTTACAACGAAGGAACTGTCAAAGATAATTGCTTTAAATTTGAAACATGTCTCTTTTGACTGTTTTGATTTATTTTTGATTCAAATTGAAAAAAAAAATTACTTTTGAAAATATGATTTTTTAATAAAGGTTACATCATCTTTTTTCAATTTTTTACTTTAAATATTTTTATTTCTTTTTTAAATGAATATATATTCTTTAAATACGCGGAATAAAAATTAAAATTTAGCTATTTCTGTTTATTTAATTGTAATTCGATGTATGGAGTTTCGTTATAGGGAGACTCGACTGTATTTGATTATAGATTATAAATTTGTGGTTTTGTTTCTCTTAATAAGTTTTATGCAAGGGTGTGTTTTTAAGTTTACATATTTATGTCGTTGTTTGAAAATAAATAATATTTTATTTCATAAATAATATTACATTTAGTAATAAACTTTATTATAATTTCAGGTAAAAAGAATGATGATTCAGCTGTGAACACAGAATATGTCTGTCCTTTTACCTACTGTGATCCAAATGTTGCTGAAGGGAAAAAAATAACAGGTAAATTTCCGTTACGTATTCTAATCACTAACAGTTTGATTGTGAAATACAATTATGCAGGGTGTTCAGCAAATAAGAACATGATTTAAAAATTAAATTTCTCAAAAACAAACATCGATAGAATCATGCGGTAAACGATTTGTTTATTAGGTGAGTTATAAAAATCTTACACAGAAGTTTCGAACGGTGAATATTTTTTAAAGATTGTGTTCTGATTGCAAAGAATACTGGAGTTGACATTGTTCTTGTTTTAGATTGTTTGTAGAGAATAAGTTTTTCAGTGTACAGTGCCATATTTAACGATTTTTTGAACTTAATTTTCGAAATTTCGAAACTTTGTTTCCAAAAATCGTTAAAATATGGCACTGTACGTCAAAAATTTTCTTCTCTGCAAAAAAAAAAAAAAAAAAAAAAAAAAAACTAAAACAAGAAAAATGTCAAATCAGGCATTGTTTTAATTAGAACACAATCTTTTTAAAATATTCACCGTTCGAAACTTCTATATAAGATTTTTACAACTTACCTAATAAACAAACCGTTTACCGCATTATTTTCTAGATCTTCGTTTTTGAGAAATTTAATTTTGAAATCAGGGTGTTAATTGCTGGACACCCTGTAAATTAATTTTTATGTAATTAGGGGGAACTGGGGCACATTGATACAGTTTTTTCCTAAGAATTTTTTTGGTGTCAAGAGAGCAGAAATTTCAAGTTATTTTTCCATGTGGTGTTAGCAAAACTTGCGTAGTGTGTTATAAAAATTTACAATCATTGTTTTATAGATTATTTTTGCATGTAAGTTTTAAAAAATAAAAAAAAGCCATTTGTATCAATGTGCCCCATCTCCGGGGCAGATTGATACCACATGGGCACTTCGATACATCTGGGAAAAATGGAGAAAAAACAACACCAATGCATATTTTTCATAGAAAAATAGTTAGCAAATCATTTTATATTTATTTATAGAAATTTAAATCACCCACAATTTATTTGTAAACAATATTAAAGCAATCAAAATGAAATGTATAATGACCTGATGTTCTGGCTGTTCCTTGTCTGATTGTTGGCTGTGATAACTTTGTCATATCTGGCATTTCAACCCCAACATTATCTTCTTTCTTAGGAAAGGTGAAATAATTACCAGGTTTTCTGTTTATAAATCGGTTTATGAACAGAAAATAAAGGATAAGTGCTGTTCTGCAGCTTGTTTCTCTTACTTAACATTTCTTATGTCGAAAATACTTTTTCTTTGGAGAATCGATATAAATTTGAGATTTTCCAGGCTGCTGTCCTTTCCTTTTGTTAGTTCTACTAGCACTAGATGTTGGGTAAGTTCGTACGTCTTCTATTTGCAAAAATACTATAAAATGTTATAATATAAATAAATCAGAGCTATTTCACTTCAATAAAAACTACTATTAGAAATTTTTGGCGAAAAATGATTGGATTAAGGAGTGTATGGTAAAAAAAAAATAATAATAAAAGGTAATGAAAAAATGAACTAGAAAATGATTTAGTTTGTATCAATGTGCCCCGAGATAGACTGTATCAATGTGCCCCATGCAGCCATTTTGAATAAAATGAGTCTCAAATCCAACACTTCATAATTTATCTAACAATAAAGAATGAGGAACTGATAAAGAGTAGCTTTACATGCCAGGGAGAGTATTCTTTTCGGTTGAAAATACTGGGAATAGTAGTATAATACACTTTCAATTGTACAACTCAAATTTACTTTTGACCTACTAAAACAATAAATCACCCGTCCCGTTTCATCGAACAACTGAATCATTCCAAGACTTTCTGTACGTAGTTGAGTGCACTAGCATTACCTTTTGAAGCTGTCATGAAACTTCCTGCAATGGCCCTGTGAGCAGTAGAGGGGGGTGTATCAATGTGCCCCATGTATCAATGTCCCCCAATTCCCCCTATATGTAATTTCTTGGCACATATAAGCCAGGATAATGACATTATCATTCTAAAACGATTTTTTACCTTCTTGATTTTATTTTACTTTTGGGTCTAACATTTTAATTTCGTTTAAAGGAACACGTTTTCTAGGCAGTAGCTCAAATTCAATGTAATGTCCAGTTTTATTTGTTAATTTATATAAGCCAGGAAAATGACGTAGTAAAAGTCTACTCAATCTTTACAAAGACATTAAACACATTATTTTCAAATAAATAGCTAAAATATTTTGCTGGTAACTATGATTTTACTGCTTTTTGCTTGAACTATACCAAAAATATGAAGAATTACTCTGCAGCGGCATATTTATACCTGATGAAGAACTAAAATGAGCATACCAGGAAAATCAATGTCATTCATTTTCAGTGATAATCACATTTAATTATATAAAATTATTTGTAAATTACAGAATTTGTTACATTCCTCATATATATATTTTATAAGGTATAAATATTAATTAGAATTTTAAAAATGCATAAAAGATATTTATATAGTATAGCAGAAGGCACTTTACTTTGCACATAAAAATGTAACATGCTGGGGAAATGACAATCTGAAATTCCAAGTCTTTTGTACGAATCAATGTAGTCGCCAGCTAGATTGTTCCACGTTTCCAGTCCTCGTTTATTTTATATCTTTTTCACAAATCGTTCAACATCCGCAGAATGCTCATCTAAATAGTGGTTTTTTGCTTTTTGTTGTTAAACTATAGTTTCTTCTTTGTCAAATGCTTACGTAAGAATTCTCGCGATCCCCTCCTCCAAGAAAAAATATGCAGTCACTGGACCCTCTTCTCCCTTATTGCTCACGTAATACTTGAACGACACCATATCTATATTATAAAGGCCAAACGTATGTGTGCGTAAAGCATACGTCATTTTGCGAATGGCAACATTTTGAAATTTGAAAGGTAATTTCGGTTTTGAAATTTTATCAATTGCCATTTTTTTTTAACTTTTAAACATTGCGCATTTTCAATTTTTACACCATCGTATTGGAAAAAAATATACTTTTAAATGCAATTTATTTGAAAACTGTATCTTATTTGAAAACTGTACTGTATTTCTACACTGTAAAAAAAATCTGTAACCTTAGTAATCTAAATTAACCGAAATCTCTTATGCTTACTAAAATTTTATGTGTACACTGTACAAGAAAATGATGTCAATCTACAAAACTTGTAAGCAAAACTAAAACCATCTGTAACTTTACAAAAGAATTTACTAAAATTTTGGTAACTTTACTAAAATTTTATCTATAATGCTCGTTATCGTCACTTAAAAAGTTCTTGGAATACGATTTCCCAAAAAAATTCTTAGTAACCTTAAAATTTGTTTGATTCAAAGTGCAAATCTGTATCTGTTACATGAATTTTTATTGTTGCCGTTACATAAAAAGTTCTTGGAATACAATTCTACTAGAAAAAATTTTGTAATTCTCCCAATTTTTTTTTTTTTACAGTGTAGTAAAAGAAAAGGAATAAAAAAAGAAAAATTGATAACTGCATTTTTATGTTGTCATTTTCTCATTAAAAGAGAAACATTTTGAAATTTAAATACGTGGTGTGTCAAGAATATCGTCTGTTGTAAAATTCGGTGAATGTTGTTTTAAATTGAAAAATTCCATTTATACTTAAAAACATATAAATAGTTTATAATCTGCTTCAGCTAATAGCAACGAGACTTCAAGTTTTCAATCAAATTGATAAAATTAAAATGTCATTTAAAAAATACATAGATATAAATACAGATATGAAAGATGCATAAGTAAAATTTGATTTGCTAAAAATGATGTCGGGTTTAGATTTCATTGTTGGGGGTTATTCTATGATTGAGTCAAAGTGTAATAAATTTTGATTTTTTTTCATTTTGGAACACCCGCATAAGAGCCTTAAGGGGCTGCTTCACTCAAATGAAAAGACCCATTCGCTAATGCTAATCCTATGGAAGAAATGTATAAAGATATCTCGATTGCATTTTAATATTTTTAGATGATTCTTTTTGCATTGGATAGCTGAGATTTATCTGAATGCAGACTGCTTTTTACTTTTTCGATTTTGTTTGCAGATATTTTTTATAAGGGTGATTTCATTTTCCAAACCGGTTCTGAAAATGAAAGCGTTCTCGTAAAAAATATCTGTAAACAAAATCGAAAAAGTAAAAAACGATCTGCATTCAGATCAATCTCAGTCATCCAATGCAAAAAGAATCATTTAAAAATATTAAAATGCAACCGAGATATCTATATAAATTTCTTCCATAGGATTAGCATTAGCGAACGAATTTTTTCATTTGAGTGAAGCGGCCCTTTAATAGGTAACTTTATCATCATAATAACAGACCTTTATTATTTTTTATTGCTTACATACATGAATAAAGTTTAATTTTAAGGCCCCTGTCCTCGCCTGAGGAAACGCTCGCGAGCTAATGCTATTCCTATGGGGAAGCATTTTTCTAATAACTCTTTCGCATTTCGACATTTTTGAATAATTCTTTTTGCATTGGATAGCTGAGGTGCATGCCGACAGCGCACCTTTTTTATTTTTTCGATTTTGGTTTCAGACATTTTTTACAAAGTTAGTTTCACTTTTAAAACCGGTTTCGAAACTGAAAGTGCTTTTTTAAAAAATATCTGCAACCAAAATCGAAAAAGTAAAAAAGGTGCGTTGTCAGCATGCACCTCAACTATCCAATGCAAAAAAAATTATTCAAAAATGTTTAAATGCGAAAGAGTTATTAGAAAAATGCTTCCCCATACGGATAGCATTAGCTCGCGAGCGTTTCCTCGAGCGAGGACAGGGGCCTTAAGAATTTCTACAGCTGAGTTTTACAGAAATAGTATTTTGTTAACCTTAGGTTAAATATAATTTGTTTAAGAGTTAGACTAACCAATACAAGGTGCATTTTTTATTGTAACTAATTTTGTATATTTATTTCGTATATTTATATATTATAAATCAATGAAACAGTTCCTTCTTAAACATTTTCTTTCGTCGAAATTCGACGGGTTCTATCTTGTGTATATAATGCAAGAAATTAACAAGTTTGTAATGAGTCTTTTCGTCTCTTTTCAGGCGTACGGCAGTTCCCTGTTGAAAAAGAAAATTCTTTCATCGATATTTTACATGAGAGGAAAATGGGCTTGTTTTACGGTACTCCAAGAGAAGAAGATCCCAGTTCCGAATACGACAGACCGTATATGGGAGGAATTTTCGACCATGAAAAGACAAAAGAAGAGGAAAAGATGAAGATGAAAGAGGAGAAGAAGATGAAGAAAAAAGAAAGGGAGATGGTAAAGAGAAAGGAAGAGGAAGATGAAATTGAAGAGAAAGAAGGAATACCGATAAAGAGAAAAAGACAGGAGAATATAATTGAAAAAATAGAAGAAATGAGTTGGGGCTTAGAAGATTCAGGACTGACCATGTTATGCCAATTCTGAAATAGTATCTCATGTAAACATCATATTTTAACCTTTAATAATTTTTTAACTAACTACTGTTGTCATCCACGGCAAATCTCATGCATATTTATTAAGTTTTTTTAAGTATTATTTTTGCTTATCATATTATTGTCATATATTATATATTATTATTATTATGTATTAAATATTGCACTTTCTTTGTAAAATGTGTATAAAAAAGTTATATTTGATTAAATGTTTGTATTTTGATTTTTTTTCTCTTTATTTCAAGCATATCAGCATTCGAACCAATTTCATATTCCAAACGATAATCTGTAACAGAAAGAAAAATCTGTTTTGGAAAGGAAAACAGGTTAATTTTCGTCATACCAGGAATGAAAGAGTCTCAAAATTTTCTTTTCCTAATTATAATTCTTACAGTAACTATGTATAAAATTTTACATAATTAAACATGAGAAAATAAATAAAAGATTATTTTATTTTGTTAAAGAAAACAAAAAAAGTTATTTAATGTCATGAAGCCAATATTATATCTTTAAATTAATGCAATGGAATTAAATTTTGACATTTGTCTATAGGTGACTTAGGACTCTTAAAATGTCGAAAAGTGGATAAAATTGCTTATTTTTATCATTTTATATCTTAAAAAGTATGCATTAGAAACACGTATTTTAAATGTAATCATAAAGATATTTTTTTTTGTACTTTTTTCTGATCTTAATGGTTAAAATTAGTTTTATTTATTCATTTTATTTTATTTATTTATTTATTTTTGTTTACCTTATGAACAGAATATTAGAATCACGGGTAGCGTGAATACCATAAAAGTATTTATGCAAATTAAAACTAAATTTTTGATATCTAATTATATTTGAGATATGTAATGCTTACAATGAAACTTTACGCATTTTTAATTATATGTAGCATTTTTATAGTATAAAAACAAAACTGTAATTTTGCTACATAAAAAATCCAAAATTATAGCAATACAGTGCCAAGAAATTAAAATGCTCTTAAAAAAATGAAAAATTAAACTCATCGTAGCCTTCTCTTAAAACAGTATTAAAAGTTTTTTCTTTTTTTCTTTAACTAACTTTTATGCAATGCCTCAAAATAAGATTTTGATAAAAATGACTTTAAAAATCTTATTTTGAAAATATTCCACATTTACAACTATTAATTTTGCTATTGTTGATTTTGCTTTAAACTGTTTAGAAAGTATTGCACTTCGATTCTTTTTTCTCTCTCAGTCTCATTCTATTTGTTCTTTTTCTTTCTTTTTTCACTTTTTCTTTTTTTTCCCCTCAAAAATTGAAGTTTTTGAAGGTTAGTATTCTTGGGCAATCAAAAATGTTTGAAAAAGAAAAAAAAAGGACTAAAATTTATTGTGAATCAGGGCCCCATCTTTCTTAATTTACTTAAATTATGAAGTCAAAACAAATAGCTGTTAATTTATAAAAAATTATTCGAAAGAGTTTTGATATTTTACAATAAAATTAACCCTGGGATTATTTTTTAATACTACTTGTTATGTTCTTCCTTGATTATATCTGAAGAAAAAATAAAGTTACATGAAAAAATTACACTAAAAAATAAATAAATATCCTTAAAAGTTGATCAGATTTATATATATATATATATAGTTGTCAAAAACCTTTTTTTACAGGTAGGGTAACATCCCCAGTAATTGGCACATTAAGGATTTGTCTTTAAACTTACTTCTATTTTCATTACCAAGAAATAAAATATCTACTTGCAAATATTTTTAAATCAAAGAGTGCATATCTGTGCATCTATTTTGCCCACTAAAAGCAAAAATATTTGAAAAAGTATTTTTATAAAAATTATATTTATAAAAAGTTGCTGTAATCACCAGTAATTGGCACTTAGACTTTTACACAATTAAAGTAACCCTTTTCAACTAAACAAGACGGTTGTCAATTAAAATTTAAAATATACTATAAATCAGATAATAATAAATTGAAATACATGCCTTTCTTAAGCCAGAGAAGAAGCATTTGCAACAAAAATGGCTAATTTGATACAAGCCATAATTGTTTCTCTTTCCTAGGCACTATTGTCATTTAGTAGAATAGATCAAAGTTATAATCTGTAAAGTAAATGGGCATATAACTGGTATATGGTATTGCATTTTTAAAATATTGGATATAAATCTTATTTTAGGACATTTTTGTAGGATGTGCCAATCACTGGTGCCTGCCAATTACTGGGGATGTTACCCTATACTTTCTAGAAAATTTGACTAGTTTCGCTGAAGAAAAATAAAAAAAGACACTTGTAATTCGGTTAATCTTTTAAAAAGTTAACCATAAAAAATTCGTTGAAAAACAGTGTTTCTGCAAAACTGAGTTTAAAATTTTGCTTTTGCAGGTATCGCGGATTACGTTTATAACTTAAATGACGGTAACTTTATACTTCTTTTTTTTGGGGGGGGGGGGGTCAGTATATATTATATATTATTACTATTTTTTATAAAGCTGGAATCTTATGAAAATATATAACTTTTGACTGTCCCTGTAAATAAACTAATCATGCAACAAACTTCATTTAAATAGGGTTCGTACTAGGGTCAACGTCAATAACGTCCAAAATTTTCAGGGCAATCCGAATATATTACGGGGAGATAGAGTGCGGCCAGATAGGCAGACAAACCAAAATCATAAACACTTTTCAACATCGTTGGAAAGTGTTAAAAACACATTGTTTTACAATTAATGGTTAAATATATAGTTATATATACATATATATATCATTATAGATGTTATATAGTAGTATTACATAATGGTTCTTTATATATGTGTGTGCATATTTATATAAATATTATATAATACTACAAATCAACATCTATAACGAATACGATTCACAATTAAGTATCATGCCTGTAGCAAAAGATCAATTCATACAGCACATGAAATAAAGATTATGGAAAATTAGGGACAATATCATAAGAGTACTAATTAAAATTATTTGAACTACATGTAATTACATTAAATATGACCATAATTATAAACAAACGGAGATGGTAAACTAGCAGCATGAAATGGAAATTCTGACATTAAAGGCACCATATATTTACCTTATTTGTATAAAATCATAGTGAAACGAATTCATGAAACGACTGATTGAGCTTTACTGCTATTTCTCTTAAAGTCTGGAACATTTGGCGTTGAAATTAACAACAAATATCCGTATTGATCCGTGGACTTCAAAAGTACTGTTATAATTTTAAAATTTTAATTAGTTTTCGAAATATTATTTTTTTTTTCTAAATTAAATTACACTTCTATAGTAAAAATCTGTAATGCCAAGCCAAAAAAATTACTCCATATTTTTTGTAAAAAGGCAACAACAGGGAAAAACTAAAGGGATTATTAGATTTTTTTTCTTCTTCGTCAATTTCAAATGGGTTATTGAAATTATCTTTTATTTCAATCGACAGTGAAACTATATTGTGATTAAATTATAATTTTCAGGAGAATTAAAGAAATAAAATAAAAATAAGATTTGCTTTTTGTCGTGAAAAGGGAAATTATTAAACCAAAAAAGAAATATTAAATTAACAATTAAATCATCATGTATAAAAAGCAGAAAATAAAGAAAATTACGTAAAAATAAAAAAAAATGTACGAAAACTTCAAAATAAAAAAATTAATGCATAAATGCAAGTTGCCTGTGCCAAACATTTTCGAATTTTTCTGAATAAATTACTATTCATCACTTCATAGAAAATTTGTACATAATAAATAAAATAAAAATATATAAATTTTAAAAATAAAATTAATATACATGATGGTGCATTAAAATAGAGAAAATAATTAAAACCTGTTGTTGACAATGTCTAAAAGTCGATGAAAACATAATATATAGGTGTAAAATTTCAATACGCAGTGCATTTCGTAGTTTTAATTACCAAGCAAATGGAGCTTTTTAATCCTTGAAACAAACGGCTGAATACTACCTATAGTGTCGTTAAATAAGATCAATTGGCAGAGATATTTTAACCTTTATATAGGGGCTCGGACAACACTTGTCCGTGCCCCTAGGTATAGGTTAAACACAACCATTTTTGTAAGCGGATTTTCAAACGTATAACTGATTTTAATTATCAATTTCTAAAATAACCGTCAAAACAGCAGCGAAAGAAAAAAAAAAAAAAAAAAAAAAACACATAGTAACCGAAAAATTTCAATTCTAGACTGAATGGTGATTTAATGAAAAATTATCGTTGAAATAATTGTTATCGTTTAATAAAAAATTATCGTTCTTTGTGACAATCTTCCGTAACTTAGTAATTTTTTTAAAGAAAAGACAAAATAACAAGTTTTTAAATTCTGAACGAGGGTTGGCGGGCATAGTTCGCAGGGGCAGATCCCCATAGTATATGTGTATATATTGCTTTTTCAAGTCCCCTTAAATTTTTACACTATCTAATTTTGCCTACAATGGATCTTCCGAAAAAACAGCTATGTGGTCTTATAAATCAAGGAAAAACTAGTTTATAGTTATGGAAGGAATTCAAAAATATGTTCCCGCAAAAGTTCAGAATTATCAGAAATCTGATTTTTCAGAATACCGAATCTTTAAAGCTTGAATTACATAAAGGTTTATATTTAAAGAGATCTGAATTCGATCTCAAAAGGTTTTCTAAATTCCTAAGATTCCTCTTTATACACAGTTTTTTAAATATAAATCCTAATGTTTACATCTGCTTATTTTTAAATTTTTATCCGATTTATGATTTTAATAATCACAGAATGTATTTATTTAAAACCATCTTTGAAAAATCTTTAAAATATAAGTTTATCTTTATAAATATTAAGTTCTTTACTTCTAAAATAATTCGTTTTCAGTTTTTTTAGTTAGGTCCTAATTATAATATGAATTAAATAATAAATCATTTTTATTCAAATATTATTATTAATTGGCGTGATAACTAGATCTCAGCAAATTATAGATAGGAATACAAATATACAAACAAAACAAAATAAAAATAACAAAATAAAAATATATCACTGAAAAAAAATCGTTAAATTTACGGCAAAAACTGCTGGCAGCAATGTTACCAGAAGTTATGCCATAAAAACTGCAGTAAAATTAGATATAATTATTTTTATTATTACATCTAATTTTAGTGCAATTTTTTACAGCGAAATCTGCTGGCAACACTGTTACCAGCAGTTTTTTCCGTAAATTTAACGGATTTTTTTTTTTTTTTTTTTTTTTTTTTTTTTTTTTTTTAATAGTAAAAAAAAAAAAAGGGAAACGCGTAATTTTACTATTAAGAAAAAAGTAAATTACCATATATCAGTAAGTTTTTGTTACTTTTTTTCGTTTTACTTTAAAGATAACGGAATACTTTTTTTAAAATATTATTTTTGTCAAGGCATGTAGATTCCTTAAGGCTCCTGTCACTGGCCGACGAAACGCTCGCGAGCTAATGCTATTCCTATGGGGAGCTTATCTTCTAATATCTTGTTTGCATTTTTTTTTTTTTTTTTTTTTTTTTTTTTTTTTGTGAAATAAAAACGGAAGTGAATTTTTTTGTGAAATATAAACTCGCGAGCTAATGCTATTCCTACACTCTAAAAGTGAAAGGAGTGAAATGCTCACTTTTTGAGAGAGTGACAGGCTTTCTCACTCTTTTCGGAGTGAATTTAAAAGAAATACACTCCTTAAAGAGTGGAATTTTTCACTCCCTAGGAAAGAGTGAAATATTTCACTCCATTGTCGAGAGTGAGACATGCCACTCCACTGTCGAGAGTGAAACATCTCACTCGTGACGGGAATGAAACATCTACCTCCGCTAAGGAGAGTGAAAGCCTGCAATTTTACAATTTTAAAATTTTCCGTTCAACTTTGAATTAACATATGGAGTAAAAGAATGAAAAACACTAAAATATGTCACTTCTCGTTTAAATTCATGCAAAAAATACGAATAAATGTACTGAAATTACTTTCACAGGCATACATATAACATAAATTTATTTAAAATAGATATAAAACATCTTAAAATACATTAAAACCATTAAAAAAACTTAAGATTTTTTCAACCATTACACAGCCTTCATAGTTTTTTAATGTTTTTAATGAACTTTAAGATTTTTTTAATAATCTATTTTAAATTAATTTCTATTATATGTATGTAACTGAAAGTAATTTCAGTTCATTTATTTGTACTTTTTACGTTAATTTAATTATTTAACACAATGTGGATTTCGCACAAGTGTTGAATTCAAGGCACTGAACAATGAATCCCTCCCCCCCCCCGTGGAAAATATGGGGTTTGTGTTTTCAATGGTCAAAAATGAAATTCCCCCCTCCCGAATCTCTTTAATTCATTACAGAAATCGCTACCGGAGAAAAGTGCTGAATTCAACACTGTTTAACACTAGAATTTTATCTGCATATATGAATGTAAAGAAGTGTTGAATTCAGACACTTTTCTCTGCGAGAGATTCCTGTGGCTCCGGGGGCGGGGGGTCATTATGGAGGTCCGGGGAGGGATTACACTTTCAGACCATTAAAAACACAAAATATCAAAATTTTCGGGGGGGGGCATCTTACTGTCACGGGGGGGGTGCCCCCCGAGCCATCCCCTGAATTAAATATTGCTGGAAAAGAATTTCAGTCAGTTAATTTCTTTAATCTGAAAATTCAGACTTAATGAATGTCTTAATTTTTAGATACATAATCGTCTTAATATGATCATGGTATAAACGAACCAAGTTATGTTAGAATTATCTAAGAAGTGTTTTATTTTATAACGACGTTGAAAATTTCTACTATGCGAATTGCAAACCAGATTCAGATTTCTGCGCATTACGTACTGATATGACGTAATTTATGAGAAATGAACAATGGATTATACTCTTATTTTGGATAATTTTAGAATAAAAGGGTGAGTCATATTTTATTTTAACGTGTTATTCCAGTGGATTTTATCTATGAATAAGAGTAAATAGCTTTAAAGATTGATCTCTATTTGTAGTATAATGTTAAACTTTTTTTTTTTTTTTTTGTCAAGCTATTGTTTGTTATGCTTTCTTTATGTAACCGGTGTAAATTGTAGTCGTTTTAATATTTAAATTTGTAACAGGGTGACTGCCTTCCCTAAATTATAGTATCTATAGGTGGCGCTATTGCCACCTTCGGCAAAATATCTTGAGATATTTTGCCTTCCTTTCTAAAAAGACATGAAATGAAGTGAAGTAATTGAGTTTGAAGTTAAGATGTAAGATTGGGATGTGTTTTTGCTATACGTCTCTCTTAGAGATGTTCTTTGTGCTAAGTAATTTTTATGAATATTCAATTGATTGAGTTGCGCTCGTCTTGCGATTTGTATATAATGTGATATGTGTTGTGTCGTCTACAATAAAATGTGACTGTAACATCTCTGTTCTATATTTTAAGTACCGAATAACATCCCACACTGGCGCCCAACGTAAAATGGAGTTCTTTCAGAAAATTTTTGTGCTTTCAAAGTCTTTGTGTCAAGTTCGCTGTTGTCATCCTGACAAAAATTCCAAAATTATATTTAAAGTAGGGTAATCCGTACCCACTTCTAAATTATTGTCATCTCGGCAATAAAGGAAATTTTGTGTTCTCAAGTGCCGTGTTCGTCAAGAACAATTCATCCTGTGATATCCAAAAAGTTCTATTATATAATGTGCCATATCAAGTATCAAGATATACTCCAGTTTTGTGCTAATTTCTTTAATATCAGTTATGTGTGGTAGTATCATCGCGACAAAATTCAAGAAAGTATTTAAAAAAAAAGAGTAATCTGTACCCATTTTAAAGGTGTTGTCAAATCTACAATGAATCAAGCTTCTGTTCTTATTTTTAATAGTGCTTTCTTCTTCTTCAATTGTGTGCTGTAACAGGGTGACTGCCTTCCCTAAATTATAGTATCTATAGGTGGCGCTATTGTCACCTTCGGCAAAATATCTTGAGATATTTTGCCTTCCTTTCTAAAAAGACATGAAATGAAGTGAAGTAATTGAGTTTGAAGTTAAGATGTAAGATTGGGATGTGTTTTTGCTATACATCTCTCTTAGAGATGTTCTTTGTGCTAAGTAATTTTTATGAATATTCAATTGATTGAGTTGCGCTCGCAGGGCCCGACTTAGACAGTGGGGGGCCCTGGGGCAAACATTATTAGGGGGGCCCCTTACTATCTTAAAATATTTCGTAAATTATACTGAAGTAACTAAAACTGAAATTCATAACTATTGTATGTGTACATAAATTTCGTACCAAGTACTATTCACATCTGTATACATAATAGCAGAACAACTTTAAGAAGAAAGACAACTTTAAGAAATTATAGAATACAGTTTTTTTTTTCGATTACAGGAATATGAGGATAAATGTGAGGCCTTAAGGAAGCATTGGATATGGAAACAGAGGGGATAGGAGAAGAGAGATCCTCAAAATTGAAAAAATAAAGAACTTTGGTCACGTTTAACCATTTTTTATCATTTGACACTCCTTTAACGAAAAACTTATATCTGTCCTTGGGGGGGCCCCTTAAGCCGGGGGGCCCTGGGCAATTGCCCCGCATGCCCCTGCCTTAGTCAGGCCCTGTGCGCTCGTCTTGCGATTTGTATATAATGTGATATGTGTTGTGTCGTCTACAATAAAATGTGACTGTAACATCTCTGTTCTATATTTTAAGTACCGAATAACATCCCACAAATTGCATTTTTTTTTATTCAATTAGCTTGATTTTTAAGAATAAACCAATGAGTGATAACTAGTTTAATCTTCCTCTGCGAAACTGTGAAATGAGGAATTCGTCATCGTTCAAAAACAAAATTTGCTTACATACGTACTTCGGAAAACCTGAATGATTTTTTTTTCCACCTCATGATTCAGTGATTCATGGTTAAAGAAATAAAAACGTAAAATTGAAACCGTTTGATACCGTATTTATTTTATGTTGTATTTCTTCTGTTTTTACTATTAAACACTTGCAGCTATATGCATCAATATTTATTTTATTTTATTTTATTTATTTATTTGGTATTATTCCGGAGATAAAAATGATATTCATATATGATTTTGATTTTGGAAAAGTTTTTAGATTGAAAAAATATCTTTAATACTGTAAAAATTTTCTTTAGATGTTACCATAAAGGAAGTTTGTGAAAGATTTATTCTTATTGATATTTTAATTTACCATTGAAAATCATAAATTATGATATCCAACGTTTCAGATTTAACATTTACCAAATTTCTAAAAATATCATAGGAATTTCTTGTATACTACCGTAAGATTTTTGAAAATTAAACAAACGCAGAAACATTTTATTCATGTATGGCAGTTTATTTTGGTTGTTTAACGGTATATTTAAAAAGTATTGATTAATATATTTTGAGTTTTTTAAATTGATGTATTAATTATTTTAATTTATACGGAAGCATTGGTTTTCTATATTTTGTTAACGACTTTAAATTTTGAAAATTGAGTAATATCAGAAAACAGTTATTAATTTTCCTTTTATTGCAATCGTTTCTGATACAAGTAATTATTAGCAGTTAAAAATTAAATATGATAAATTAGTTCATAAATAAAAAGCAGTTTATTCTTGAGGTGAAGTTTATAAATAAAATTGCCTTAGTATATATTTTTAAAAGTTCATATTTACTTATGTAATACAAGTTTGAATATATTTTTTAGTGATTAATAACTATTTTTTTATATTCAAAGTATTTTTAAAGCAATTAAAAACAATAGATATGTCATTTCTTTTCTTTTTCTTCTTTTATCTGTTTTCTAAATCTTTCTTTTTTTTATTAAATTATGTAAAATTTGTCTATCTCTTATTCATAAGATATAAAATTTACTGGCATAAAGAAATTAAATATGACTTATATCCTGCAGATATATGTTGTAACCATAGTACTAAAATCCACTTTTCAGGCAATAGCTAGTGAAAATTTAAACACAAGGAATATGTTTAAATATATGTACATATATACATATTCCACAGAACAAAAAAAAAAAAAAAAAAAAAAAAATTCTAGATTCCACGTTCATTTTAATGAAACAGTGATAAATCATAACACATAAAAACTTTACACATTCAAATTTAATAGCAAAGAATACAATTATCTAAATATTTAAAAGTTGAATTATGTATGAAAAAAAAAATAAGCTCCTAACGTACATCACGTTAATTATAAAAATTCTAAATAAAATTTAATGGGTATCTAAATGGAAAAAATAATATTATCTGATTAAGATTACGGTTAATTATACTTGTCCTTACGGACATTTTAAAACTATCATATATTTATAGCGCATGCAATGAACACAAACGATAAGATTGTAATAAAATATTTTTTTTTTTTTTTTTTGTCAGTAATCTAATTTAATTCATATGTAACTTTAATCGAGTTTTTTTAAGTTCAATTAATGTTACAAAATATGAATTATATAAATATTGTTAATAAAGTATTTTTTTCCAATCTTTATCACTTTTGTATTTATTTTCATTGCATGCTCTAAAGATGTGATCTTTTTTTTTAAATGTCCATAAAAGCAACATAAAAAAAGAATTTGCTGTATAAAGAAATAACATTTACTCCTATGTAAGAGTGGCTATTCACTCCTATCCGGGGTGAAAAAATGCACTCCTTTAGCAAGAGTGAATAGTCACTCCTCCGAAAGAGTTAGCATTCACTCCTGCTTACAGTGATTATTCACTTCCCAGGAGTGAGTATTCACTCTTTCACAGAGTCAACAATTCCACTTTTGCCCAGAGTGAATAGTCACTCTAAAGAGGCTGGGCATATTTTGAGTCTGCGATAGGGTGAGTATTCAGTCCTCTGGAGTGAATAGTCACTCTTTTTTATTTAGAGTGTATGGGGAGCTTAATTTCTAATATCTAATTTGCATTTTGATTTTTTTTTTTTTTGGGGGGGGGGGGGGGGTTAGTTGAGGTGCATGCCGACATCGCCAATTTTTCCTTTCCCGATTTTGGTTGGGGATAGTTTTTAAAAAGGCACTTTTACTTTCGAAATCGGTTTTGAAAGTGAAACTATCTTTATAAAAAATACCTGCATTCAAAAACGGGGGGGAAATGAAAACGAGCGTTGTCGGCATGCACCTCAAATATTCAATGCACAAAAAATTATTTAATGTAATTATTAAATGTCAAAATGCAAACCAGATGTTAGAAAATAACCTCCCCACAGGAATAGCATTAGCTCGAAAGCGCTTCGTCGGCCAGGGTCATGAGCCTTAACCCTTTCCGGCGCAGACAAATTCTGTTCGTAAAATGAGAAATTGTTGACTGACACTGGAATTAATAAAAGACTTTTTTAGAAATTCAGAATTCCCTGATTTAAGCTGTCATTGTAAAAGTAAAATTTTACTAAAATATTATTGGTGCCGTTTGTAAGTTTGGAATTAAAATTAGGTGTTGCCAGAGTGGTAACACTGCGCCGGAAAGGGTTAAGGATATGTCAATGCAAACACAAGAAAGTTTTTATTTAACATTTAAATTTCCTGGAATTAAATATATAACGATAAATTTTATTAAAAATTGTTATAAAAGTGTGCATACTATGCTAATAAATTCCAAGAACCGTATAACTGTTTAAATTTAATACTTTGTATACTATGTGTTAAATTTAAATGGAGTCTTATAGGTAGAGTATATTTTTAACTATGTTAATTTACAAAGTCTATTTTAAAATTACCAAATAACTTTTCTGTTAATTAACAGAATCTCGGTTTTTCTGGTCTGTGTAGTTTTACATAAGACTTAAGATAATCGATTACCCGCAGATTCTCTGTAATTTCATAGAAATTTTTTTAACACTGTTGTGTAACAAATTCAGTTTGAAAAATATTTACTCATATGCTAGAGCTCATCATTATATACAATAACGACAATTTTTTTAAATTTTCAAAAATTATCGTTTAAGGTTTATTTATTATTATTTTTTTAATGAACTTGAAAAAAATTGCATACAAGGTACTTGTTTCATACCTTCAAAAGAATAAATTTTTATATTTCTCATAGATATTGTAAATTTTCTAAATGTACACTATTTGGCCATTCAACTATGATTATTTAATCCTTGATTTTAGGATTACTTGTTATCGTATGTCTTATTAAGCATTTCACCATTAAAATATTAAGATGATTCTAATTATATTTTAAAGAAAAATATTCTAATTTTCACGCATCAAAATGGACTATAATAGCATTAGACCTCCGGTTCATTTACTATCAGTGACACTAAATACTATTTTTAATCGGTAACTCTATTGTAAAATTCTCAGTACCATTTGGCCTCTTGTAAATTTACATAAAATGACAGGTTAGTATCACTAATGATTTGCTATCTTGTAAAATTCTCAAAACTGATTCAAAGATTTTACACATTATCTTTAGCAATGTGCTTTAACCTGTCTAAATGTTTGTACCTTGTGAAAGGCATGTCCATCGATAATCCCTTGAGGTGTTAGAGTACAATAGGGCAGGTATTGCACCCTAAGATGTTAAAAGAATTTTGTTTATCTATATTTATGAAAAGGAGGGATGGGGGTCTATTCGTCAAAATCTGCTTATCCTTATCTGCAACTAATAAAGAATTTTCACTACTTCATACTAGACTTCATTATGTTCAGTTGCACAAATCGAAGTATGTATCTACAGTTGTTTTTGTGGTAATTATTTTTTCCGTTATAAGAATTTTGTGCAAAGCTCAGAAGCTTTTGGATTAATTAATTTGCAAAGATTATATTCGAATCGACATGGATTACTTATGTTTTACTGGCATTTTCAAACCAAAACCTTCTCCGAGATATGGACTTATTCCAGATGAAAAAAAAGAAAATTCAAGTTTTAAGAAAATTTTCAGTAAGTCGTTTTCTTCTTCTTTTACTGTCATTATGTTCTACTGTTTTCAATCAATATACTAATTATTATTTAAATAATAATTAGAATATTAATAATAATCTTTGAGCCCTCCTGCTAAAGGTTTCCTTTTTGGTGAACTTATTTTTGGACGTACATTTTATAACCTAACAAATAAAAAATAATTAATAAAGTGTATGTTTTTATGGAATGAAATTTTATGAAAGGAATATTTTATAAAAAGGAATTTTGGGAAAGAGCCTGTTTTATTAAGAAAAATTTTGTGAAAGGAGCTGTTTTATTAAGAGAAATTTTGTGAAGGGGTCTGTTAAAAAGGAATTTGCGAAGGGGCAAGCCCTAAATTTGCTCCAAATCAACACCTAGTTGCTTATTTAAGTATGACACATCATTCATTCTATGAAAAAAAGAAATTTCTTAATAATATTCTGTATATTTTGTAAAGTGTTTATATATGCCTGATGCGTGATTGTTCTTCCAGTTTTTTTTTTTTTTTTTTTTTTTTTTTTTTGTTATGTTTGTATACGAATTAGAATTCTTATATTATAATTCTTAACTTAAAAGAACAAGGGACTTTCGAACTCATTTTTTAATTTACTCATCATTCGTAATATAGGATGCCTTACAATCGTTTTGAAAATCGAAAAAAAGAAAAAAAAGGAAGACGGATTTACACGTTTCAGATACTGGAGATTCCGAAAAACATATTTTTAGGGAAAAAAATGCCGTCCATCTGTCTGTAAACACTCTAGCTTCTGAACACACTGAGATAGGGACATAAAATTTGGTGTATACTTAGTATGTAACAATGATAAGAAGTCTATTGAATACCAGTAACCTCGATTATCCGGAGCTATTTTATTCGGACTTTGGAAATATTCGTTCTGATGAAAGGTACATAAAAATTTCGAACTTTTTTATTTTCAAGAAGTGGCTATAAAAGGCAATAAAAAGTATAAATTTTGCATAAAGAATTAAATCGATCGAATAATTAGTTGTTTAGATATTTATAATCCTATTTTTCACACTTTTCGATTTTTTAATGACCCTATATTTCATTCAAATTTCAATTCAAATATATTTTTAATGTAAATGAGACACTTCATCCCAGCCAGTAAACTGTTAATTAACAGGTTTTATCGTTTTTGAAGTTACAAGGATGTTTCTTCGACTAATTGATTAATAAGTAGACCAAAAAACTGTTGCCAAACTATAAGATTAAATGCCAACAACGGCTTATCGTAAATGTCACATGCACTTGGCATTAAATATGTTACATGCATTTGCATATCATAATTGATTTTTAATTTTACGCTCTATTTGTATTTTTAATAATCTTCCACTAATTTATTTGTTCTTTCGTTATTCAAAATATATATTATTCCAATTTGTATAATTTACAATTAATTTGGCGATTTATATAATTTGTCGAAATGGGTCAATGGCATAATCAAACATTACCCGCAATTCCGTAAAAGAGCATTAGTACACTGTAAAAACTGGGTTCTCAAAAATGAGTAAAAAATACTCAATTTTGAGTATATCACATACTCAAAATAGCTCCGATGCAAATGTACTCAAAATTGAGAAACACATGTACTCATTTTTGATCACATGGTTGTCTTCAAATATGAACCGGTATGTATTCATTTCTGATCCCATACATGTATTCAAATTTGAACTTATATGCTAATTTTGATCACATGGAAGTGATCAAATATGAATCGGTATGTACTCATTTCTGATCCCATACATGTATTCAAATTTGAGCTTATGTGCTAATTTTGATCACATGGATGTGATCAAATATGAACTGGTATGTACTCATTTCTGATCCCATACATGTATTCAAATTTGAGCTTATGTGCTAATTTTGATCACATGTATGTTATCAAATATGAACTGGTATGTACTCATTTCTGATCCCATACATGTATTCAAATTTGAGCTTATGTGATAATTTTGATCACATGGATGTGATCAAATATGAACTGGTATGTACTTATTTCTGATCCCATACATGTATTCAAATTTGAACTTATGTGCTAATTTTGATCACATAGAAGTTTTCAAATATGAACCGGTATGTACTGATTTCTGATCACATACATGTTTTCAAATTTGAACTTATGTGCTACTTTTGATCACATAGAAGTGCTCAAATATGCATTCATTTTTGATCCCATAAATGCATTCAAATTTAATCTTATGTGTTAATTTCGATCCCTCAAAAGCAGGATTGATATGGTTTAAACCAACTGGTTTTTTCTCAAAAGGACAAATAGGTTTTTTTAGAAGAAAACTAGCGACATTTTCTCTCTTTTTTATATATATATATAATTTACATTTTTCAGATTACTGGATAGAAATAACTTCTACCTTTGACACATCATTTCAGCAATAAGCATTATAGATATGGTGTTTTTAAGCCATTTATATTATGTATAGGATTAATATCGGTATGTATTGGTGAACATATCTATTGCTCTAAAGAAAAAGCCTTAAACATGTGAATTGATCAACGATAAAATAGTTTTAAGATCAAAATGTGAAGTTGAGTAAGAGTATTCAAAAATTGGATGCTAGTTATTCCATTTTAATAATAACAATCTTTTTTTTTTTTTTTTTTTTTTTTTTTTTTTTTTTTTTTTACTTTTTGAATTTAATGACCAAAAATGTTGATTTCATATTATCACTCAAAAAACAAAATCCCAAGAATTATTCAAAATATATTTTTTGAATAACTATGGAATTATATTTATCAAGCTGCATCCAAATGTTTATAATTATTAATCAAGAGATTGTTTAAAAAGATTTCTAGAGTATCAATGATTCACTGTGTAGAGCAGTTTATTCATTGAACACAAGATTATTTGCTAATACTGTTTAAATTAAAATATGAATTTTTTCAATATTGCATATAAATTCACTGGATTATTTAATTTAAATTATTGTAAAATGAAGTTACACAACTTGCATTAAAATAGGCAATTTTACATACTCGTTTTTGATGAGACGTTAATGTATCCGATACAGAATATGTTCATTACTGACTATGCATATGTTTCAGATTGAAGATTTATTATTCATTTTTAAAGTTGATTTTGTGCCAAATGAGAATATGAAATAAAGCATTTAGTTAAAATATTTTTTTCCAAGTATAAGTTTGAGTAGACTGAAATTTCCCTTTCATTTCAATGAAGAGAAGATGCATATTGCATGAAAAATACTTTTCCTTTACTGACATAAATGTGCAATTTAAGCTAAGTACCTGTCCAATTTGAAAAATAATATTCAGATTTTTCCAGCAATTCCTGTATCAATTCTCAATATACTTTAAAATGAAAGTTACAAATTTTGTTAATAATGTGGTGAATAATATAGCAAAAGGACATAGTTCCAGTATAAGAGGATCTCCTTCAGTCATCAATCTCATGAACTAAAGAAACAATTCCAGTTATTTTAATTTTATGAAGCATAACTTTTTTCGAAAATGTTCAACAATTCTTCATAATCAAGTTCTTAGTTTCGTAGTAGACGAACTACACTTGTAAGACAGTGTTTTGTCTTTTTTTAATACAGTAAATGCAATTTTAAATCCTTAGAAAATTTATACATTGAGACTTCACTCACACAAAACCTATTGCCTAATATTAATCTTATTGCATATATATATATATATATATATATATATATATATATATATATATATATATATATATATATATATATATATATATATATATATATATATATATATATATATATATATATATATATATATATTTTTTTTTTTTTTTTTTTTTTTTTTTTTTTTTTTTTTTCTAGGGGTCTGTCTTTTGTTTATTTTTATATTTCAGTATTTAAAAAAATATATATATTTGAATTAAATTGGATGGGTTAGAAATGGTTTATATAAGGAATATTTGGAATTAAACTTTGTTACAAGTTAAAATTTTAATTTTCTAGTTTTTGTATAAGATTTTTCACAAGTTCTTGACCTTTTGATATAATCTCAAATTCAATGAGCAATGCATGGCTATGTCTGAACTGTTTACATTCCATCATGAAGACCAAAAATGGTATTTTACTCATAAGCCTCTATCATAAAAATAACTTCGCAGCATTAGACCCCCGCCCCCCCCCCAAAAAAAAAAATAATAATAAATAAATAAATAAAAATAAAAAAATAACACTTGTTAAGACTTGTAAGCTTATGTTAAACCAATGGCAAAAGTTTCTTTGTAATATGACTTTATATATTTTTTTTCCCAATGGATAGCTGAGGTCAATCTATATATTTACCTTCTTTTCAACTTTTTTTTTTTTTTTTTTTTTTTTTTTTTTTTTTTTTGTTTAATCTAATTTACTTTTTTGATATTGGTTCTAAGTTATCAAAAATAAAACAGAAATCTAAAAACTAAAGAAGGAGGTGAATTGTGGGATCAACCTCAGCTATTCAGAAAAGGGTGGTGTGTGTGTGTGTGGGGGGGGGGGGGCTGCTTAAAAAATTAAAAAAGAATCGAGATTTGTAATCATTTATAGTAAAAAAATATATAATAATAATAATGCATTATACTATATAATGGGTATAATAATGCAATGAAAATACCTTATAATGAAATCTCACATAAAATTTAAATTTTTCAGAATTAAGATCGCTTTTCATACAGAGTTATACATTAGAACATGAAATATTGTAATTACATGTATATTTATTAAAAATTTTAATATTTTCAAAGTTTTTCTTGTTAAATGTCACTTTCACCCAAAAACATGTGCTTGGCAATGCAATGATTGGCATTTTTCAAATAACTACCATAAGTCAAGGCATCCATATAAAAAACTCTGCAAAATGATAAAAAACAACAACCATATTAGAGATCAACCTTAGTATGGAAATCATGCTGTGAAAAGATACGCACTATTTTGGTAAAAAAAAAAAAAAAAAAAAAAAAAAAAAAAAAAAAAAAAAACAGTATCTTTATAGGCTTGAGTGGATATTTTCAAGAGTGGAATATCAACTTTCTAAATCATGCATTACAAAAAGTCATATCACATTACAATAAAACCCATAATAGATAACTTGCTTCAAAGAGGTTCCCAGCAAAACATGACTAGGAAAATCCCTGATCAAAATCTCTGATTTAATGAACGGACATAATTAAATTAAATTTGCTACTTATTTTTACAATCTTTTATCATAAAAGTGATTTTTTTTATGCAATTCTTCTTGAAATTTCTCATACTTCCCTCCCAATACTTTGATAAATTTCGCATAAAAAAAAATTCCAAGATTTTTTGACTTTTTAGAAAAAATTCCCTGATTTTCTACGATGTTGGGAACCGTGATTAAGTAAAATATAAGTTACAACAAATCATATTAAGAAATGTTTAAATATGTTTATTAGTTTATGTATATTTCAAAGTTTTACAGATTCATATCTGAATTATAAAAAGATACATCAGGAAAAAATAGATGAATATACATCACAATATTTGACAAAACAATATTTAAAATAACATTACCATTTCATAATGACATTTTATACAATTAACAAATAATATTACACATATTATTTGTAGCCACATTGATTTAAAAAAACATTGTAAGCATTAAAATTTTTGACTAAACAATGTTTAACATAATATTACTATTCCATAATGACATTTTGTACAATTAAAAAATAACATCACACATATTATAAATAGCCACATTGATAAAAAATAAACATTGCAAACATTACAATTCTTGACAAAACAATGAAATGAAAGATTGTTCAAAATTTGATAGTAAATAACACAGTGAAACTAGTAAAAAACCAAAAAACCCAGTAGCAGGAAGTTTTATGTCTGTGACAGTAGTAAAAAACAATATTTTATTATTTAAATACGGTTTCTCAACAATTGTTGAAAACTTTTTAAAACCTTTGGTTAAAGGGCTTTTTTTCCCTGGTGAGCTTATTTTAATTATTAAACATTTTAACAGAAATAATCAATGAAAAGTATTATGTTTTTATTTACTGAAATTTTCTGAAAGAGTTCAAGAAAAATTTTATGATGGTCTGCCATGTTCTCAGCCAGTTGATAAGTTTCTGGCAAAGAAATCACTGGAGCCACTAAAGTATCAATTATTGTCAACATTACAAGGAACAACTGCCAAAATTCATTGTCATGTGGAATTTTGTCACTAATTAATAAGGGTAAGTTTCTAATTAATGACCACATTTGAGACGAGCTTTGGCCATAAGAACCCTCAAAATTGAATAATTTATCTCGGTTTATTGGAGTAGGTTTACTGCGGATATCGCATTTACCATAATTGAAATTCATTATACGATCATTTAAAATTGTAAGAGTTAGAAATTTGTCTTTAAAAATATACTGCTTCAAAATTAAAAATGTTCCCATGGCACACCAACCTTCAAATGAATCATGCATAATATCCACAACTAAATTAGTTGTAACATGTCAATAACCTAATTCATTAAGAGAGCAATGAGATTTAACACCACACATTGAGGTTGTCATATTTCCAACAATGACATCATTAACATGTGCATCATGGCTATCTTTGTTACACAATAGACTAATGTCTTCTTTTATCATGTTGTGCATAATATCTTTATGGACAAGACAAAACCTACAACAATTAGATGAAAAACTTTCTACTAAGCCAAACAACTTGTTTAACCCTAAATTGTCTCCCACTATTTGCCACAGTGCAATTTTATGCATCTTTCCTTTAAACTGAACACTCCTTTCCAAAAGCACCTTCAATTCTTGAATAAGTGGATCTAAAATTGGTTGATAACCATACTTTTCGACATGAGAGCATAATGAATATTTGTAATAAAAATAGAATCTAAAGAGGATTGCAGTGACACAGGTATATCTTTAATGGTAAAATAAACAAATCCCAGTTTATGGATACCAGTATGGGATCCTAGTGGATTTACTATCTCAACATCATCTATATATAACTCTCAATAGCTATAGTGTCCATAGAGGATAAAACTGGATTTGAATAATAATAAAATCCATCATGAATACTATTTAAAGTAGTGCCTCTTATGCTTTTGTTGCATTTGTAGTTTTCAAACATGTTTATAAATCCATCAACAGAAATAATTTGTTTTATCATCAATCCAATTGAAATGTACCGGAAAGTTTCTTTTCTGAGAATTTGGCATGGAACACCATTTTTATCTAATTTTTGTTCGTACCGTGAGCCAAGAACAATTTTAGTGGGATTAACAAAGCAGCCATTTTCTTTTAAAGTTGTTAATATTTTATATTTAGAATCAAATTTTGAAAATAACTCGCCACAATAATCAAATTTTTCTATAAAAGTTTTCGTTTGTTCATCAGTATGATTGACAGACTGGTTTATAAATTTCATTGTCTCACCTTTTAAATAATTTACTGTATCCCACATCAAATTCGAAATTCTCTTTATTGATGAAATAATACTTTTCAAAGGAACCCACTATTGCTACAAGCTTCACTGCAATACTGCACATCATAAAAAGTTCCCTAGCATTTTGTTTTTTATTTTGAAAATTTTTTGAAGGGGAGTTTACGTCAGAATTAATAACAAAGCCATCATCTGACTGACTGAAAATTCTTCTACCTGTTGGCTCTGTGGGGGTGCTGATGTTTCATCTTTTGCATGGAATCGCTCTAAGTGTCTCTGATAATTATATAGCTTCCTAAATGATTGCTTACAAAATCTATCATAACACTTGTAATGTTCTACGACCCAATGACGATTCCTAATATGCCAACAGAGATAAGAAGAACTGAAAGATCTTTTGCAAAATGTACAAAACATTTTATAAACACTAATTTTGCTAAAATTTTATACATAAAAGAAATAAATAATTGCAATACTGTGAAAAATTGTTTAGCCTATAATTTTAAACAATAACTTAACAATCAGGGTTTGTGATTTTTTTTTTATTTTTTTTATAAAAATCAAAACAATCTGATTTTTTTTTATTTAAATCTTTTTTTTTTTTTTTTTTTTTTAATGACACACATTATTTCTATTTTATGACTTTTTGTTTAATTTAAATAATGTAAATTTCACATACATAAACATGCATGTTATGAGTATTATCTATTAATAATATTACACAATTTACATAAATGATTAATACTATTTCAAAATAAAATTTTAGGCTATGAAAAAAATCTTGAAACTACATATCAGTTGTCAAAAATTAATCCAACCTTCAGTATTTTAATTAAAATAAAAAATCGGCAACACATAAAAATTTTATTAAGTGCTGACTGAGAAGAATGAGTTTTAACTGCTGCCATCAAAATACTTAAGGCCAGAAGACACAAATTGAGGTGTCATCACTAATCAATTGACTTCTCAATTGTGTTGAAATTTACACAGGAAAATATTGAATAGCTATTTTATTTTATTTGTGGAATATCTATCATCTTATAAAACAATAACTATTTAAACTTACTAATGAGAACTTGGAATCCCTAAATAAAAATTCAGTCAGAAGGAATACTACAATGTTACTGTACCTGGCTGCTTTTTTATTAGGGGATTCCAAATACTCATCAGTAAGTTTAAGAAGTAATTAATCACAAGTTAATCAGTAAGTTCAGTGTTTCATAAGATAATAGATATCCCACGAAATAAAATAAGAGTAAATTGCTATTCAAAATTTTCCAGTGAGAATTCTACCACTAGTGAGAAGTCAGTCAATTAGTGAATATTTCACAATTTGTGTCCTCTGGCCTTGAGCATTTCGATGGCAGCGGTTTCACAGTTTTATCTCTTGATTTCCAATTTCTGAAAGAACCAAACCAAAGGCGGAAAACATTTGTTCTATGGAAGCAGATAAAATTATTGCAGTAAAAAGCTATTTGATCATTAATTCTGTAAGTTTTTTAGTATCAGCCTTTTCAATAACTATAACAAAAATACCTTCCACCATTCTAAAGGGCTGAGATCAATTATATTAAATTAAAATTAATAAATGACCGATTCAGATTTTGCTCAAATCTTAATACAACAGGCATTACCAAAGTACAGCACATAAAGTCATACAATTTTATTTTACCTCGACTTGCAGAAGTTTTTTCAAAATACTAATGAGTAAATATTCAAATATTTAATATATTTCTGCTTAGATTTCTTTACTGTTGCAAGATTATTTTATAATTTGATTCAAATGAAATTTGAAAGCATTTTTTTTTTTTCTAAACTTTACATTTATTTTACTTTTTTACAAAGCTTAAGCTTTATTGTTCTGAAAGTTGCTTGATTATATATATATTATATAAAACTAAATTATATTAAAGCCCATTATTATGTTTGTTTACATCTTAAATTTATTAAAAAATAACTTAAAAGAAAAATTGATTTAAATCAATGATTTTTTTAAATCAATTGATTTAAATCATGATTAAAATCAAGCTGATTTAAATCAACGAACCCTGTGAACAAAATTTTAAAACAGGATTCTTACAATAAAAAAACAAGACAAAATATAAAAAAAGAAAACTATTTAAAATTTACATAGATATTATTTTTCAAGTCTTTTACACATGAAGGAACATCACTGTTCAAGTCACATTTATAAAATATATTTTAAAAATACCACACATTAGAACAGTAAGGTGAGAATTCTAAATTCAAAATGAAATGCAACTTGAAGCAAAGATTAACTACTTTAAGTAAAGAAGGCACTTCTATGCTATGACCTTCAAAAATGAGAAATTTGTTGAGGCTTGCACCTCTCTCCGATGGCAAGGATGAATGGTTGCTTCTTTTGGCCGTCCAACAGACTATCTTCTTTCATAAATTTTTCGAGCCCTTCTCCAACCTGTAAGTAATGAATCAGTTACTTAAATGAAAAGAATAAATTATTTTTGTCCCCCCCTTCCCCTGCTTAAAATTTGTTGGTTCATAAGCAATTATTAACAATAAATGCAGAGAGCAAACAAACTGACATTTAACATTAATTCTTAGGAAGTGGTAATTTCCTTATCAGATACAGTAACTTTTTTAATGTCTTATCAATTTTATGATTTTTTTTCTATTAAAAAAAAAAAACAAAAAAAACATCAGTTTTGTTGATGTGTGAAAAAATTACAAACTTTGTTCAACTGCAGAAATATCCCATATTTTGCCTGTTTATTGTGCGACTGTAATTGATCGGGTGCAGAACAATAGAAAATATTGTCATTCGAACAAGGAAAAATCACAAGTTGTGTTGATCAAGTTCCAAAAAATGGCAAATTTCATTGATCGGACATGAAAAATATAACACCAATTTTGATGATCACGAAAAAAAATTGCTAATTTTTTCAATGGTGCAAATAAAAATTGATTGGCTATGGAACAATTGTGACTTTCACCAGTTTCTCGTTTGAAAAATAGCGAATCTCATAAATTTGCTACGGGAAAACAATGCATATTTCGTCAATTAAGACATAGCACAAGACAATAAAAACCTATCATGAAAAAGGTAATTTTATTGATATTACCTGTTGATCATTATTTTTACGGGGAGGATTTTAATGCCGAACAGTGTTATCCTGTAAAAATATTTAATATTTAAAAAAGGGTTGGAATTTTTTTTTTCTTTTTTTGCCTATGGTTACCATAGAATCACTAGCCAATAAATTTTGAGGGATTCTATCTAGCATATATTTTGAACTTTAGCTCAACTTGTATATATCTTTATTTTTAGAAAATAAATAATGCAATACCACATACCGAGACAACTGGATGAAGTGATCAAGAGACTGAGCACTTTTCGGTCCAATTTGACTTTTTGGAGTCAATTTTCTTAAGAACGGCTTGAGGCAATATCAAAGGCAACAGTACAAGACCACAACAAATTTCTGAAAAGAAAAAAATGCAAATATTAATAATAATGCAAGTAATACATTGAGAAAACAAATTTGATCTCCCAAAAAAAAATTAAAATTAGCATTAAAGCATTAAAAAATTAATCAAGGATAAATGATTGTAACAGTTCTACATTTAGTTTTTTTTCTTCTGAAAATATTGATTTTTAGAGCTTCCTCTTTTTTCCAGCGTTTTTTATACTTGTAAAAAAAGCTTGATTTCTTTTCTTAAAAAAAAAAAAAAAAAAAAAAAAAAAAAAAAACCAATGGAGTAAATTCCGGTGAAATTTGCAATATTGTCTTTGATCATTTCACGATAGTCACAATTATTTCCCCACAATCATAATAGGTAATGTTTTTCTATCTCAATTTTTTGCCGAAATCTGCACTTTTTCACTGTGAATATTTGACAAAATTCACATTTGCTTTCTACGGAATCACTAACGAAAAATGATGCATGGACTAAATTTTGCAACTTGAAAAAAATGAGTTTTGCAAAAACTTAGTTTAAGAAAGATTTTTGTAGCATTTTATTTTATTGGTTTTACATTTAAATTTTCCATTTAAATCTTCAAATTGGCCACGAATGGGAAGCAAAATAATTAAAATTACTAGCTTATCAGATTTTTAGGTATTTTCCTAATATTTATACGATATTTAGTATGCAATAGCCAATTTATCTGTTATTATATACAACCAGAAATAATTTAAAAAAAATATTTTTTTATAAATCAATACTATATTCTTACTTTCAGTAGGATTATTAAATTTGATGCACTTCCAAATTCAAGGCACAAGCTATCCCTCTTTTTCTCGTCATACAGTAACTTGTATTCTGCATCAATCTTAAAGAAATTTAAAACATATAAGAGTACAGTTCAGCAAAAAGCAACATATATAAACATTCTTCCAGTCACTTTATTGTACACCACACTAAATTATTACTATCAATGTGAATCAGAACTTTGATGAAATTTGCATTTTTTTGCCACCTTTTGATGAATTTTGCAATTTTTCAGCAGACATTTAACAAAATTTGTGTTTTATCCTCAGTGCTTTGTAGAAATTTGCATTTTTTAGCCACCTTTTGATGAGTTTTGCAATTTTTCAGCAGACATTTAACAAAATTTGCATTTTATCCCGAGTGTTTTGTAGAAATTTGTTTTTTTTTTTTTTTCACAATTTTTTTACAAACTTGCATTTTACCCCTGATTTTTTGATGAGATTACCATTTTTTCTGCCATCATTTGAAGAAATTAAATTGTTTCTGCGACACTTTAGCGAAATTTGCATTTTTTTCCGCAACTGACGGAATTTGCATTTTTCCCTTGATTTTTTGATGAAATCTGCATTTATTTCTGTGATCCTTTGGCAAAATACGATTTTTTTTCATGACATTTCCATGAAAGCCATGTTTTTTATTCAAAACATTGATGAATCATGTTTTTCCATGACCTTTTGAAGCTATTATAAAAGAGTAAGTTTATTTGTGTGTTTATAAGGGTAATTTTTGGAACTACTGAATCAATTTCAAAAGTAATGATGACAAATTGATGATGAAAGCTTCTTTTCCAACCTAGGTTATGTTTTATATCAAGATCTCTATAACTAAAATTTACTTAACTAAACTACTTTACTTAACTAAAATCAAAATATTATACTGAAGAATCTTTTATTATACCATTCATCTTTTTATTGAAGAAAACACTATATTATGTCCAAGTGCGATGCCCTTGCAGCACTTGTCGCACACCCCAAGGACTGGTTGATTTACTGATTCTAGCAAAAAAAATTAAGTTCTCCAAAAATTAAAAAAGGTTTCCAAGAATATAAAAAAAAAAATCCTATTACTTATTGAAATGCTTTAAACCATATATTGAGACATTTTTGTCATTTCATCGCATTAGTATCTCAAATATTACAATTTTTCAGAATTATGATTAGCCCCCTAGAAATTTCGTGCCCATGGTACGGGTCCCCAGGTGCCTGTGCGATAGTTAGGTCCTGGCTATGGTCATTAGTGTTGGTTCTAGATAAAAAGGGTCAGCGGGCAGGAATTTTTCAAAAAGGATACAGTGTACCCTTGTCCCCCAAAAATATCCTGAACTGGTTTGTTTAATCCGTTATAATTTGCGATATTTTCCCGGGATAAATTGAATTGTCACAATGGCGAATAGGAAATGTAGCTTGACAAGGGAAGGGGGAGGGGAAGATTCATCCCAAAAATATTAATATTTTGTGTTTTTAATAGTTAAAAAAAAAAAAAAAAAAAAAAAAATGCAATTTTTGCTTTGGAACTCTATATTTTCCTCCCACGGGAGAAGAGTGCCTGAATTCAGCACAGTTTAAAACAAGTTTCAACTTTGTATTTCGCACATATTATGAATGCATGTAAGCATGCACATTTTGCAAATAATTCTGCATTCAAAAATGAAATATTAATTATAATTAATGGCGTTATTAGAAAAGAGTACTCAGGGTTTATACAGAGTTTTGTCAAAAGATAGCGAAAAACCGCTAATTTTGTCACATTTAAACACGAAAAAAATGCAAATTTCGAAAAGGAAGCGCCAAAAAAAAAAAAAAAAAAAAAAAAAAAAAAAAAAAAAAAAAAGCACATAGTTCATAACGGGAGTGGAATCGCCCCCTCTTTTCTCTCACTTCCAATTGTAACCTTTTAGAAAATTTGCTGTGATCTTTTTTTTTTTTTGCTTAGGATCACTTCTGTAATTCTGTCAAATTTCTTTCCAAAATTTAGAAAAATTAAGGTAGTCATTTCCGAAAATAAAGAAAGAAAGATCGGTCGTTACTCGAAAAATCAGGGCCGTAACTACCGCCGGGGCACTGCCCCAGGGCCTCCAAGCCTGAGGGGCCCCAAACTGATGGTTAAAAAAACTATTGATTTTAGTTTCTAGTCTAACTTCCTATAAAATGTCCAGCACCTAGCTAAATGTTAATAATTAAAAAATAATAATAAATAATAGGGATGCACCGAAAAGTGATTTTGGCCGAATACGGAATACTCGGCCGACAGCTGAACCAAATACTGAATATTCGGCAAGCCGAATAGTAATTATTGGGCCGAATACCGAATATTCGGCCAGCTGAATAGTAACTATTCGGCTTTCCAAATACTTTTTATATTTCAAAGTTTAAAGTTATTAAAATGTTACTTTTAATTACTAGAATAAATGTTTTTGCATGTCCGTCGATATACTCCATATGTTTTGCATGCAAAAGCAACTCTATATAGTATAAAGAAGAAAATATGGACTTCTGATCGGTTGAATAATATAAAAAGAATCTAAAAAAAATCTAGAAAATCTTTCTTCTTTTCTATTAATAAATACATAAAATCGGAAAAAAAAATAATCAAAATCCATCGTTCAAATGGTTTTTATAAACAGAAACATACAATTAAATTACATAAACTCAAAAATGAACCAAAACAAAACGCTCTTTAAAGTATTCCACCAATAAGAAGTCCGTATTTTCACCTCTATGCTAGCTTCAGTGGGATCGGCAAAAATTCCGTCGTCGCCAGGTGCCTGCCGAGTAGGGTTGTGCAATTCTGCTTTTTTTTTTTTTAGTCATTTTTGGACTTATCATACTGTGCATGTTTAAACAACAGCATGCAAAAGAAAAAAAACTGCATCTGGGGCAAAGTGTTAATTTGCTCCGAGTGCGAGGGGCCTCACTAGTTTGCCCCGGGGCCCCCAAGATTATAGTTACGGCCCTGCTAAAAATCTTACATAAAATGTATCACAAATTTTGACAAATAATCGAAAAAATATCATTTTCTTAAATTAGTGAAAAGAATCATCAATTTTGTTTTTGGATTGTGAGAAAAAATCGAGTTTTGCCAGAGGATGGTGAAAAGATGCAAATTTCGTTCAGGAATCACAAAATAAAACAAACAAAAAAGAATTTTGACAAAAAATTTTGAAAAAAAGGGACATTTCATCAAGAAAAAGGAAAAAACGACAAATTTCGTCGAAAGGTCGCAGATTCCCGTGGCACTTTGATGAAATTCGTGCTTTTTATATGTTGCATTTTGACAAAATTTGCGTTTCTTCAACGGCCCTTTGGGGGAAAAAAAAATCTCACTTTTTTCTGTTTTCAGATGACAATATTCACTTTTTGTCGACGATCATTTAACGAAATTCGAGTTTTTTCCACGGTCCTTTGACAAAATCCTTTGGCCCTTTCGCCTAATTTTTGCGTAATTTATGCGCTATAGCGCGTCCGCATCATCGCTGAAGGGCTGTGTTTTTTCTAATGCTGGGCAAGAAGGGCGCTAGTTTTTGGATGAGGGGCAAGAGCAGGTGCGGATCCATGGGGGGGGGGAATCGCCCCCCCCCAAAAAACCAGTGTTGAATTCAGACTTTTTTCCAGAAGGGATTTCTGCGACTCTGTCAGAGACATTCCATTTTTCCAGAAAAAACGCGAATTTCGTTAAAATGTCACTAAAAAGAGCTAATTTGACAAAAATTGCATTTTCTCTGCTATCATTTGATGAAAATCGTAGGTTTTTTGCAATCATTTCACGGAAATCGTGTTTTCTCAATCTTTAGGCAAAATTTGCGTCTTTTCCACGATCCTTCGATTAAATTCACATCTTTATTGCGATCCTTTGACAAAAAGTGTACCTATTTTGTATTTGACCAGAAATAGCATCTTTTTTTGCGATTATTCGACAGAAGTAGTGTCTTTTTCACAATGCTTTAACAGAAATCGCGTCTTTTCACAATGCTTTGGCAAAATTCGTGTCTTTTTCACGATCCTTTGACAAAAATCACGTTTTTCCTGCAATCATTTGATGAAAATCGTGGAATTTTTTGCGATCATTTGACGGAAATCTCCTTTTTCTCGATCCTTTGACAAAATTCACGACTTTTCCACAATTCTTTGAAAAAATTCTCGTCTTTTCCACAATCCTTTGATTAAATTCACGCAATTTTGTGCTTTTTTACGATCCTTTGACAAAAATTGCATCTATTTAGTATTCTTTGACCGGAAATAGCATCTTTTTCGCGATTCTTCTACGGAAATAGTATCTTTTTCGCGATTCTTCTATGGAAATAGCGTCTTTTTTGCGATTCTTCTATGGAAATAGCGTCTTTTTCGCGATTCTACTACGGAAATAGCATCTTTTTCGCGATTCTTCTACGGAAATAGCATCTTTTTCGCGATTCTTCTACGAAAATAGCATCTTTTTCGCGATTCTTCTACGGAAATAGCGTCTTTTTTGTGATTCTTCTACAGAAATAGCACCTTTTTCGCATATCTTCTACGGAAATAGCATCTTTTTCGCAATTCTTCGACAGAAATAGCATCATTTTCGCGATTCTTCGACAGGAATTGCATTTTTCTGCAACTTTTAGCCAGAAAATTCATCTTATTTTGTGATCCTTTGACAGAGACTGCGTCTATTTCGCATTCTCTGACCGAGATGACATCTTTTTCACGATCTTTTAACAGGAATTGCGTTTTCTTCACAAGCTTTTGATAAAAATCATGCCTTTTTTCACAATTCTTTGATGATATTGGAGTGTTTTTCGCGATCTTTCGACAGGAATCGTGTTTTTTCCGCAAGCTTTTGAAGGCAAATGTGTCTTTTTTTTGCAGTCCTTTGGCAGAAATAGCACTTTTTTCCGTGATCATTCCACAATTTTTTTTTTTTTTGGGGGGGGGGGAGGGGGGCTATTCTTTGATGAAAAGCGCGTGTTTTTCACTATCCGCTTCCATCCTCGGAGATTTTTCTGTCTTGTTACCATCTTCGGGAATTTTTAAGAGACAGAATTCCGTCTCAGGACGGAAAAAAACTTGCACCCATGCGGAAAAGGGCGAATTTCGTCAAGAGGTCACGGAAAAAGTGCTAATTTTGTCAAAGGGTTGGAAGAAAGGTAGGCAAAGAATCATGGAAAAAGTTTGAATTTCGACATAGCATCGCTGAAAAAGCGCGAACTTCAACATAAGATTGCTGGAAAAGCGGTAATTTTGTCAAAGTACTGCGAAAAAGTGCGAATTTCGTCAAAGGGTCGCGGAAAAAACACGGGTTTTGACAGAGGATCGTGTAAAAAACGTGAACTCTGGCATTGGATCGCTAAAAAGTGCGTATTTCGACATAGGATCTCTGGAAAAGTGTGAATTTTGTCAAAGTGTCGTGGAAAAATCAGCTACTTTTCTCAAAGGGCTGCAAAAAATTGCTAATTTTGTCAAAGTATCGCAGAAAAGAACCAATTTCGTCAAAGGATCGTGGAAAAAACCCGAATTTTGACAGAGTATTGTGGGAAAAAAGTTGAAATTCGTCAAAAATGCAAAAAAAAAAAAAATGTGAATTTCGTCAAAGAGTTGCGAATTTAGTTGGAAGATCGCAGAAAGCATTTCATTTGATTATTCATTTAATAATAACTGTACAAAGAATGCTTTCATGAACAGAAATTATGACTATGTTGATTCTATGTTTCTTAGTTTCGCCCCCCCCCCCCCCAAAAAAACAATCCCCTGGATCCACCCCTGGGCAAGAGGGGTGCTGTTTTTTAAACTAAAGGGCAGGAAGGGCGGCACGCACCCCTGAAACCCACTGGGGGAAACTCTGCAAAAAAATTTAAGGACTTGCCACTTTTGTTGTTATTTATGTGGCATGCGCTTGCACACCCCAATTTTTAATGCCACATTTGGAGAGAAGAACATTTCAAACAAATTTTTCTCTATTAGAATCTAATTATTGGTAGGGCCGTACCGAGTACTCGGTATTTACTAGGTATTCGGCATACTCGGCCAATCTGCCGAGTACTCGGTATTCGGCCAAAATTTGGGCCGAGTACCGAGTACTTACCGAGTAGTTGTAAGGATTTAATTTCTAAGCATTTATTATCATTACAATGAGAAATTATTTGGCACAATACATTACAAATGAATAAATCAAAGTTTAAAGCACTAAAATAGTTAATTTCTTCTTGCAAGCTAGTTTTGGTCGCCATAGCATACCATCATATTCATATTTTGCACTGATGATGGTATGCTATGGCTACTGAAACTAATTTGCAAACAGAAATAAAATATTTTGGTGCTTTAAATTAAATATTTTGATTTATTTATAATATTATTGAAGACAAATGAATTTATAACTGATCTGTAAAAGTTATTTGAATATAAATGTATAATATTTGCAATTATTCAAAAAATATTTTATTTAATACATAAAAATGTTTATAAAATATGGAAAAGTTAAAAAAAAGGACACAAATGCAAATTCTTCCCTCCAGTTCACTTTTAATCTGCCTTTCATTGTACCACAATTAAAATGACCGAAACTTTCTTTTTCCAAATAATGTAGGAATGTTTTGTTTTAATTGGTAGTTTAACTCCTAATATGGGAATTATTCATTTGAGCTCATCAAGTTGTGATTACTCTGAATGAAAAAACAATTTCATTACACTTCACAGTAATTGCTACTAAAATGTGATTAAATTTATCTTACTTTCAGCAACATAAAGGCAAAAAAGCTGTTTTAATTCATACAACATTTTCAATATTATATTTTGAGCTCCATCTTATGGTTTATTATAGTTAATTACTCTAATAATTAATCTTTTTGGATCCAGGCAAGGAAACAACCTTTTCAAAATTTGAGTTTGCAACTATATGGAATGGTCGAAATCCTTCTACAATGTTTCTAGCTATAGCTAACATGTCTAAAATAGCCTGTTAGGCAATAAGCCTGATTTTATTGTAAGTTGCATATTGTGAATAATGCAAGCTTACATCATTACTTTTAACATCAGTTCTTTGAATTATTCAAAATTACAGCAACCAATAATCATTCTTGATACAGATTTCCAGTATCAAAAGGAATTTGTAAATTGAAGAATCAGTTAATTTGCATTGGTTGAATTTAATTTTTATGTATCACTTTTATTTTCCATTTTTTAAAAAATAATGCTACTGTTTTAAACTGTTTGAAATTAAAAAAAATTATCTTTAAAAGATGTATAATTACATTTCAAATTAGTTAATTAGAAATTATTTAAAAGTTAATTAAAAAATATATGATTATATGTTAAAGAAGTATGCTTATTATATATACACAGACATGTTACTCTTAAAACTCACATCATGTGCATCGATAGTTCTTTGTTATGCACAACTACTCGGTACTCGGCCGAGTAGTAAATGACTGAGTACTCGGTACTCGGCCAAAGTGCTACTCGGTGCAGCCCTAATTATTGGTGCTGAAAATGCAAAGAATTCACAACCTTGGTGATTTTGTATGTTTAAATAAACAAGTAAATACAATCAACTTTCCTATGCAATGACCAATGGTCATACACACAGAGATCAGTGAAACTCGAAACACTTATTACATATATATCGAATACAACTATAAAAAAAATTTTAAATGTAAAAAAAAAAAAAAAAAAAAAAAAAAAAAAAAAATGCAATATACGCGAAAAAATATAACTTTTGAATTTATTCTTTTAGAGCAGCGATAAGTTAAAGTGTCCTAAAGCTGACATCTAACAAATATTTAAAGCATTACTTATTTTCTAAAAACAATTTAGAATGAGTTTTTCTTTCTTCTTAAATCAAAGATATCTTGGATTTGGAAAATTGATAATGCTTTAAATATTTGTTTTACTTAAAGATGTCAGTTTTAGAGCACTTTAGCTTAATCACTTTCTTTGAACGTGAATGTTGTCCATGACTTACATAGAAAACTGATAAAAACACCATTATTAACATCCCTGTAAGATACTACTCACCATTATATGCTATTGAATATGTTAATTAAATTATGTACACATACATTTAAATAAAATATAGATCAAACTATTTACAACAATAAAATCTACTTTTGGGTTCCATAAAAAATTGGAATACAAATGATAAATCACAACAGTATTAAAAGCAAAAAATATTGATAAAAAAATTTATTGAAAAACTTTACGTAGTAAAAAATGTATGGAAAGAAATTTGGGCTAAATAATAATATTAAAATCAATTTCTTATGAATCTATTTGCAATTTTTGTTATCTAATTTGTCTAATTTCTGCAATTCTTTTTTGTTTGTTTGCAGACTTAATGTTTTCATTTCTAAGTAATGAGTCTGTACGAATCCTGGCACTGAACAACTATTTAGTCAAGTTTTGGTGCCATCCCCGGCGAATTGCAGTTTGAAACAAAATAAAATGACATTAAAGATAGCAGAGTATGTGCGAGAGCAGAATGAAGTTAAAATGTGACATTGAATAAACACTTTCAAATAATAATAATTAATAGTAATTCTAATATAAATCTTGTGGATTGATTATTATTGTTATTATGATGCCAAATGATGTTGGTACACGTGATACATGACATGCATTTCCTTCTCAAAAATTAATAAGAGCATTTTTTTAGCAATTATTAAATTACTTTAAAATATTCTGCACAGTTTAAGTTTTACATTAATATTAACAACATCAAAAAACAGTTGATTACATCAACAATAAAATAGTATTGAATAATGAACAGAGAGTACTTACTTTCGAAGTTTTCAGAGAATGAATCGCGTTGTTCTTCTAATTTCTTCTTAAATTAATCCGTAATTCGCTAAAAATCATTTTAACAATTTAAATTTTTTAAGAACACACAAATAACTTTAGACAAAAATAACTTAATTTTCCGAAAACAATAACAAACACAAACATCATACCGGTAGCGCGGCTGAATACGAATACGATCGTAGACGAAGCACTCACAACAGAATGTAGGCCACTGTCTAGTTCCGCAAATGGGGGAAAAAAGCTTACTAATCTATAGGGGAAAACATCTAGGGCTGGCCCCGTGCCGTTCTCCGAACAATCAAAGAAAGGTGGGTAGGAGGGGGGTGTATGACAGTGATAACTTCATTCAAACTTGATGTTTGTCCTTGAATCAGGGGTGGGAGAAGAATGCGTTCAACATTTGACACTGTGTGCAAAAGGGATAACTCACTTTTTGTCCTGTGTTAGGTGATTTTGGAAAACGTAACTAGTTTTTACTGTATCAGCATTATACATTTGAAAACTCTATTCCGGAAATTACAATACATTATTCGAATTCGTTAATGCTAGGATATCAGTGATCTTAATCAAATGACTTAAATCAGTGATTTAAACGTGATTCGAATGAATTGATTTTTTTTAAACCATTGATTAAAATCATAAATATCCTAAATGTTTAAAAAGCATAGTTGCCAACTCTCCATTTTTTGGCCTAGAAATATTTATCTTAATTAATCGGCAGATTATGACGATTTGAAATTGTAAAATTTACTTTAAAATTTTTCCGGTAAAATAAAACGGCAGATTTTGGCAGTTATGAAAAAAGAATAAAAATGTATTAAAATCTAAAATGAACGTAGTTTGGGGAAAATATATAGGTAGTTTGCCGTATAAAAACAGAAAAATAAGCTTTATATAATTATTTTTAAGATTAATTGTTCCCCAGATTTGTCAATATAAGTACAATAAGTTTGTAAACAGCGAGCCTTTTACTGGAACAAAATAAATTTTCATTTAAAATAGATATTTAAATCTAATATAATTTGCAATGTCATAATTTCCTTTAAGGATGCATTGGAAAAAACATTTATCTACCCTCAACGGCTCAAATTTTTCTGACACATTTTCATACTAATTTTTAAAAGTAAAAACATTCCCGAATTGTTTTTTTTTTTTTTTTTTTTTTTTTTTTTTTGAAGACATGTATGAGAGGCCATCCGATTTTATTTATCGCTCCATTTGAATTTGAGTTATAAATAATTATGTTCTCAGTATGACCACTTTTTTCGTTCACAGAACTCTCGCTTCGGAATATTCGGTTCAAAACGCCAACTTTGACAGCATTTTGGGAATATTTTCTGCATTTATCAAAAAATCAATAACCACGACACATTATGTAGCTTCTAAATAAGAGAATTTGCCTGTTAGATGCGTTTGAAAAAAAAAAAAAAAAAAAAAAAAAAAAAAAAAAGAATTTAAAAATAAATCAGAAAATAAGCAGTTAGGATTGAAATACAGCCTAAAGGCTGTTCTTAACTGCTCCCCTCAACAAACGCAAAACGTTTTGACATATTTACAAATTCATTTTTTAACAGAAATATATAAAATTGGAATGCCTGACTATAGAAGCAATTTCGAACCGAACTTATTTTTCCATTTCATGATAGTTAAATTACCTATATCCAGTTCTAAGCTATTTCGATCACTTGATTACCCGTTTTTCTCCTGCTTTTCGACCGGTTTTTCTGCTCTCGTCGGGAAATGTGCTCAAAAGTGACAACTTTGAAGGCTTGTTGTGAAAAATCTATTGTGTTCTTTTTTTTTTTTTTTTTTAACAGAAATTTGAGTCCAATTAGACAGTTTCTGAATAATAACACCTGCTAGTTTCATGCATTTCCGAACAAAAATAAATTAAATCATGTGTCACAAAGTTGCTCTTTTTGATTTAAGAACAACCTTAAAAGGCTAGAGCTAATCCTTTTGAAGAAATTTATAGCGATATCTAGGTTGCAGTTTTTTCTTATTTAATTTAATTTTTTTATGAAGATGCTTTCATTTAAGAAAGTGGCCTAATTAAAAATATTTGTAAACAAAACTGAAAAAATAAAAAATGGTTCTGGTACAGATTGATCTCAGTTATCCAAAAAAAAAAAGGGGGTCATTATAAAAAAAAAAAAAAAAAAAAAAAAAAAAGCAACCGAAATATTGCTTCTTCTGGATTAGCATTAGCGAATGAATTTTTCCACGACTGATGTAGCATCTTAACTAATCAAGTTATTCATTCTTTTATATAAAATCAGTACAACAATTTTTACAAGTAATGAATAAGTAGCTAGTAATTTATTTTTCTTATTTTTTGCAATAATAAATTCATAAAAAGTTGGGGCTAAAGAAAAATTAAGGAGTGATACTTGGTCAACAATTATTATAAAAGAGAAGAATTAATTGCTAAAATGAGAGAGAGAGAGAACTAGTTGGTATTAAAATTTTAAGCTCGAGCTTCTTTGGCAAAGATTGATTTTTTTTTTTTTTAACTGAAAAATAAATTTGATAAATTTAAATCATTGGTAAATTTCTAAAAAATAAAGTACTCCAATAATGGCCAAGAGGTTCTGCTCTCGACGCTGCTAAACGTAAGATATTGGGTTCGAACCAAATCGCGCACGTCCGCCTAATCATTCGAAATTTCTCATGGTTTTCTTCGAACCTTGCGTAAATACGGGTTAGATTTCGTAACAGACTTTTGCTTAATTATTTCAAATTTTGTGAAAATCGAATCAAAATGAAAAAGATATTACTAAAACTTTTCTTCATTTTATTAAATCCTATCATATGTATTTCATTCAATGATAGGTAATGATATTAAGTTGCCGTGTTGATTTCCACATTTAAAATGCAACTGTATTATTTCCGTATTAGTGAATTTAATATGCATAATAGTAATAAATTTTGTATTCATGCATTTTTAAGTAAGAGTGCAACAACTATTGCGCCAACTTCTGAATGTTTATAAAACTAGTTATAGTACGAACGCACCTCATTCACCGCGTTTAGCATACAATCTCCGACTTGATACAAGTAAAAACATGAATCTTGCTGACGTATTTTTGATAGATTTATAATCGCCCTGTGTTTTTATTTCTTATTTTTCACTTTTACTTTTATTATACATTTGCATTTAGTCATTTACAATTGTATAAACTAAAAGTAAAAGGAAAAAAATGTGTAAGGTATACGTAACAAATGCTGGAACTATAACTAAAACTCATATTGAACAAATTTTATGCATTTAAAATCTGCTGTTGCTGCAAATTTTGCAGAAAACATTCACATAAAAAATTGTGTTGATTTCAGGAGAAATACCTTATACCCGGCAATTATCTCCCTTAAATTTGATAAATGTGTTTTAATGCAGAATTATCGAATTTGCTTTAAATTTTGGATGTAAATTCTTTCTGATAAGGCGAATCTGTGAACAATTTTTAAAGTTTAATGATTGAGTATAAAGGATAACGCTTAAATTATGTAAATGGGTCATTATGAATAATTAATCCTTGTTCCTCTGTGGGTTGTGTGCGTGTGTGTGTGTGTGGGGGGGTGTCTACAAACTCCCAATCTATATATTACATATAAATTTTATATAATAATAATTATTATTATTAAATTACATATTAATGTTTTATTTTATACTTTTACATTTATATAATATGTAAGATATAAAATAATAATAATAATAACAAATAATAATACAGTCGAGTCTCTATATAAATATCTCTATATTATTTTTGATCTTTTGAATTAATTATTTGAAATGTTTAAAAGTAAATATTAACCTAACATTTTATTTCTTAATTATTTAAGCTGTTTCAATATTAAACATTAAAAATTATACTCATTAACAAGAACGTGTTTAAAAATTTTTTATTATCAGCCATTAATGACTCTATTGTCATGTACTGAAATTATTGTAATGATACGTAGCGAATCTCATGAATCTAAGATATACTTAAATCTAGGAAAAAAAGTGATGAGAAAAAAAGTTATCGGAAAAAAGTGACATAAACTGTAAAATCGGAAAAAAAGTTAAAAAGGAAAAAAAGTTACCGGAAAAAAAAGTGACAAGGAAAAAAAGTTATCGAAAAAAGAGACAAGGAATTGATTTTGGGGATTCATTGGTTAAGTATGAAAGGGGGATCGGGGGGAGGTTCAAAATTTAGGTAAATGGGTTTTCATGCTGAACTAACTGTTTTGATTCAATTTTTGGATATAGGTTCATACTGAAAAGACATTTGCCTGATTAGTTTTGGGAAGGGACGATTAGCACCCCCCCCCCCCCCCCATCCGCCCTAAATTAGATAAATGGGTTTTTATGCAGAATCATCCAGCATGTGTCAGATTTTGGATATAGGTTCTTTCTGATAAGACTTAAATATTGTATATAATGCCTGAAGAGATTTGGAAGTTTAATGGTTAAGCATAGAGAGGGAACGGGGGAATAACCTCTCTTAAATTAAATTAATAACTTTTTATGCAAAATTATCCGATTTCCTTGAAATTTTGGATATAGGTTCATTATGATAAGACGTATCTCTGATTAGTTATGGGGTTCTTTTGCTAATAAAGGCGGGGACGGGGAATTATCTCGCCTCAAATTAAATAATTCTTTTTTTATGCAGAATTATCCGATGTATTTCAAATTTTAAGTGTAGGTTCTTTCTGACAGGTGATTCCCTGAATAGTTTTAAGGGTTTAATGGTTAAGTATAGAGAGGGGGAACGGAGGATACCCCCCCTATAAATTAAATAAATGGCTTTTTACACAGAATTATCCGATTTGCTACAATTTCGGATGTAGGTTCATTATGATAAGGCGAAACCCTGATTAGTTGTGGGTTATTTCCCGTTTCCCCCTCTATACTTAGCCATTAAACCCTTAAAACTATTCAGGAATTCACTTTATCAGAAAGAACCTATATGCAAAATTTGAAATAGGTCGAATAATTGTGCGAAAAAAATATTAAGGTACCCTGGGGTAATAACGCCAGGCGGGGTAATAACGCCAAGTGCTTATATTTTGCATAATTATGAAATAATCAGGTAAATGACACCCATGTGCTCTGCGCAGAAGGGTTTTGAGTCATATAAATCGCAAAAAACAGTTTCAGGTTAATTTGTTTCATTTTTAGGTCTTATTGTTTTTACAAACAACTAAAATTAACGCTTGATCTAAAATTTGCGAGATACGTTTTGTTTTGTGAAGACTATCTTTTTATCCGGAAATACTTTGTTAATTACATAAATTTGTAGTGCATTTCATGTACTTTTAAAATGTTGGTGAAGATTTTGGATATCTTCTCGAGATAATTTGTAATTTAAAATGTACTGCGCAATAACTATACCGGGGTAATAACGCCAATCCTTGACTTTAGTACCCCGGTTGATTCCCTACAGTGGCCGAGCTACATCCTAAATACTGATTCAAATAAACACAGTTAAAACTGTCCAATGTTTCTCATATTTCTATTTAAGCGGTCCTTTTTAAGCAAAAAGAAGCTCACGGTCTGATATTCTTTTGCCTCATCCCCTCCTCCCACACCACACCTTTATTTTTCTTACACTTTCACAAAAAATTGAACATTTTCAATAGCTTAGAATGCAATTTGTCAAATTCTAAGTTTGTAGAGTTTGTATTTTTAGAATTGGGCTATCTACATGCAATTATTCCATTTTATTTCATAGTTTTGTTTGCATGGCGTTATTACCCATATAGGTGGGTAATAACGCCAAATAGCATTGGTCCAGAAAAAACGCCATTACATTTTATGAATACATATCTGTTAAATTATTTTATTTTATATAGATAGTGAATGAGTTGCTGTATCAGATCCTATATTTGTTTGAAAAATACAATCTAAAACTAAGCCGTGAAAATTGGTAGAACCTTAACGTGGCGTTATTACCCCAGGATACCTTATTTTATTTAAAGAGGGGGGATAATCGCCCGCTCCCCCTTTTCCAATAGCAGAAGAACCTCACAACTAATCAGGGATACGCCTTATTACAATTAATCTATATCTAAAATTTGAAGCAAATCGGATAATTCATCGTAAAAAGCCATTTTTTTAATTTAAGGCGGTATCTCCCGTTCCCCCCCCCCCTCTATACTTAACCATTAAACCCTTAAAACTATTCAGGGATTCACTTTATGAGAAAGAACCTATATCCATAATTTGAAATATATAGGATATGTGTGCATAAAAAACAATTTATCTAATTTAAGAGGGGGGGGATTATCATGCCTCCCCTTTTTAATTAACAAAAAAATTTCATAACTAATCAGGGATACGTCTTATCATGAACCCATATCCAAAATTCGAAGCAAATCGGATAATTCTGCGTAAAAAGCCATTTTTTAATTTAAGGCGGTATCTCCTGTTTTTCCCCCCCTCTATACTTAGCCATTAAACCCTTGAAACTATTCAGGGATTCACTTTATGAGAAAGAACCTATATCCATAATTTGAAATATATAGGATATGTGTGCATAAAAAACAATTTATCTAATTTAAGGGGGGGGGGATTATCATGCCTCCCCTTTTTAATTAACAAAAAAATTTCATGACTAATCAGGGATACGTCTTATCATGAACCCATATCCAAAATTCGAAGCAAATCGGATAATTCTGCGTAAAAAGCTATTAATTAAATTTAAGAGAGGTTATTCCCCGTTCCCCCTCTATGCTTAACCATTAAACTCCCAAATCTCTTCAGGCATTATATACTATATATAAGTCTTATCAGAAAGAAAACCTATATATAAATTTGACACACGTTAGATAATTCTGCTTAAAAACCCATTTATCTAATTTAAGGCGGATAGGGGGGGGGGGGGGGTAATCGTCCCTTTCCAAAACTAATCAAGTAAGCGTCTTTTCAGTATGAACAGATATCCAAAAATTGAACCAAAACTGTTAATTCAGCAAGAAAAACCCATTTACCTAAATTATGAGCCTACCCCCCGATCCCCCTTTCTTACTTAACCAATGAATCTCCAAAATTAATAATAAATCCCCGAAATCAATTCCTTGTCACTTTTTTCCCGTGCCACCTTTTTTCCGCTTTTGAAGTTTGTCACTTTTTCCGATAACTTTTTTTCCGGTCACTTTTTTTCCGTTTACCGAAATACATGACAATAGCGTCAGTAATGGCGGATAATAACATATTATCATTTTTTAATAAACGTTTGATAATCAGTATAATTTTTTATATTGTACATTTATTTTATTTATATTTAATCATATATTTTATTTATATTTACGTACAATTAATTCAGTATTAATGTATTATAAATTATTTATTATTTAATTATTATTATAATTTTAATAATTTACTTATATTATTTATTTACAATTATTATATTATATTAATATATTAATTATTATATACAAAATTATTATTAATATATAATATAATTATTATATTATACATTGTAAATAAAAAGTCTTCATTTGGCGCCATCTCCGTTTTCCATTCTGCCGCCTGGACGACCATCCCCCCTTTTGTTTTTACACTGCGCAGAAACACATAACAACAAGGAAAAATAAATAAATACAATTCTATTCGAATTCTTTATTCGAGGTTTTTAAATGTTAAAGAAATGTTCATAATTTTATATAAAACATAAAATTGGTATAGCAGACGGTAATTGAAGATACTGCTTTTCATAATTGAATTAAAAGAAGATTTTAGCAAGACATAAATCAAGATTAAACAAGATATATATATACTGTTTAGTTATATCTATTATATTAATAATGTTAACATTTACATTATTAAATTGCAGTTCACTATATCACTACTAAATGTAAAGGGTACATTTCTTAATAAGCTATTTTTTAATCTTTAATCTTCCTTAATTAAGATATTGAGTTCAGCCTAGCAAAGTCAAAACAAATGTTATTGATTTAAATAATAATAGGGTAAACTATGGTGTATGGTTTAATTTTTCCGTTATTACATAATTCTGCTTTATTTTAATAATATGATGTGTAGTATAAGTCGTTTTTTGGTTTTTATTATTATATTATCTCCATTTTTCTGTCATATGATATATGAATACTTCAAGTTTTAATTTACCACTTGCGGTATCAGGATTAAGGTCGTGCATTTGGGATTCATTCTATTTTATAGCTCATCACTGTTTTATTTTCTCCATATCCACTATAGATTACTTGGTATTTCTTTAATTAGTTTTGGTTTCATGTGTGTTTGTAGTCCCAAATTCGTATTGTTTTGCTTTCTCATGGCAAATACGAAGACGAAACCACACACTAGAGGTCTGCACAGGCCCGGGCTTGGCCCGTGACCCGTACCCGGCCCGGCGGAATCGTTTCAAATTTTCTAACGGGCCGGGCCGGCAGAATCAGAATAATTTTCTCAACGGGCCGGGCCGATAAAAAAATTTTCAACAACCGTTTTGAAGAGTTCAGCGGAAACGATAAAATATGATCTATTTTCAACGCAAATGGTTTTAACGAGAATAAATATAAATGTGCGTCACGAGCCATACTAGTTTGACAGTATCAATATAAAAATGTAACTTGTGCAGTGTGAGATCGGCATCGGACAATTAAATTGTGTGTTTAATATTTTTTTAGCTGACTCATACCGGGCCGAGATCAAGCTTGCATTATTTTTCTACGTATAGACTTGCCGGACCGGAACAAGACTTAATTGTTGTCAAGATCTGTAGGGCAGACAACATGATTTGTAAAATTATTAACAGCGATAAAGAACTTATGTTAGATTAATCTTTGGATATATACTTCTTGATGGTTTTTAAATTAATTTCTCAATAACGCGAAAATTTGATGGTTTTTAAATTAATTTCTCAATAACGCGAAAATTTTACACATTTTCAGATTAATTTTTAATTAAAACATAAAAGTGATAAGCCTGACTATTGAAGGCATTTGGAATCGAATAGCATTTTTCATTTTTGATGAATAAAATACTTGCATAAATTTGTTCAGATACAATAATTTCTCAAATGGTTGCAGCTTTTTCTCCCTTCCCATGCTATCGCTTCCGGAAATTCTATTGAAAATGCTGACTATAACAATAATTTATTTCCTTTCAGTATTCTTAAATTGCTTGTATCAAAAAACGGTTAATGCCACTTGATTATATAGTTTCTGAATAAAGATACCTGCAGTGCGTTTCTGAGAAAAAAAATGAATTTAGAAATGTATCAAAAAAGCGCATATTTGAATTAACGAATGAATTTGGATTTAAAATCTTTAATAAAATGATATAGAAATATTTTTAGAAATCTTCTTTTATTAAACAGCTACAAAAGTTACGATGTTTTTAACTTTCTTTCTTTTTTCTTTTATTTTAAGCCATATTAACTTTTAGATGAATCTTTATTTCATTGTTGAAAGCCTAAGAATCTTAGTAACCACTAATGTTGCTAATGTGTATTTGATGTAAAATATACTGTAAAATCATTCCATAGATATGTATGCAGTATACTTTAAAGAAATCTTAATTATATGAAAAAAATCTGATTTTTTTAGAAATCGTAGAAATTGTAACGGGCCAAAACGGGCCGGGCCTGTTTTCACTGATTTCTGTACGGGCCGGGCCGGGCCGGGCCTAAAATATAAAAATTTAAACGGGCCGGGCCCGGGCCGAACTTTTAAGTTTTACAACGGGCCGGGTGGGGCCGAAAATTATTTCCTACGGGCCGGGTCGGGCCGAAAATTATTTCCTACGGGCCGGGCCCGGGCCTGGAAATTCCGGCCCGTGCAGACCTCTACCACACACTCCATTTGTAGTTCCAAAGTATTTGGGACCTGATGATTCTGCTTTGGTTCTACAAATTCCATTTGTATTCATATTATTCTTTTTTCCTTTCATATTCTATGTGATATAAGTTATTAAATTCAATAGTTAATTTCAAATGGTTTATGTTGTTTACTATTAACGGTCTTATGTATATATATATATATATAATTTTAAATCCGATTCTGGTCAAGTAAATTTAAATAGAATTTTTGGGCCCAGGTCTGGTACATTATGAAAAATGCAAGACTTTACTTGTAACCCCCCCCCCCCCCCGAATTTAACTTTTAATCTCAATTTTAAATACGAAGAAGAGGTACAATAAAAATTTTATGAATTTTATATTTTGGAATAAATTAGATTGTTATTTCTAAAAATAATTTATGCGCTTAAAGCTTATGTTATTATGTATAATTTATGCGCTTTATACGTTTAAAGAAAGAATTATTTCCAAAGTTAATTTAATGATCTATATAGTTCTAAATATAACTCAATAGCTTGTTTGTATTAAAACTCATGATTTGTATTTCTACATTGTTTTTTCCAGTATTGTATAAATATACTACAATAATAATAATAATAATAATCTTATTTTTATTAAAATCGATTTTTTTTAATTTGAATCCGTGTATTATTATTCCCTGCACTAAACCACTGAAGAATCAAGACTTGCAGGTTTCTGAAACAATTAACATTCTAATTACTAACATAAGTTAGTAATTAAAAATATAAAAACTGCAAATTTGTGAATTCACTAGTTATGACATACACAATGTTTTATACTATATTTCGTGATGTGTAATTATGTACATAAAATCCAGTTTTAAATGATAAGTATTCAGCGTAAATTAAAATAATAATTATAACAAATAATTAAAATTTAGCATTTTACGTTTTTCATAAATAATTAGACCAGTTTTCAACGCAAAATGATTCGTAATTAATAATTAAAAGTAAAAGATAAAACGTATCATAATGTTCTCCGACAAAATTGTTTTCAATCATTAAATTAAAAAAAATATATTATTTGCATTCAGTCGCATTTTCAAGTCTTTTCTTGAAAAAGCTTCTCGGAAAATGTTCCCGTCTTCCCTTGACCAACAAATTTCTTAAGAATTTGCAGTAGACAGCTTTGTCCAACCCACATGCGTCAAAAGGGGGAATCAACTTTAATCCCCTGAAAGTGTTCTCTCAGTCACAATGTCACCCTCCCAACTTTAACTCCCCTATTAGTAAGCTATTCGTAAGTTTTCCCCCCTTTGAGGAATTAGAAAACACCCCAGAATGTAGCCTTACGCGTTATAGCGAAAGCTCGATAATATAGTTCCTCCCAAAGAAGAAAAATGTAATATTATTCTTTTATTTCCAGGATATGTTGCATTGTTTTTCTCTTAATGAATAACTTTTATGCTGTTATGAATGAAGTAAATCTTAACAAAGTACAAACTTATCATTTCGTTTGGTTTTGATAGCTTCCGATGGTTCAAAACTGAGAAAGCATAAGGTTCATTTTTGATCCAAATATACTCAAATCGATATGAGTACATCAATATACTCATTTTTGAGTACTTCATTTTTTACAGTGTATGCATTAAAAATATTTAAATTTTATTTTCGTATCGCAGTGCACTTTATAAATAGTTTACACGTATTTTATCTTTATATTTTATAGTATGTATATCCCTGATGGGTTAAGTATTACTGTGGCCCCCCAACAACTAGTTTTAAATTGCACTTTGAATACTATTCAAGGGCATACTATGTGAATTATAGTATATATTCATTTATAACTTTTTTTGAGAAAAATGATTTTTTTTAAATATTTTAACCGTTATGAAGAAGTTTTCAAAATGCTCCATCTGAATTCTATATGAAATACAAACCCCAACATTTTTTTTTATGCCAGTTTGGTTTATATATACAAAAAAAAAAAAAAAAAAAAAAAAAAAACGAAACCTAGAATTTTATACATTTGGATATAAATGTATGAAAAAAAAATTATATTTTCTAAAATTTATGAAAATTTCAGCTCTTTTGTATCGTATTTCTGCACTATATTAACTAATTTTACCTTTTCGGATATTTCTCAGTTTCAAAAAACAATGCAAGTTTCATTTGTATATTTAAACAAAACTGCCATTAAAAAAAAAAAAAAAAAAAAAAAAAAAAAATTGGGGATTTTGATTGATAATATGATTTGCATAAAGATATATTGGGGATTTCGATTGATATCTTATATGCATAAAATACAGTGCAACCTCGATAATCCGAGTTAATTGGGACCGCTAGTATTTCGGATGTCGGAAATCTCGTTTAATAGAAATTGTGTATAAAAACTCGACATACTCGCGGATTTAACATCGCTTTGGCTAAAAAAAAAAAAAAAAAAAAAAAAAAACGTTTTTTAAATGATAAATATAAATGTTTAAAGTTTTAGTTTAACAAATTTAAAAACGAATCCTCTACACTGTCGCCAATCAAAAGTTTTGGGGATGTAATTGTCCGATAGTAAACGGTGGGACACATGAAATAGGGATATTAATAGGGACACATGAAACAAAATCAGGCTTCGCGATCAGAGTTAACAGAGTTAACAGATCGGTTAACAGAGACCTCCATTAATCGAAGCTCGGTTAATCGAGCCTCTACTATATTTTGATAAACCCATAAGGCTTCATAATTCATGACACTTAAAATATTCCGTAATTTTTTCTTATTTTTCTTTTATATATTTTTATATTTTTTGTATGATAAATATATTTAATAATTAATATAGGGCTACCTTTGCGTATTAGCCATTTGCCCGGAGATTTACGTCATATTTTGCCGATTTTAAATTTCTTCATTTGGATTTATTTATTATTTTTATTGTCGTTTTTTAAAATGCTTAATCTCTCAATGTTTTTCTGCTCACAAATTTTATTTTTAAAGATGAATATTTATTTTACTCTACTGTTTTAAAATTTATGGTTAGTTGCGTTAATAACGGCCTATTATCGCACGAGGTATATAGGCCCTAGAGGCGAATGTCCTCCGTGGAGGTCTTTCTAAAGGAACCTAACCCGTATTATGCAAGAAAATCCAAGGTTTGAAGAAAACCACCGAAAACTCCGAACGATTAGGATGAAGAATGCGATAGGGTTCGGACCCAGCACCTCCATTCTACCAGTTTCGAGAGCAGAACCTCTCGGCCGCTGGCAGGGCTTTAATAGTTATGTGTTTACGTTTAACCAATTAAAAATTTACTCTAACTTTTTTTTTTTTTTTTTTTTTTTTTTACAAATAATTTTAAAAAACTGATTTCTGTTTAATTTTGTTGGTTTTTTTTTTCTTTTTTTTTATGTTTAATCTCTGAATTTCTGAAAATCGAGCATAAATTAGCTGTTTGTCATGTAATGTGCCCTTGAATAGTAAATAGAGTTCGATTAAGAAATGTAATTTAACAAATTACAACAACCATTTGCAAAATGATTTTTTCAAAGACTAAGATTTAAGACAACCATTTCAGAAATGATTAAAAATTTATGTTGCATTTAGTTTGCACAGTTTCTAACCATTTCATTTAGAAGATTGAGTACGAAATAATGATGATAATAATAATAATGTCATAGCAGTGGATTTGGTCATTTTCCTCATATATACATGTAGGACTAGTCCAGTCATTATAGTAAGTTCACCTCGGAATTCGAGATACCAAGCTGTAAGTCTGTAAATACTTGTATATTGACACCCTAAAAGTTGTCTCAAAACCTACATATGGTAGGGTGTGCGCAACTATTAAATTCCAAGGTCAAAGGTCACAAAAATCGGTTTTTTGCGTTTTTTGGAAAATATCTCATTTCCTATAGGTTTTTTGCTATTTGTATTTATTATCAATATTGTAGAATACAAAATTCTCTACAAATTTTGTTTGAAAACATTTTTCATACGTCGAACCGTTTTCGAGATAGAGGGCGGAGAGCGCGCGGTCACAGCATCACTTCAGGTCAAACGGTGCCTCCGGTCAAAACGCGCCATATATCATTTTTTTCCTATCCACTTTTTATTCAGTATTAATTCATTTAACAACACTTAGCTGTCCATGTAATTGCAGAATTTTTAATGAAATTATAGGAATTATATTTGAATTTTAACCTAATTAATATAATATTAATAACTTCTTACATGATGAAAAAAAAACAAATTATGAATTAATCGTTTTATTAAAAAAATACTATTAAATACATTTATTTTTATTAAAAGTAAAAAAATGGAATAAAGGGTACAAAAACTATAATTTATGTTTTTAATCATCTTCTTCCTCTTCATCGTCGTCTTTCGGCTGCTGGTAAATTTCAAACTGGTCTTCATTATCGTCTTCAACGACATTTGTCTCAAGTTGTTCCATGATTTCGGGGTCAAAGGTTTCATCTTCGTTAATGTCGCTCTGATATGGTTCTGCATTGAGACTAGCTTGCCCATTACTTAGGCCACAAGCTAAAGAGCATTGCAAGCCCACTTTCCTGCATCCGCATCGCGAACCACAACCACTCTTGCAGTTGCAGAAAATTGTATTTAGCAAATCTTCTGGAGCAGGTGGTAAAATTGTCATGATAGGCTACAGAAAATCGTTTTGCATTGCCCAACCCCATACCTGGGGTTCCAAATCATGCCCTAACCAAGTTTGAACTTGATAATATACACGTTTGAAATGTTGCTGAGACGCTGCACTTGTTGGTGGAAGAATTGAAAGCTGCACAGATTTATTAAGTTTTGTACACTTGACGTAATGCATATAACGAAGATGATCGAGACTTTTCACAGATTTCGAAGCATTATAGACTGCCAATAAGATTTGAGTTCCACTCTCTAATAATTCCTGGGCCGAACTATTTTCGTCCTCAAATGCTGCAGCTAGTTCATCCAAATTCGTCAGTTTCTCAAAAACTTTTAAAAATGATTTTTTTTCCTTTTTAAAAAGCGAAGAAGTTGTGTCACAGCCATCACTTAATGCATGCAGAAATAAAATGTGTGTTTTGGAATGTGGATAATTATCAAAACTTTTAGTCGAGTATATCTCCGTTTTTACATTTCCTTTCCCAACTTTTTTAAAGAAAATTTCTTGTTCGTAAGACAGTGTACGCCCAATTAAAATGACAAGTAAATCAATATCTTGTCCTATTATAACAGCAGTTTTTTCAGGCTTTGATTCTTCAATTGCAGTTTCAACAATAAGAACATCCGCATCATCTCTGGCTTGTTTAGTAGTAATATTTGCAGCTTGTAATTTTTCAGTTAAGGTATTAATGAGCATATCTTTGTTATTTCGATTTGATAAGAATTTTTCTTGAGTAACTGGTACAACCATTGTTTCATCTAAACAGACTTTATACGTTTTTGAAAGTGCAGCAGTTCTTCTCTGCTGCTCCATAGCTTTTACGTTCTTACTGTAGTCTGAATATCCGTCAAATACAACAATTATTTTCGAACTGTAATGCCTTTTAAATAATTAATGTATTTATCAAAAATAATAGATAAAGTATCTTCTCTGCTCCATACAACATGATGAAGAAGAAATCCGCCATCAATAATGAACGTCACATTATTTTCATTGAGAAAAAAATCAATTGGGCTCATGTTGTCATACAATGACGATTTTGTTTGTTTTTCTCATGCCATCATTATCAAATAGAGCTGTTGGATACGGACTCAATTCATATTGAAGATATTTCTCAAGATTACTTTCAAATTGTTTGCTGACAGTAATTATTTGGAAGAGTAATAATGGAGCCACTGCAACTTTACAATCATTTATTTTTACAGATTTGTTAACACAGGAAAGCGGCATTACTTTTTCGGAACGTTTCAAATTTATTTCATGCATAATACAATTATACAGTGCATAATACAATTATACAGTGCATAAAGAAAAAGATAAAATATAATATAATAGTTAATAAAAATTGATAAATATTTATAATCATTGATTTATCGATAGTTCATCAACTATATATGGCGCGTTTTCGACCGGAGGCACCGTTTGACCTGAAGTGATGCTGTGACCGCACGCTCTCCGCCCTCTATCTCGAAAACGGTTCGACGTATGAAAAATGTTTTCAAACAAAATTTGTAGAGAATTTTGTATTCTACAATATTGATAATAAATACAAATAGCAAAAAACCTATAGGAAATGAGATATTTACAAAAAAAGCGCAAAAAACCGATTTTTGTGACCTTTGACCTTGGAATTTAATAGTTGCGTACACCCTACCATATATAGGTTTTGAGACAACTTTTAGGGTGTCAATATACAAGTATTTACAGACTTACAGCTGGGTATCTCGAATTCCGAGATTCTTACCTAATTTAAGCTTAAATGACTGGACTAGACAGCATATAAATTTGAAGATAAAAAAATTCGTTTTTCAATTCTATGCCTTTCTTTCTGTCATTATGAAGCTAAAGTGTTGTACATATATAAATATAACGCTCACTATCAATATCAATATCATTTTAGGAGAGGGGGGGGGGGTCTGATACTTGGCATCCTAAAAATATGTCTGAGGTGGGGGGGGGGGGAGTAGTCTTGTTGTATCCTTGTTATTATCGTTCCAACCAAAATTTTCTTTTTTTGGAATTTTTTTTTTTTTTATATTTTATTTTATTTATTTATTTATTTTTTGTACATTACAGTCTGTTATCTTTTTTCTAAGTCTGTTACAGTGAAACCTCCAAATAAGGGACACTCCGAATAAGGGACACCTCTATTTAAAGGACAAAAATTCCGGTCCCAGTCCCTTGGTATAGGACATGTAATGTACTTACCTCTGAATAAGGGACACTCGATTTAAGGGACACTTGAAACTGAGATTAAAAGGACTGGTTTTTGTATTTCAGATAATAAAGTAGTTTGTGGTGAAAATGAAAATACAGATTTTTGTGAGCTTATTAAACAGACAGACAGTCATGTTTATACAGAGGCATATGACACAATTAATGAGCATTTGTTCACCCCACAATTCTGATTTGATATCAGAGCATTTATCCACATTGAAATTATTGCTGAAAATTATGCGGATGATTCTGAAAGTGGAGAATAAAAGAAAACTGTGAGATAAAGAAATTTACTGATGCTTTTAGACTTTTTTCAAATCCAAAAAAGACAACTTTTAAGACATGAATTTTAATTTATTTTTATTTGGAAATACTTGAAACTAGCAGGTGCTGTTGTTCAGAAAACATGTAATCGAGCTGTTTTTTCAATTTTCTGCAAATGCAATAGATCTTTCAGAAAATATTATCAAAGTGGATGTTTTGAACCGAATTTTCAAGCAAAAGAAAAATAACTACTCAAGAAAGGGTAAATAACGTCTTTGTCACGTGATCAAAATCGCTTATTATTCAATAGTTAATTTATTTATCAGAATATTGAAAACACAGTTCAAGAAAAATCGCTTCTATAGTCCAGCGTTCTAATTTTTATACCTTTCATTAAAAATTGAATTTGTATTCACGACAAAATATTTTTTGCTTACTGAGCAGAGCAATTGAGAGATTTGCTGTCTTAAAATACGCAAAAAAGTTCAATACTTTTTTCTTTTTGTATACTGCTGGTAATGAAGAACTAAAATTTATAAGTATGGTAAATGAACACTTTGAAGGTTTGTAGTGAAAAAATTGAAATTTGCAAAACAATCCCTTTTGAATGATTACTTCAAGTAAAATTCTTTTAAACGTTTTCATACTGTTTGCATGTACACTATTTGCATAAAAAATATAAATCAATAATTCTACAAATCATTTAATGATTTTGTAATCAATTGAAAATTTTAATTAATTAATTCTGTTTTCTTCCTTTTGTGTCTGATTAACGTAATATATACACTTCGGATACATTTAAATTTTATCTTTAACGCTTTGTTATTTTTATATTCTTCTGAACGATAAATTAAAAATAATATAAAAAACTCCGAATAAGGGACACCTCTATTTAAGGGACAAAAGTTCCGGTCCCATAGGTGTCCCTTATTTAGAGGTTTCACTGTATTTAGTTTTATGAAAATACAAAGTTCTTATTAAACTGTAAAAAACACCGAATATATTGGCGATAATTAATAATTATAATAATAGACTTTATAAAATCACCACTGCAGTTCTTCTTTGACCTCGTGCCCTGACGGAAACGTGTCTGCTTCAGCTGTTGACAAGCTGTATTGTTTCAGCTCGAAACGCGTCCTGCTTTGATTTTTTATGTTATGATGATTTTTAGAAAATCTATTAGTAAAATTATTATTAAACTATTAAATTGTTGTAAAGCGATTTCATTCTAAAATATTTAATGTCACAATTTTTCTGCCATATGCCCATGTACTTTTAAATGCAATTTGTTTGAAAGTGTATCTCAGTTTGTTTTTGAGTTATTAATTTCCTCTGTAGTTTTTAATACATTTTTTTTTCCGTCATTGTGCAGAAGTATTTCTAAAATGCGGACACTACAAGGATTAAGATATGTCTCAAATACAGTGAAACATCCAAATAAGGGACACCTATGGGCAGGGTTGTTAAATACCCGGGTTTTTTCAGAAAAAAACCAATCCTCTGGGTTTTTTCAGGGGTTTTGGGGTTTTATCAGGGTTTTTGGGGGTTTTTTCGGGTTTTATCAGGGTTTTTCGGGTTTTTTCAGGGCTTTTCGAGGTTTTTGGGGGGTTATGGGAGGTGGTTCAGAATGCTTAAAAAAAAAATGTATTTATTACTAAATTTAAAGTAGCTAATTGATTACAAATATATATAAATCAATGACAGTAATCAAAATTATGCTTTGCTTTTAGATAAATTGATTATTAGTAATAATTTATAAATTATTTTTTGTTATTACTAAATAATAGAATAAGCCAAGTAATTCTACATGTCTACATAATTCAATTAGGATTCTAAGCATATATGGTATTTTGTTATGAGTTTCTATTATATAACATAGAACACATTACACATCAAAGTATTTTTTTAATGGGAAAAAAAATTGTTTGTGTTTCTTACACATGCTACAGAGATTAACTAACAATTATTTCTTTTAAAAATTGTGATGATATAATTAGGACATTTCTTTTCTTTGGGGTGGTGGGGTGATGGTTATAAATTTTATGAGTTGTGTACTGATATTAAGAAATATATTACAATACATTATATATGTAATATAAATACATTATATATGTAATTTAAAGTTGAAATTTTGAAAAAACCCACTTGGGTTTTTTCCTGGGTTCTTTCAAGTGGGTTTTTTCAGAAAAAACCCACCCGGGTTTTTTGGGCTGGGCAAAATCATAACAACCCTGCCTATGGGACCGGAGCTTTTGTCCCTTAAATAGAGATGTCCCTTATTCGGAGTTTTTTATATTATTTTTAATTAATCGTTCAGAAGGATATAAAATTTATAAAGCAATAAAGGTGAAATTCAAATGTACCCGAAATATATAACGTACATTAATCAGACAAAAGGAAGAAAATAGAATTAATTAATTAAAATTTTCAGTTGAGATTACTAAATTGTTAAATGATTTGTAGAATTATTGATTTGTATTTTCATGCAAACTGCGTCCATACAAAAAAGTATGAAAACATTTAAAAGAATTTTACTTGAAGTTTGATGTTATCAATCAAAGGGGATTGTTTTGCAAATTTCAATTTTTAAATACAAACCTTTCAAGTGCTCATCTGCCATATTTATAAATTTTGTTTTTCATTACTAGCAATATTTACACACACACACACACACAAAAAAAAAAAAAAAAAAAAAAAAAAAAAAAAACAGGCATTTAATTGTTTTGCGTATTTTAAGGCATCAAATCTCTCAACTGCTCTACTTAGCAAGTGGAAAACGTTTTGACACATTTACAAATTCATTTTTAAACGAAAAGATATAAAATTGAAGCGCTTGACTACGGAAGTGAGATGGAATTGAGCTGTGTTTTCAATTTTTTGATAAACAAATTATCTATTGAGTTAGAGGCGATTTTGATCATGTGACAAAGGCGTTTTTTTACCCTTTCTTGAATAGTTATTCTTTCGCGTGGGAATTTGGTTCAAAACGCTCACTTTACAATATTTTCTAAAAGATCTGTTGCATTTGAAAAAAAAAAAAAAAAAAAAAATAGAAAACACTGGTCGATTACATATTTTTTTGAACAACGATGCCTTATAGTTTCAGACATTTCTGAATAAAAATAAAGTAAAACTTATGTCTTAAAAGTTGCCATTTTGGATTTGAGAACAGCTTTAAAGCATCTGTAAAGTTCTTTATTTCACAATTTTCTTTTATTCTCCACTTTCAGAATCATCGTCACAATTTTCAGCATTACATTCAATGGGAATAAACGCACTGATATCGAATCAGAATTGTGGGTAAATAAATGCTTGTTAATTGCATCGTTTGTCTCTGTATCAACATGATTGTCTATCGGTTTTTTAAGTTGACAAAAATCTGCATTTTAATTTTCATCACAAACTACTTCACTATCTGAAATGCACGAACCAGGCTGTTTAATCTCATTTTCAAGTATCCCTTAAATCGAGTGTCCCTTATTCAGAGGTAAATACATTACACGTCCTATTCCAAGGGACTGGGACAGGAAGTTTTGCCCCTTAAATACAGGTGTCCCTTATTTGGAGGTTTCACTGTATATCTATTCTCGTCAGAGAAACTTAGTGTCCGAGAACAACCATTTTCCAAATAAAGTGCAACCTCGATTATCTAAGCTAATTGGGACCGCTGGTACCTCGGATATCGGAAATCTTGATTAAAAGAAATTTTGTATAAAAACTCGCCGTGCTCGCGAATTTAACCTATGTTAGACAAAAAAAAAAATATTGAATGATAAAAATAAATATATCAGTTATGTTTAACAGCTCAACAAATTTAACAAGTCGAAACTTACACGTCAAGCATAACAAATGAGGTGCGTTTGTACTTTAACGAAGTTTTAAAATTCAAATCTTGGTGTAAAAGTATACAGTATTTCGGATGCAGTATAGTAGCAGAAATGTTTTGGGTGTCCCTGTAAATACTATCAGTTTCTGTTATACAGGAAGTATTTTGTAGTAATTCTCAATAACTTACATCCATTTTATAAAATGTTAAATTGATTAATAAACACACCCCAAGCAATGTTTCCCCTATACTATTTTGTAATGGAATACTTTTGTGTGGCCCTGTAAATGAATAACAAATATATTTGCTCTACAGATTATACCCAATGTATATTATACTACACTATATGGCCAAAGATGACCTTCCACTTGTAATTTTTGACATTTTGTTAAATATCTAGAAAAATACTTCAGAAATCATCGTGAAACCTTAAGTGTGTAAACATAATAGTATAGGTCATACATTTCCGTGAAGATTTTCTCCCGAAACTCCAAAGGAGACCGTCAACATATTGAAAAAGAACGAAAATCTTTTGGATAACCCTGTCAAAACTAATGTAGAAAAACGTTCAAACTGTAGATTATGATTAAGGAGCTTATTACAATAAACTGTTTTCATTTTAATGCGGATATTATGGATACCCGAAGAGATATTAAGGATTTTATAAAAACAGTCCCAATGTTTTTCAAGTTTTTTGCATATAATTTGCAGAGTTCTTAATATTCACTATTTTCCTTTTTCGAAAATATGACAAAAAAAAAAAAAAAAAAAAAAAAAAAAAAAAAATTGTACATAACACCCTCTAATCAGAATTACAAAATAATAAAAATTTTATGAAAAATGAGCAGTTTTACTCAATATTTTTTCATTGCGCATGTGTCAGCGTTATCCAAATTTAATTTGCATATTGTGTTAGCTAAATGTATAAAGCAACTTTTGTAAAAGTCTCAAAAACATAGGTTGAAAATTCTGAAAGTGTTCGTCGATAGAAAAAGCATAAAATCCGTTGTTCCCAAAATGAAGCAAAAAAATGAGGGGTTGTATCCAAATATAGTAGTACGTGCTATATTAAGTACTAGCTGACCCGCCCGGCGTTGCCCGGGTCCGTTATAATAATGTTAAACGAACTTGAAATTTTTATGATTTTATCTTTAACTCAAAATATGTGTTAATACACTGTTAAGAATTTGACCCTTTTGCTGCATCGTCACTCCACCGCTTTTATAGAAAATGATTACTTCAGCCTATTTTGGAGCATTGTCATAGGTCAAAATAGATATATTCTATAAAAGCGGGGGAGTGATGATACAGCAAAAGGGTCAATTTTTTTACAGTGTACATTATATTATATACGTGCCCCCTGACTGTGTCAAAAATTGATTTTTTAAAAAAACTAATATTTAGCTGCAAAAATACCTAAAATGACTGCAATGGGAAACGCAGGAGGGAATATGTGTCCAACGATTTCGTGTTGATATTTATCCTTAAAATTACTGTTAAGTGACTTAACTAAATACTTTTTTCACATAGATATCCCAAGTGAAATATTTTGAATTTCAAACTAATTATATATCACTCTTAAATCTGACTATACCGTGAATGAAATCGATTCTCGATGATTCGCTAAAAGGTTAGTATATAATATTATAAATTCAGAGCCATTTTACAAAAATAGGTGTATATTTTTTATCAAACATGCGTAATGTTCATTCTATGAACAAAATCCTAACCGTAACCTAATTGTATCGGAATCATAACTTGTCTGTAACTTAGCTGTATCTTAACAGTAACCTAACTGCAAGTTAAATATACCATAAATGTAACTTGGCCGTCACCTAATCATAACCTACCCATAATCTAACCACAACCTAACCGCAACTTAACCTTAACCTAACTGTAACTTGACCATGACCTAACTGTAACCTAACCGGAAAATAAAATAACAAAAGGGTCACCGGAACGTAATTGCAACATAACTGTTATCTAACCGTAACCAAGTTCTAATTTAACATTAACTATAAACGAAATATTTTAACCATCTCGCGCTAAGTACTTAGTTTCACTTTCCACCGCTACGGAGCGCATTATGTTTTGTAGAACATCCGAATTTTAGGTTCGGATTGGATTCATGTTCATGGAAATTATTTTGTCTTCTTCGGATACGGTTATGATTGTTTGGAATATTTGTGTTCAGTTTAGATTCGGTTTAATTCAGATTTCGTGGGGGTTTTTTTTCCCTTCAAATGGGATTTTTAAGTTCGGGTCGGGTTGTACTTGTATGGAAATTATTTTACCTAGTTCCAATGAGGTTATACTTCACTGAAATATTTTTGTTAGGTTCAGATTAAGTTTGGTTCAAATTTCGGGATTTTTTTTTTCTTTTTTTTTTTTTTTTACAAATTTTTTGGTTTGGAATAGGGATTATGTCCATGGAAATTATATTGTCTTGTTCGTATCTGGTTATAGTTATTTGGACTATTTTCGTCGGATTCAGATTTGGTTCGATTCAGATTTCAGGTATTTTTTTAAAATTGATTTTTAAGGTTCTGGTTGGATTCATGTCCAGGGAAATTATTTTGTCTTGCTCGGATCCGGTTTTGGGTCTTTGGAATATTTTTTTCGGGTTCAGATGTCGTTCAATTCAGATTTCGGCTTTTTAATGGAATTTTTAGGTTCAGGTTGGGTTGCGCATCAACGGAAATTATTCTGCATTATTCGAATAAGGATATGCTTCTCTGGAATATTTTTGTCAGATTCAGATTTAGTTCATTTTTTAGGTTCGGATTGGGTTCATGTTCATGGAAATTTTTTTGTCTTGTTCAGGTCCGGGTATGGTTCTGTGGAATATTTTTGTCGATTCAAATTTCAGGTATTTTTTTCAAATGGAATTTCAGGTTCCGATCGGTTTCATGTCCACGAAAATTATTTTCTCTTATTCGAATCCGGTTATGGTTCTTTCGAATATTTTGATCGGATTCAGATGTAGTTTGCATAAAACTTCAGGCCTTTTTTTCAAATGGAATTTTTTAGGTTCGAGTCAGGTTTATGTTCATGGAAGTTTTTTTGTCTGGCTCTTATCGGGTTATAGTTCTTTGGAATATTTTTATCGATTTCAGGTTTCGTTCTGGTCATTTTTTGGGTTTTTTCAGAGAAAAATTTTAGGTTCGGGTCGGGTTGCATATACACGAACATTATTTTTCTTTGATCGGATTGGGGGTATGCTTCATTTGAATATTTTTGTGGGATTCAGATTTTATTCGGGTCAAATATCAAATCCATAGTTTTTTTTTTCAAATGGAATTTTTAGGTTCGGGTCGCGTTTATGTTCATGAAATTTTTGTCTTGCTTGGATCGGAGTATAGTCTGTTTTTTTTCTGGTTGGGATCGGGTTATGTGTTAATACGCCTAAACATTATGTTTTGCTACTATTCTTTTAGTGACTATTTTTTATATATAATTTATTTTGCTATTTGATAATTTATTACTGTGTATGAATCGTCTGCCTATTCGAACAATTGTACGTCAAAGAGCCATTTCATTTTTGTTTTAAAAACAAATTAAAGTCTTAATAAAATTTTAACTTAAATAAATGCATTCAAATTTAATCAATGATTTAAAAAAACTGCTAAAAAAGCCTCATATATACATATACATATATTAACTGCAACATAGCCAACCACAAATACATTCTAATGTACGAAGTACCAACGATCTGACGTAATAGCTATGTTCAAAAATCCTAAGTTAAACTGACATTTTGCCAGTCAATGAATTTTAAAGGTCTTTGGGAAAAAAACGGTCACTTTTGAAATGTCAAAATCTCAAATTGGTTTCTTTTATAGAGTAAAAAGAAATTAATAGAGTGGAGGTATTATCTCTGGAGATGATGCTTGAGATGTAACCCTACATTAACTCCAATTAAGTACCAACAAAAGCACGTGCTTTGACACGCCTATCAATTGGCGAAATTTTAAAATGAAGGGCCAAAATCACAGTCAAAAGAAATCCAGCCACCCCATTGGTCGTGTGGTAAGGATGAAAATCACGAACTTGTTTCTCCATTTGAAAAAGGTGAGCGGGAAAGTATTTTTTAAGCGATTGTTACCGTCTGTTCTTATTTAAGATAAACCATCGAAATTAACTCAATTAAGATATTTTGATGCCATTTTATAAAATGAGAGTGAAAAATTTAGATTATAAATGAAAAGAGATAAGATTTACTTCAAAACTGCCGCTACGATTTTTTCTCGGAAAAAGGAGTATGACAACATTTACCCAACTGCTAAGAGATTGTTCCCTGAAAAGGACGCGGCTCAATGACCAATGAGGTGTTTGGATTTCACCGGACTGTGATTTTGGCCCTCCATTTTAAAATTTCGCTATCAATTGAAACAGGTTTAAACCTGTATTTTTTTTTCTCTCGTTTTAAAAAAAAGAACTAATTTATCGCTTCACCGGTAAAAATTTATTAATTATTTTATCATATGTGTTTTAAATATCAATACAGAAAATTATTTTAACGTTTTGCTTGAAAATATAACATTATTTTGTTAGTACATTAAAATCGTCTGCAGTCAGAAATTTATATTTTAGATTAATATTTATTACTTAAGTTTTCATACATGATTTTAAAAGAATGTTTTCATCATTATATTTTAAATATTTATTTACATGCAATTATTAAGTCAGAAACATTTTTCATCTACGTTATAAAGTATTGAAAATTACATTAATGAAGGAAACTTTTAGTTATACAATTTTTAATTCGTATCAAATGTTTTCAATATCTTATTTAATTTTAATTTGATATTTAATTATTGCTAATTTTCCAATTTCCTTCATTTTAAAAGCGAATATTTATTCTAATAAATAATAATAGAACGAAGACCATTTTAAAAATTTGCTATTTCCTCTTGAAATATGCTTCAACTGTAATTCATTTCTTTCAATTCGTCTTATAATACAAAATCTCTTCCACGTGCTTTTGTTTGCCACATTAAATTTGAGCGATAAATGGTTTCATATCGCAAACCTTTTTTGAGCTTACTTCACCTCCACTTATCTTATTCCTCCATGGGTTTCTTTAATTCTATCTCAGCTTTCTTATCACTTCTGCGAAAATTTTTACACAACCAACCAACCGTAAAGAAATGAAAGAGAAAAAAAATTGGGAAAAAGATTATTTTTTATGAGAGTGACCTCTTGATTTTAATTAATTACTCAGTTAATAATTCGAATTTTGAAATTCTGAAGCTCAGGTGCATCAGGAGAGATATTGGGCTACTCTCAAAAAATTTTTGAGCTTTGTACGTGCTGTAGATTTTGCTAGCCATCGCAGACACACACACAGACAGAGCGTTTTGTTCTTTTATAGTATAGATTATATATATTGGCATAACCAATAGAGAAATGAATACAGCCCCTCATCTTTTTTCGTAATTTTTAGAATACGGATTTTGAGCTTATTCAATCGACACAAATTTTCCGAATTTTCAAGCTATGCTTTTGAGACTTTCAGAAAAGTTGCTCTATACCAGGGCTGTCCAACGCGGCGCCCGCGGGCGCCATGGCGCCCTTTAGAGTTTTTATTGGCGCCCTTTTGAAGATTTCCAGTTATTAGAATTTTTAGAAGTAAAATTCTATTATAAAGAATTTTCCCTTTAAAATCATTATTTGCCCTAAATATGTTTTGAAAACTTATTAAATGCATTCTAAACGAGAAACAGACTTTGAAAATTTTGTTAAATTTGATGATAATGCGAAATAACTCGTTTTTAAACTTGAAAGTAACAGAATAATAAACTTTTTTAGATCCCTGGTCCTTTGTAGATATATGTGCATTAAAATTAATCTTTTTTCTTTTTGCTGTTATCATACTGACCCATTGGTTGTTTTATATGACTGATAAAGGGACTAAATTTTTCATTCTTAACTTTTGAAATTCTAGGAATTTATTTTTCTTTCAGTTTCTTTACAAAAGTAAAAAACATTGCAGAATTATTTCCATTTATAAAACCATTATCATAAGGACCGTTTTCTTCCGCTCTAAAATTCATTTGCATTATGTTAGACGTGCTTGTATACTTTAACAATACTGTGCGATAATATTGCTGCATTTTTTCAGTCAGGTGAATACCTGCGCCCTTCACTGAGTGCCAATGGCTGAAGTGCGCCCCTGATCACTGTAAGGTTGGACAGGCCTGCTCTATACATTTAGCTAACACAATATGCAAATGAAATTTTGATAACGTTGGCGCATGCGCAATGAAAAAATATTTAGTAAAACTGCTCATTTTTCATACAATTTTTATTATTTTGTAATTCTGATTAGAGGGTATTATGTACAATGTTTTTTGTGATATTTTCGAAAAAGAACATTATTTTATATTAAGAACTCTGAAAATTATAAGCAAAAAACTTGAAAAAATTTAGGTCTGTTTTTATAAAAACCTTAATATCTTAACGAGTATCCATGCTATCCGTATAAAAATTAAAACAGTTTATAACAATAAGCTACTAAATCAGAATCTACAGTTTAAACGCTTTTGATACATTAGTTTTGACAGAGTTATCCAAAAGATTATCTTTCTTTTTCAATTTGTTGACGGACCCCTGTGGAGTTTCAGGGGAAAATCTTCACGGAAATGTATGAACTGTGCAATTGTGTTTACACACTTAAGGCCCCTGTCCTCGCTCGAGGGAACGCTCGCGAGCAAATGCTATTCCTATGGGGAAGCATTTTTCTAATAACTCTTTCGCATTTTGACATTTATGATTTTTTTTTTTTTTTTTTTTTTTTTTTTTTTTTTTTTTGCATTGGATAGCTGAGGTGCATGCCGACAGCTCACCTTTTTTACTCTTTCGATTTTGGTTGCAGATATTTTTTACAAAGTTAGTTTCACTTTCAAAACCGGTTTCGAAACTGAAAGTGCTTTTTAAAAAAAGTATCTGCAACCAAAATCGAAAAAGTAAAAAAGGTGTGCTGTCGGCATGCACCCCAGCTATCCAATGCAAAAAAAAATTATTCAAAAATGTCAAAATGCGAAAGAGTTATTAGAAAAATGCTTCCCCATAGGAATAGCATTAGCTCGCGAGCATTTCCTCGAGCGAGGGCAGGGGCCTTAAGGTTTCAGGATGATTTCACAAGTATTTTTCTAAATATTTAACAAAATGTCAAAATCGCAAGTGGACGATCATCTTTGGCCATATCGTGTATATACTTCATAGACACATATCAATTTTATTATGTTTGAAAGAGTGTAACTGCAATAAAAAGCACTTGAAACTTTCCCCCTCATTGACTATAATATAACGGAATAAATTTTGACTGTCCCTGTAATTAAACTATACATCCGATTTTCATAAAATTTGAAATGACTCAACAAAATTATGTAATGATTATATATTTTAAATTTCAAACGATTCGGTTGGGTAGTTTTTGCGTTGTTACATGCGAAAAGACGGGCGGACTGAACGAAAACTATCCTAAAAAAGAAATTATCCGTACTCTTGCCTATCTCCTGGTGTTCAATATGGCTATTGGAAGCAAAGTCAGGTTTTGTTATAGACTCGGTTAACAAAAACCTTGATTAATCGAAGCCCGGTTAATAGATATTCTACTGTAATTAAAATTTAGTTTGAAGGTTTCATGTCCCCATATTGACAATATACTTGCATGTGCTTATCATAAAAATAAATCATATTCCCTCCACTGAATCATATTTATTCATAATACTTATTTGATAATTATAATATCTATAATTTATAATTAATAATATATAATTTGAATCTATAATATATAATTAATCTATAATATATAATATATAATCTCTAAATTAAATCTCAAAATCTCTCTAAATTTAATTAATCTATCTCTCTAAATTTAATCTCAAATTAAATCTATAATATATAATTTGATAATTATAATATCTATAATATATATAACATTTAATATATATTTATTTATTTGTTTCAGCAGTAAAAAAGGAAGAATCGGCTGTTAATAAAGAATATTTTTGCCCCTTCGTATACTGCGATCCAGATATTGCCGATGGAAGCAAAATAACAGGTAATTTTAGTTTGCACACAGACGTTCCCGCTTAAACAAATATTGACGGTTCCAGAAAAAATATTCAATTAAGCGGGATATTTGATTAAACGGGTACATATAAATGTAGTATTTAATGTGTTAAAGTGAAAAAAAATATTAAATACAGTATAATTAATTAGCATAATAAGAAAATCGTTAAAAACTTTAATAGAATGATAAAAATTGAAATAAAACGAAATAATGTTAAGTAAATACACTGTTGAAAAAATCTGTGAATTCACTGTAAAATTACTGGCAGCAAAGTTGTTGGACATTTACCGTTCCTTTAGTAGATTTTCCGTTTTGGGAAATAAAAGAAAGGAAAACTCCGTTTGAAGAAGCGGTAACTTTCTGTTACAAGGTTTCATTTTTAATGATAATAATTTAAACATTTGAATAAAACATTTTTTATTTTACTTGAGAGGTGTAACGAAAAATTAAAAACAAATATTATTGACATGTTTTGATTTCTATTTCCATCATTTTCTGCGCGATGAACGGCCCATCCACGTCGGCGACCCCTAACTACGTCCCAAATAGCAAGAAATTCCTTGCGCGACAGCGCTATCGCTGATAAGCGACCGCGAATATCGTCACAATTCTCTGCCTACATCCCGAACAGGCCTACTCTATTGCGCGAAGCGCTGTCGAATTATTTCAATAAATCATTGTCGCATGCCGTTTGTATTGACCGTGAAACGATTTTATCGATATTACGACGATTTTTTAATTTATTACGACGATTATTTAAACGATATTTTATCTTTATTTTATTATGAATATGATTCTTGTTAGATGGAATCAAAACATGTCAATAATATTTGTTTTTAATTTTTCGTTACACCCTCTCAAGTAAAATAAAATTGTTTTATTCAAATGTTTATATGTAAAAGGAGAGTATTTCTTAAAATCTTGTGATTTAAAAATCTAAAATATTTAATAACTCGTTTAATTTAATTTAAATTAACGAACCGAACAATCGTCAAAGAATTTGAACTTCCTGTGATTTTGAGCTGCTATATAATTTAATTTATTTTTTGTACAAATTATTCCAAGTCTCCTGGAGGATCGAACTCAAAACCTTTTGACGGCGGAATAAGTCCTTACTGACTTAGCAAAAGCAGCTGCTGCCTGTCTGTACAAAGTATCTCTCTTATAAGTTTGTGGGAAAATCAGCTGTGCTTTTCAAAGATTTCATTTCAAATATATTCGTTAGAATATTCGTAAATGGTTTATTACTTTTATTTATTTATTTATTTATTTTTTAGATCGTTGCATAGTACTTATTTTTTTTTAATCAATTTTAATTTTTTAATTAGTTTAAATTAAAAAAAAAATAACTGTTTAAAATCACTATTTTTTTTTTTCGTTCGAATGAATGTACGAAAAAAAAGTTTTATTCATATTTTTACAAAAATAATGTTATGGACAATTTTTTGAATTTGTCGCACACAATTTATTTTTTGGGGGCTAATTAGCTAAAAGATTTTTTAAATAAGAAATCAGAGAAAAATAAACAGAAAAAATGTAACTAAAAAGGGACTTTTTAATGTTTGCATTATTTCATGGCACGAGGGGAATTCGAACGCACAATCTACGTTCTCAGGCATTTAGTAAAGTTGCACCTTGACCACTCGGCCACGGAGACCGCCAGACAATGGCGTATCTCCGTTTTTTCTTTCTATTTCTATCTGTTTCGTTATTATCAAGAAATATGGCGGTGTTTTATGATATTTAACGGAAAACGCCCTTTTGTTGCGAAAAAGGACTTTTTCTGTTAAATTCAGGAAAAATATATCCGTGAATTTCAATTTTTTTTAAACAGTGTATGTAATAATTTAATGTCAGTAAACACACGCTTTGGTTTACATTCAATTTAATGCAGCTCGTTTGAAATTGGTCCAAATTTTGTTATGCTTGTTAGAATTTGATTTTGATTATTTTTACAGGATTTAAAAAATTGATAAAAAGTTGTCAATAAGGGGCTACTTCAGTCATGTGAAAGGATTCGCTGGTTAATGCTAATCCTCTGGAAGAAGTTTATAAAGCTATCTCGGTGGCATTTTAATATTTTTAAACGATCTTTTTTGCATTAGATAGATGAGATCGATCTCTACAAAGACCGTTCTTTTACTTTTTCAATTTAGATTGCTGATATTTTAATGAGGGTGCTTTTACTTTCAAAACCGGCTTAGAAAATGAAAGTGCCCTCATTAAAAATACCAGTAAATAGTTTCGAAAAAGTAAAAAAACGTCTTTTAACAAACGAAAACTAACAAAATACAAAAATTGATTGAAACTATGCAATTTATTTCACCATTTTTTTTTTTAATTATTCAAAAAAAGGGGGAGAGGGTGGAACTCACATGACATGCCCATTACACACCTGCCATTCGAAATCCATGCAAGAAGTACTGGAAATTTGTATTCAATATAAGAATCGAAAATGACAAAAGGCGGAGTCTAAATTCCAGTTGAAACGATTTTTTCACACTCATTTTCCAAATTGTCTCACCCAGTTGTTATTCGATAAAACGGAAGCATTTCGAAAAAAGCATTCGCGTAAGTGCGGAAAAGTAACATTAACCCAATGGGAATAAATTCGCTTCCGAAGAATTTTATTCGAATAAGCGATATTCAATTATGCATGACCAGATTAAGTGGAGAAGACTTTATTTTATTTACTTCTACTCAATTACTGTGAATATATAAATCTGTAAATGAATGTTTTTAGGGGAAAAAAAATCCTTTTGAAAGACATTGATACCGCACAATGCAAAACAAAAATATCATTGAGATTTTTTTACTACAACTAGTTTTATTTTTTAAATCTAAATTCTATACTAAATAAGCAGGGCTGAATTTTTTACCTGAGCGGAAGATATTTAGGGGCTGTCCAAATACAACGTTATCATTTTAGGGGAGAGGGGGTTGGCATATGATATCGTAAGATATCTCTAGGCGGAGGGTGAAGGATTGTATTTTGATATCGATATCATTTTTGATCTACTCAAAATTTTCTCTTTTTATTTGTAACGTGTTTTTTGGTACAAAATAGCATGTTATTTTTTTAGTCTGGTATCCATTTTTATGAAAGTTCAAAGTTATTAGTAAAAAAATTAACTTTTAGTAAAATTTTGTAATTCTAGAATATGGAATATCCCAACGTTTGGCATTCCTATTCTTCCTCATATGTGTATGCAAATATAATTACAATTCGAGAAACCATAGGTATGTAGATATTTGAAATGAAACTTGTGTTAACTAATAAATAAATAAATAAATAAAAATAGAAGGAATGCTGCCCACATATTTTGTTGATAAGAATTTCTATCCCCCCCCCTCCCATCCCTCCTCCGTTCGGGACAAATGTAGCAGAACTTTTTTTACTGTTGAGTACATTATGTAACAAAAAGCTATTATAAAATACTTTTACGTAATGGTTAATGTTATTTCAAATAGAAATTTTTATGTGTTAAAATGAAATTTTATCGACTTTTCTTCATTTGAATCGTAAAAGTATGCGAAAAATAAACGTAATCAGTCATGTATATCATTTCGAATAAAAAAAGAAATAAATTCCAGAAATCAAAAATTTTTACACTTTGATAATATAATTACCGGAAATGGGAGAGAGAGAGGGGGGGGGGAGTCGTGGGATGATAACGTATGATATCGGAAGGGGATGGTAGGGGGTCCAAAATTAGCAAAAAAGTAGATAACGTTATATTTGCACAACCCCTTATTTCTTAGGGCCAATTTTACAACAAGGATTTTTACGCGGTTCTTTTCTCATTTGGAAATAAACTTGCCAACCCTGTAAACAATCCAACATTCTCTATTCAGTGTAACTGCTGGCAAAAGGATGGTTATTGGTAACATGAACAAGATTTAGAAGAGCAGGTATAATAACACTGAAAGATTTGCAGAAGAGAACTTCAATTTTTGGTGAGAAGATCAAATTCTCAGTCAATGATCTGCTTGCTGTTCAATCGCCTTTAAAGGTCGCTGTTGAATTGGAGTTATATGTGTTTTCGTAATTATATAAGTACGTAGCACCTATAGTTGTCGTCCAGTCCGTTCGTCCATCCGCATATAACAACGCAAAAACTACCCAACCGAATCGTTTGAAATTTAAAATATGTAATTATTACATACTTTTGTCGAGTCATTTCAAAGTTCATTTCCAGTCATTCCAAGTCATTTTCAGTTATGAAAATCGGATGCATAGATCAATTACCGGGACAATCAAAAGCATTGCGTTATATTACGGTCAATGGGGAAAAATGTTTCAAATGCATTTTAATAGTGTTGCACTCATTCGAACATAATAAAATTGATATGCACCTATAAAGTACATAATATAATTTCATTTTGCATAATCTGTGGTGCAAAGAACATTGGTTATTGATTTGCAAGGCCACATAAAAGTATTCCATTACATAATGGTACAGGGAGAACATTGTTTGGTGTGCATTTTGATTGTAATTAACTATTTACAATTTTATGAGATTGATATATGAGAGTAATATTTTTAAAATTTCGTTATCGTACAAACGCACCGCATTTACTACACTTCACGTGCAATTTCTAACTTTTTTTTTTTATGGAATTTTTGAAATTTACCTATAAAATGTGAGTAAAAGCTAACTTGGGGGATCCCGCTAATAGTTAATGAAAATTTTCACGTATCATGCCCTCTTATGCGGAAATGGGTTTTATATATAACACTAGACCTAATAATTTTGTTTGAATGTTAATAAACCTGATGTCGCATTGTTGTCAACTGTCTAAAGCTATTTTCTATATATATGTATATATATTAAATTAGAAAGTGTAAATATTTTTCTTTTGATTAGTTGGAAACAATTATCGATAAGTTAAATAATCCACTTCAATATTGCTTATTTCAAGTAATACTTTTATAAGAATTTCTGTTAATCCCCAATGTCCCAAGGATGATATTTTATAGATTAATTTTTTGACTTTCGATTGACTTCTTTCGCCTGATCAACTACTGAGAAAATGGCAATTAAAAAAACAATTTATTTATAATTTTGTTGCTATTTAATTTCAGTGGATTTCATGTCCGTTCATTATAGGATATTCATTGAGGTTTGTAACAAACATGTTAGTTTACTTCTAAAGCTTAATAGGAAGAAATAGAATAAAAATTCCACAGCACAGACTTTATATTTGATCAACTACTATAGTTCGATCACCTTATAATATTAAAAGAAAAGCTTCAGGCAATATACAAAGTGATCTTGCTTTAAAAACGTTAAAATCAAATTGCGATGTACATTCAGCTTATACAATGACACTGTAATTAAATTAAAACAAAACCGCTTTTTTAACACATGGGTTTTTTCGAATTGGGCCCAGCTTTGCGAACCTTGGTCTATGGAGGTAAATACAGTAAAACCTTTAAATAACGGACACCTTGAGAGCGCAGAAATTGTCCGCTATTCGGAGGTGCCCGCTATTGGGAAAACCTCAGAGATAGAAAACTTGCTAATGAATGCTTAATGTGTCATTAGTCGATTTTAATATGCCCTAAAACCTCTATTATATGATTAACCAGAAATTGAAATAATTTTTAAAGCAATAAAACTGAAATAAAATTGTGCATATCTTTATCCTTTGTTTATTGCATTCTTACAAAACAAACTGTTACAAAAGTTTGCTTTTACTTGCGATTACATGTAATTTGTTTTTCAATGTGAAGTTTTAACTCTGTCAGTAGTTTTAATCCTTTTCAATTATCTTTTTTTTAAAAAGAAAAAAAAAAAAGTATAACTGTTTACTGTATTTTTCTGCTTTTTAAAAGCATACAATCTCAAATCATCTGAGGAAGGAGGTGGGGGTGATCACAGATAAATATAGGGGGAGAGGGGATTTTCTCCAGCTCATTCCCACATCTATCTGTGATAACAACATTTATGACATATTGCCCTAATAAATTTAGATGTTTTTTATTTTTTCTTTCCTCGTTAAAAAATAATTTTTCATTCTTTTTTGCCAAAATTACTGTCCGCTATTCGGAATGTCCGTTATTCAGAGCTTAAACATACAAAAATTTAAGTTTTGGGAGTGGGGATTTGAAAACTGTCCGTTAAATAGAGGTGTCCGCTATTCAGGAATGTCCGCTATGGAGGTTTTACTGTATTTGAAGTTACATTACGCTAAGTAGATTGATATTGATATATATTAATATGAGGTGGACTACAATATCCTTAGTATATAAAATAATGCCCATATCATTTATCTTTACTTGAGGGCAGGGTTGGAAAAAAAACAGGTTTTTTCGAAAAAAACAAAACAACAACAAAAAAATGGGTTTTTTTGGTTTAAATCGGTTTTTTTTTTTAACATACTTGTTTATTGCATATACATGCATATTTATTGATAAAAATAGACATTGTTGGATTATAAGTAGTATAACTTCATTTGAAAGTAATTTAAATTAAATAATTATAGTGATTTATGTAGAAAATTAAAAAATTCGTATTTTAATTTAAACAGTTATTAGTAAATAGTCTTGTGTTCAAAGATTAAACTACTCTACACAGTGAAACATTGATACTTTGAAAATTTTTATAAACAATCTTTTGATTATTAATAATAAACATTTTGATGCAGTTTGATGAATATAATAGTCTTTTCCACAATTTTTTAAAAAATAAATTTGAAATACTTCTTGGAGATTTTTTTTTTTTTTTTTGGTAACAATTTGAAATCATCATTTTTGGTCATTAGATTCAGCAGATAACAGGGGTGGTGGTGGGGGGGGGGTGAAATTGGTGCTATTAAAATGCTATAACTAGCATCCAATTTTTGAATACTGTCTTATTCAACTTCATATTTTGATTTTAATTCTTAAAAATAATCTTCCCAATCAAAAAAAAAAAAATAAATAAATAAAATAAAATAAAATTACAGTTTTATTAAATTTTAAAGATCACCGAGTTATGTAGCTCCATATTCAAAATCATTGTACATGTTATGATAGACTGCTTTAAATAATCTTCATTTTTTTATGAAAATATTTTATATTTAATATCAAATATTTTTAACCTATTATATCTTTGATCAATTCACGTGTTCTAAGCTTTTCTTTAAAACAAGAGAGTATGTTCGCCAATGCATACTGATTTTCATCCTATACATAAAAAAAAAAAAAAAAAAATCGCCTAAACACACTATCTCTAATGCTTATTGCTGAAATAGTGTTAAAAAATATAAAACATTTATACCAATAATTTGTAAGTCTTAAATTATAAAGTAAAATAAGAAAATATCATTAGAATTTTTTTTTTTTTAAGCAGTTTTTTTAAACCGTGGTTTAAACCATGGTTAAAACCAATTGGTTTAAACCGTGCCAACCCTGCTTGAGGGATGCACAAAACAATTAGGTTACATTACTATGTGTGAGCAATAATTGCTAAAGCTAGATGTATAACTAATTAAATATAAATAGTAAATATAAGTAATTTTCTACAAATTATTTGGTGCGCATAAACTCTAAAAATCGTATACCGGACTTCGGAAAAATAAAAGAAAAGAAATTCCAGTGTAATTCTGCTCAATGAAAGTAATTTTCATATGTGTTATCATTATCCGTTTCCTAACTGAATTAAAATTTTGCATACTATTTAGTATATATAGAAATCATCGCATGTATCATATACAGGGATGATAAAAATAACTCGGGTTTTTTCCGGACAATAAATGAAAATTGCTGAAATTGGGTTTTCAAATGAGTTATCCATTTTTCCATCTTTCACGTTATTAACAAGTTGGAAATTACACGCCAAACGAAGCGAATGAGGTGCGTTCGTATTATAAAAAAGTAAAAAAAATATTCAGATATTGGTGTAATCGAATCCGACGTCGAATACAGTACATCGATTACAGTATAATGGCTGAAATGTTTTGTGCTCCTGTAAATATTATCTGCTTTCTATTGTACAGGAAGTAACTAGTATTAAACCACAGCAACGTACATCATTTACATAAAAAATGAAATATTTAATAGTATTAAATGCTCTCTAAATCGTGTTTCCTCCTTCCCCGTGTAAAGGGATATTTTGTGTGGCCCTGTAAATTAATAACAGATATTCTTTGCACCACAGATTGTGCAGAATACATTTTTTAGTTTACACTTCATAGATGCATTTGAATTGTATTTTCCCCATTGACTGTAATGTAATGGAAGCCATTTTATCGTACCTGTAATTGATCTATACATCCGATTTTTATAAAATATGAAATGACTTGACAAAATAATGCAACAAATATATATTTTAAATTTCAAACGATTCGGTTGGATAGTTTTTGCTCTGTTATATGCAGACAGACGGAAGGACAGAACGAGGACGCACCCAAAAAGAAGTTTTATTAGGATTTCCTGAATGTGTTAGAAAGTGTTTTATAATCTATGTTTGAAGCATAATTTTTCTTCTTTTTTCAGGTGTACGTCAGCATGGCAACGGAAGAGAAAAAACGTTCATAGATGTTGATCATGAAAAAGAAGTGAAATTGCTGTACGGCACTCCCGGTAAAAGAGACCGCAAAGCCAAATACGATCGTCCGTACTTCGGAGACAGTTATCATTGGGAAATGAGAAAAAAAGAGGAAGAGGAAAAGAGAGATCTTTTCAAAGAATTACCTTGGAGATTTTAGTTATTCATAATAGCATCGCTAATCAGCACCTTTCAATTTAGATCTAGCAGTTTGGAATATCGATGCTGATAATTTATGATATTGATTATCTTGACGGGAGGGGGGGGGGGGGAGATTCTACTTCTTCGGGTCAAAATTTTCCTTTTCTTTGCATTTTTTAAAATTTCTTTATTAGTCTGGGAGACGGCTGCATAAACCATTATTGGACCGGGAGGTGGCAGCACAGCCAATCACCTCATCGAGTTCACGGATGAAAATCTAGGTTTAGTCAAATTTGATTCGCCTATTAAAACACAATCGGTCTGCCAAGTCCTATCTTGTTGGAAAACCCCTAAAAATCAGTTTTTAGAGGTTGACTCGTAGGTTTACCATTGTGCTTTTCTGCACCCAAAAGTATGAAAACATGGAAGATTGGGCGTAGGAAAGCATAATGATATACCTATGACTAAACCACTAAATTCGAGTTTTTAGATGTTTGCTATCAAGATATGATTTGACAGACTGGTTACTTTTTAATATGCGGATCGAAATTTGATTAATCCTAAATTTTCATCCGCGAACTCGATGAGGTGATTGTCTGCGCTGCCGCCTCCTGGCCTTTATCTCATTGAATAAGGGGATGAAATTCCAGGATTAATTGGAACAAGGTCAGATCATATCTTGATGGAAAATACATGTAAACCGAACTATAGTGTTTGACTTGTAGGTTTACCACTGTGTTTTCCTGCTCCCAGGACTCCATTCATATTCTGATACATTTGGCTGCAGGAAAACACATTGTAAACCTACCGATCAACCACTAAAATCGGGTTTTCAGGCGTTCCCCATGAAGATATGACTTTGCAGACCAGTTGCATTTTAATGTGCGATTACAACCTGTCTAATCGTGGAATTTCAGTCACCAAGTCGGTGAAATGGTGACCTGTACAGCCGTCTTCTTATATAAAGTGTACAGACGGTTTCATTAAGATGATTTTATGATAAATCTTTCTTGCACGTTGAATCACGGCCAAACACTATTCACCCTATTGACCCAGTAAAGGCAATCTAGTTTGTCGGTGGTTGAACATAACGAAACAGTAAATGTTTTATTTATTTATTTAGTGTTATTTAAGCAAGGCGGGAGATTATATAACTGCAAAATTACAATTTTCATTGATTAGATAGGTTTTTGAGCGTGCAAAAGATTTTAAAAAAGAGAAAGAGAGAAGATATTTGTTCAACTTAAGCTAAATTTTAGCATGAGCTCCAGAGAATTTAGAGCTATTTCATAATTCAAGAGGAAAATTTTGTTTCAGATGTTTGTGAACTGAGAAAAGAGGTCACCCGATTGGAAATTCAAGGCGCGCACAGGCAGGCATTCCCCGTCGCTCAAGGCGAATTATTATTTTTCATGCGAATTTTAAACTGAAGAAATAGAACCTCCTCTTAATTTGTTTATAAGTATTCATTATAATATACCTTTTTTTGTATGTCCTCCACTGACTTTCTGAACTACAGTCGGCTCTCGTTAATTCGAAATAGGATAAATCGAATCTTCGCTTAATTCAAACTAAATATGAAGTCCCGAAATTTTCAATGGCAGAATAACGTGAAAAATTTTCATTTATTCGAACTCATTTTCTCTTGACTTCGTTTAATTCGAACTATTCAGAATTCTGATTTTTTATTTTTCCTTACGTTTTCACGAACTTCAAATAACTTTACTTCTTTCATTTTTCTCAGAATTGTTTTGACTTAATAACTTGTAGATTGTTTTGAACATATAATCTCATGCATTTGATATCCGGTTTCTTAGTGCCCCGTCCGTCCATCAATAACACCTTTACCCCTTCTTCCATTGTGCTTGTCCCTAATTCTTTAATGTAGTTATATCTTTTAATTTAAGTCATAGTCTAATAACAGCGAAAATAAATTAAGAAAATACTATAACATTGATTCCTTTGTAATAGTATCCTGTTAAACATGTTTTCTTCTCATACTTTTCATAATTCGAGCATTTCTTGTGGTCCTGACAAGTTCGAATTAACCATTTGAGCTCTCACGGTAGAATTTTCTACCACATAATTTTAATTCCGAAATGTCACAACGGCACTAGAAAAATCGACCAAATTTATTTGAAAAAAGTTTAATGCATTTTTTCGTGTGTATCATTAACCGTTTTTCTTTCTTTGAAAAATACTGGTGTCAGTGTGACATTTGGAATTTTGAAGAAATTTACTCACCAGAGCTCAAAGGGTTAACGAGAGTCGACTGTTTTTCGACAATTTTTCATGAGTATATTTTCAGTATCTCAAATACGTGTACACATTTGTTAAATTTGTGTGGTATTCTTTTATATTTTATTGTATCATGTATATTAAAAGTTTTATCGCATGCGATTTGTAGTTTTGGAGATTGTTTTTTCAGAACAAGTATTGTTCCGATTTATCAAGCTATTGATTAATATCGTATATTTTTTACTTTGAGGATTAATATTGTACACAATCACGCACAAGAATACTTTAAAAAAGAATGTAATATTGAATAAATCTGATACTTAGCTGTAATATTTTTGTCTTTTTTATGTGTTCGACATTGTTACACTTCACAGGGTTGGCAAGTTTCTGACGCATGACGGTTTTTACCGGATTTTACCATCATGTCAAAATGTCAAAAACCTGTTTTTCAGTAGTTCGTTTTTACATTATTATAATAACAATTTTTTCATTCTATTTTTAATATTAAGTCATTTTATGTGAAATATTCAGTATCAAAAAGACTCTAAAGTATATTTATTCATAAAAAAAAAAAAAACTTAATTAAAAAATAAATAAAGCATTTAAGAATCCCTGTAAATGTAATAATAATTTAAATTCTAAAAGATTTTTTACTCATACAGTCATATGTATATAATAAAAATATGCAATGTGTTATTTCTTCCAATTCACTTTAAATAACACTTAAATATTTTTAAATAAACAGTAAACAGGACATAAATAGTCTGAATTTATGAGAGCTTTAATAAATTTCCATTTAAAAACATTTCATGACTATTAAATAATGACCTAATAAATAATATCTGAAAATATAGGTGTTGGAATGCTCTATACGATTCATATATAAGGTACCTGTGTCTAATATGGACACCCTAAGGAAAATGTATTTTTTTCACCCTTATGTACACGTGATAGAACTCCAAAAATATATGACCATGATCTCTGGACTGTTGACTATCATTATTAAAATTAGCGACCTTGTAACTATTATGGTTTTTATTTAACTGATAAAAACAAAAAATGTTTACAAATGTCCATATAAGGACCCACTAGTCCCTATTATGAACAGGTGGCTTCTTATTGACCTACTGCACAGGAGGTATGTATGAACCAACTTCTATGGAATTTTAGATGAGAGGGAATAAAAAATATATCTTAAAGTATTGCGGGGAGGGTAGGGCGCAGTAAATATCTTCAGAACATGCACTTTAGAACGGGGGGTCATTTTCGGTTGTGGCTCTTCGAAGACCGATGCAAAGCACCTCAGTTACTACAAAATATTATGAAATAATATAGTTGGTTTTGCTTATCGTTCTATTTTTGTGAATATGAAGATTCACCTGCTGTACTTCCAATGTGGACATAAGGTGCCCATATTGGGAATCGGGAGTAGCTTTATTAAATCTTGTAATAAATAATTAAAGAAAATGTTTTTAAGCAATATATGCAATAGCAATCGAAAATGTATTTTAAAGGCTTTCTAAAACACCCCACTTTTCACTATTTAAAGCAATTTTACAATTTCTAATCAGAATTTAAACTTACCTGTAAATACTATCAGCACACCACGAAACTAGAAGTTTCCTTCTAAATGGCGAACAGCGTGCTTTTTTGTACTTTGCTGGCTTAATTATCTTTTTAACTGGTTTTCTTCGCGGACATGCAGAGCGATCTCTCTATAAAAATTGTTACTTTTAAAAATATTAGGGGTGTCCATATTGAGAGCACTGTCCATATTGGGTACAAATACCTTTTTTACACTAAGGTTAACAAATAAAAACTATGACACATAAATTTTTATTAGATTCTGGTTTTTCTTAAATATTGTTTTCTTATTCGTTAAATTTTAAGTCTAAGATCTTTCAAATGAAATTGGGTTTCAGAGGTTTGTATCAAAATTTTATTAATATTAAAATTTTAAGATTCTGCTTATTGAACTAAAAATAAAAAAACCCTGTCAGCTTGGCCTATATAGGCGGAGGTAGATTTCGAAGAGTGCTCATTTCAACAACAAAAAATAAAATATGATGAGAGATAAACCCAGTTTAACAACTTTATTTGGCCGCTTTTGAAAAATTTTTAATTTAATTTTTCTGTAAGAACTGGTTTCATCAGAATCATCTTAAATGAAATTCGGCTCAAATGCCCATTTTGACAACATATTTTGAAATATATTCTGACTTTCTTAAAAAATGGACCAATACGGCACATTAAATAGTTCCTAAATAACAACAACAACAAAAAAAAAACTGTCAATTGAATGAGATTGGGATCAAAATTGAATTTAAAAATGAGTCATAAAATAACCAATTTATTATTTGAATACATCTTCAATTCTTTAATAAATGATCGCTTCTGGAAATTTTGTGCGAAGAGCCCATTTTGAAAGCTTTTTTAAATATATATTCAGCTTTTATTTAAAAAAAAAAAAAAAAAAAAAAAAAAAAAAAGACCAATAACGGCACATTATACAGCTCCTAAATAAAAGATCTTGTCGATTGGATGTGTTTGAGAGCAAAACTGAATTTAAAAATGAGTCAGAAAAAACGCAATTTGTTATTTGAATACTTCCTCAATTTTTCAATGGCGATCAATTCGGGAAATTTCCTTTCAAAATACCTATTATGGCAGCCTTTTTTTAAAAAAATATATTCTGCCTTTATCAAAAAAATGGCCAATACGTCGCATTATATAGTTCCTAAATAAGAGGATCTGCCTTCTGGATGCGTTTAAAATCAGAAATGAGTTTAAAAATGAGTCAACATATAAGTAGTTTGGATTTGAGGGGTTTTTTCTCCAACTCTATTTTTGTTTATTTTATTTTTGCCAAAAGATTCAGTCCTATAAAAAACTTGTCAGTATAAAAGTTGAAGATATTATTGAGTAGATGTAAAATAAATTTAACAGCTTTTGATAGCTTAAGAACTGACGAAGTTAGGGATTTTTTTTTTCTTTTCCACCCCTTTTTCTTTTCGTTTTTAATTTTTTTTCATCTATAAAATTGGTCCTATCAAAAACTTGCAAATACAAAAGTTTTAGATAATTTTTAGAACCTTTATATAAACTTTAGTTGGATTTGATATCTTAAGAATTGACGAAGTTATGAGTTTTTTTTCCCCTAAAAACTCCATTTTTTTCACCTTTTGAGCCCATTTTTAATTTTATAAAATATCTGTCATGCATAAACTTTTCGCCCATTTTTTAGAATTATAATAAACTGATTCGATATCAATTTTAATTAAGAAGTTATGGCGTTTTTTCTGTTTTCACAAAAACCCTCCCTATTTCCACCTCCTTGGTCCGATTTTGCAAATTAACGAACTCGACCGGGATTTTATACCCCTTGATTTTATGTATCAGTTTGGAGGGGATTGGAGCAGAATTATAAAAGTTGTCGTGTCTAGAAGAAAGTGATATATATATATATACATAGAGAGAGAGAGAGAGAGAGAGAGAGAGATAAACTTTTACGGTAGTTTTGGGGTCTAAAGGTCATGATCGGCGTGGATCTGCGAAAAATTTTCAGAAATTCCAACATAGGAGCGACCGCAATAGGTAGTATTTCATACGAAATCTACCTAAAATCACCGTTTAGTTGCATTTACGAGATGCATAAGATAAACATTTCGAAATATTATACCTCAAAATATTCAAAGACCAGTCCTTGATATATATTATCATCCCATATAACAGCATTTTTGCATCTTTAAAATGATTTAAATACCTTATTAAAAATGTATACAGTAAAACCCCGATCTATCGTTCCGCATCCATCGTTTTCCCGCATTGATCGTTTTATTTCTACGTTTCCTGCACAAATTATACTGAAATAATGTTAACGAAACCCGCAAGCATCGTTCTTGAAAAAGTCGTTTTCCCGCATTCATCGTTGTAATTTTTTTCTCCTCTCCGAAATGAAATTGTGAGTTATGCGAATCCACATGACACTCAATCTGGAATTACTTCTTTTAATCCTAAAATAAGTCATTTGAGTTGTTTGTATTGATAATGGCGACAATGATGCAGATGAAGAGTTGGTTGTATATAGAAGATGATGCGATTATGATTCCACTGATCAAGATGTTGCGGTCTGTGGTATCCTAAACATAGGAGAGATGTGTGATGATACAAAAAATTAAAATAATGCCGAAGAAACAGAAGATAACGCTCATGTCGATGAAGCTAAACCATCATAGTTCTAAACTCTGTCTGATGCAATTACGGCTTTTGAAACTGGATATTCTTTTATATACGCATATGAAATTACAGAAAATGACCAGAAAAGTGATGTATATCTTGAAAATTTCTTTTTGATTTAAAAAAAAAAGAACAACGAACCAAAAAAGAAAAAATTGATTTTTTATAAATAAATATTAATTTTTTATAACTTCGATTATTTCTTTTACAGTTTAGTAAGCAACATATTAGTATTTATTAGTACACTGTATACATTGCAAGCAGTAGTAATGCATAAATATTGTGTTTTTCCATATTTTGAAGTTAATCCGCATTCATCGTTTTCCCGTATTTATCGTTTTTTTCCCGCACCCCCTTGAAAAACGATGAATCGGGTTCTACTGTATTGAATGTTATTTAATAATTATAATAATATTTTATTATCATTTAATATTAAATGTCCATTGTTGTTAGTAGCATTTATATTAATGGATATTATGACAAATATAGTTCTTCCCTTTTTCTCTTGTATTTTTATTTTTTTTTCCATTTAAGAAATACTTAAATAAATATAAAATATATGACGGAACGAAATTTTCGCCTTGCTTTTAACACAAAATGTATAATATAAACTTTAAAATATCCAGTTTTACTTAAAAGGCGATTAAAAAAAATCAAATATAGATGTTAATAGCTGATTTTTGTAAAAAAACATCTCAGTTCTTTTCAAGCCTTTAATCAGACTCTTCCGCATAGAATATATTCTTTATTTATACAACTACGTGATTCCGTTTTGAAAATGAATGAGATGATAGAATGATGAAATGGATCTTCAAGCCACGAGTCTCGCTCATTTTCAAAACGGAATCATGTAGTTGTATAAATAAAGAATATATTCTCTGAGGAAGAGCCTCACATTGAAGGCTTGAAAGTACTAAGATGTTTCTAAATAAAACTAACTATTAACATCAATGTATAAAATTGAAGCTGGTGTTATACACAATTGTAGTGAAAAAACTTCTTTAAACACCATAAAATAAGTTAACTGCGCTAACTAAGTTAACTAAGCGCAGTTAACTTATTTTATGGTGTTTAAAGAAGTTTTTTCACTTCAATTATTAACATCTATATTTGATTTTTTTAAACCGCCTTTTAAGTAAACCTGAACATTTTATTATATATTTTGTGTAAGAAACCCTTCTTTTAAATAAATTTGCAAATGTAATTGAAAAAAATAATAACAAGAAGAACAAGGAAAAATCAATTTAGAAATGAATTGTATGCTGCATTAACATTATCGGAGGGAAAATGAAAATAATAGGTTTTTGACGGAAAAACCGGTAAAAACAGTGACAGAAATTGGGAGATAAAAGGCAGGCGTCAAATGACGACTACTGTAAAAAACTTAGGCGTCAAAATAAGATTTTTAGTTGCAGTTTCTAAAATTTATATTAATATTACTGTAATACTGTACATAATTTAGAAATAATTCTGACTATTTTTTTTTTTTTTTGAAATTTGTGTCAAATTTTCTGAAAGGTTACAACAAAGACAAAGACAGGAGAAAAATCCACTCCCAGTAATATTTTTTTTTCTTCGCGCCCCTTTTACAAAATTTGCGTTTTTTGCTATCTTTCGACGAAACTTGCCGTTTTTTTCGCGATCTTTCGACGTAACTTGCGTTTTTTCGCAATCTTTTGACGAAACTTGCCGGTTTTTCGCAATCTTTTGACGAAACTTGCCGTTTATTTCGAGATCTTTTGACGAAATTTGCCGTTTTTTTCGATCTTTTGACAAGTTTTGCCATGGTTTTTCGCGATCTGTTGACGAAATTGGCCGTGTTTGTTTGCAATTTTTTGCCGATACTTGCCATTTTTTCGCGATCTTTAGACGAAACTTGTAGGGTTTTTTTATCTTTTGACAAGCTTTGCCATGTTTTTTCACGATCTGTTGACGAAACATGACTTTTTTTCGCGATCATTTGGCGATACTTGCCGGTTTTTCCGCGATCTCGGAGAAACTTGCCGGTTTATTCGCGATTTTTTGACGAAACTTGCCTTTTTTTTAGCTTTTGACAAGCTCTGCCATGTTCTTTCGCGATCTGTTGACGAAATTGGCTGTGTTTTTTCGCAATCTTTTAACGAAATTTGCGTTTTTTGCGATTTGTTGACAAAATTCACCGTTTTTCCACTTTTTTTTGTCGAAATGCAGATTTTTTTCCACGATCCTTTGAAAAAATTAGCAATTTTTCTTAGAACGATTGACTAAATTGATTTTTTTCGGCGACCGATTCTCGAAATTTGCGATGCATTTTATATCCGAATTTTCGAATTTATGACCGATTTTTTGTAATTTTCGGAAATGAATATCTTAATTTATCAGAAAATTTGGGCCATAATCTTCTTGACACTAGTTTTTAGAAAAGCACAAATACTTATTTTTATTTAAAATTGTAGAAATTAATTTCTAAGATTTTAATAATTGAAGCAACTATAAAACTGGTGTAAAGCTTTTCTAATTATTGCTATATTTAGAAAGTAATAGAAAAATGCACTTAATCTGTAAAAAAAAAAAAAACTTGGAAACTTTTTTAGTATTGGTAATTACAGTTGAATTTAGTAAAATATTAACATATGCATCTACATTTGAATCAAAAGGTGATTCTGAAAAAAAAAAAATCTGAAATTTACAGATTTTTTGAAAGATTACATTAGAAGGGAGAGTGCTGGGAATAGCCCCCTTCCTCATTAATTATGCGTCTTTCACAACTCTTTGGCGAAAATTGCGGTTTTTTGTGATTCGTTGAAGAAATTTGCGTTTTTTTTTGTTTGTTTTTTTTCGCAAACCTTTGATGCAATTAACGGATTTTATCGCGATCCTATGACAAGATTCTCATTTTTTCTATAATTCTTTGACAAAATTAGCGTTTTTTTTTTGTTTGTTTGTTTGTTTGTTTTTTTTTTGTTTTTTTTTTTTAAGAATCTGTGGCGAAATTAAGATTTGTTTTTCCGATCCTTTGAATATATATATATTTTTTTTTTCACGACACTATGACAAAGTTTGCGTTTTTCCAGGGATTTTTATGACGAAATTAGAATTTCTTTTCGCGATTCTTTAAGAGAATTCGCGTTTTTCCAGCGATTCTTTGACGAAATTTGCATATCTGTTCGCAATCCTTTGAGAAATTTGCGTTTTTTGCCGTTATATAAAAAATTTTTTGCTTTTTTGCTATTTTTTGAAAAAGAAAATTTGCTTTTGTCCGCGCTCCTTTGCCGAAATCGGCGATTTTTTATGCGAACAATTGACGAAATTGATTTTTTTCGCGACTATTTGTCGAAATTCGCGTTGTTTTTTAGTTCCGAATTATCACACTAGGCCCCTTTTTTTAATTTTCATAACTGAATGTCTAATAAATATCTTTTTTAAAGCTAGGCGTCAAATTTGACGACCGAGAATAATCTTTTAGTCGTCAAATTCAATTCTTCAGTTGCATTTGGCGACTAATGACCGCCAATTTCTAACACTGGGTAAAAACACTGTCATGTCAAAAACCCAACCCTGACACTTCAGTTTTGAATGTTCGTTATATGCACTTAAAAGACGTGGTGACTAAAATTATAACCTCGTCAATCTTACTGTCGCCAGTTGGAGAGACTAATGAATTTGCCTTTAAAGGATTTTAAATGCTTCTAGAATTGATGAAATTATACTTGTAAACATTTTTAATAAGTGTATGCATGTCATAAGCATAGATTATATAGGCGGATACATCTTTGGAAATGTTTTATAAGAATTTTAAACAGGATTTTGTGGTCCCTCGTAATATTTTTCTCAGGAGTGAGGAGGATAATAGCTAAGTAAGAAAATATAATAATCTATTATGCTTATATTTGGAAAATCTACAGGGTGTTTCAAAAATGACCGGTATATTTGAAAAATCAATAAAAACTAAACGGGCAGCGATAGAAATACACCTTTTGTTACAATATGCTTGGCACAATAGTAAATTTTCAGGCAGACAGACTTCGAAATTAATTACAATTTTCAACAACAGATGGTGCCAGTGGCGCAGCCAGAGGGCGGGGGGTTAAAACCCCTCCCAGAGCTAAGAAAGATCGCTTTAATTGCCGCTTATATATGAATCAAAAACCAAACTTAATATTCAAACATTTTGACGTACTTCGGATTCCGCTGCATTATTGAATCAGATTTCATTAAATAAATCGATTAAATGGCGAAAATTGTACTTAAAGCTCTGAAAGTGCACATTACATGGATTAATTAAATAAAAATTGGTTATTTGAACTAAATCACTTTTCTGAGACGTATTATGCTAAAAGAATGATGATTTCCTGCCACACAGATGCTCTTCTAGTTTAAGTATTATACAGTGAATATTCTAACTTGTACTGTTTCTATAACCGGTGATTCAAATAACCGGCGAAAACCTTTATCAGAAACTCAACCCCCCCCCCCCCCCTAGAACCGAATTCTGGCTGCACCACTGGATGGCGCTGATGTCTGGAAGAATCTAGAGTACTATATTTTCCACATATCCACCATGCGCAGCAATAATATGGCGTAGTCTCTGATTGAAATTACCAGAAACCTTTGTAAACGTGTCAGGTGGAGTGGTTTCACATGCAGAAGAAATGTACTGCTTCAGCTGTTCAATTGTTTCTGGATTGTGACGGTACACCTGGTCTCTCAAGACAAAAATCCTCTGTTCTAAGGAATAAATTATTTTTTCATAGCAAACTTGCAATCTGTGAACAGCACACGCTTACAGCAGAAAGAAGTCTTACAGAATGAACCAATGCAGTTGAATTAGAAGTGCCTACTGGAATCGTCTTGCTTCAGTTTACCTTCCATCGAAGTCGATGAATCGAATATCAGATTGCATAGATGTTGAGCAAGTAAAATGGAATTTCAGGAAATTCCGGAGCATTGGGATGGTCGAATGAGTCATAGGGTAAAGCGGTCTAGAAAGGCCAAGGGCCATACATTTCTTTTCTTTTTTTTTTCTTTTTTTTTTTTTTTTAAATCTAAATTAGATAAGATCCTAAAATATTTTAGGGAAATATCGAAAAAGATACAAAAATAGGTAAAAATTAATTAAATTTAGTAAAAATAACTGATAAAAAATAATAAAAATATCATTAAATAAAAAAATTGCAAAGAATTCCATAGAAAAAGCAAGGGGATACTGTGAACAACTTGATCAGCCAATGAAATTCAAGCAGGAAACCCATGAAATTCATCCGTTCGCAACCTTGAAAACGACAATCGTCCGAGAAGGAAAAGCGATTGTTTTGAAAAGATTATGCTTCATTTTCCAACTGGAAAGAAGAAACATGACTAAAAAAGGGAAAAAAGTAAAAAATTAAACAGTTTCTTACAGAATGACGAACTCACAGACTGCGTTTTATTTTATATCTTTCAAATCGTCTGCAGCGCCATCTGCTGTTGAAAATTCTATTTCAAATATACCGATCATTTTTGAAACACCCTGTACATATGATGCGTTTATTCTATTGAATTCATCACATTTTTAAGACTTTATTTATAAATTTAAAAATAATTTATTGTTATACATAAAATAATCTCTAGAACATTTACTCAAATTTGCAGACGATCTAATAAATTTAATGAATCGTCTTGGACTTTCAACATACTTTTATATATTGTTGTCTATAGTGAACACAAGATCTTTCATCTTATTTCCCTAAAATGAAAATTGGAATTTTTTTGAACATTTGAAAGAAGATTTTTGGAAGAAACATTTTGAAAATTAAACAAATCTCAAGATTTTTTTTTAAATTAATGATATCATTAATTTGTTAAATTTATATTATTTTGTAAAAAAAAAAAAAAAAAGTATGTAGCTTTTATTGAAAAAGTAGAGATTTTCTATGAATGGCTGTCCGATCATGCCTATTTTGGAGAAAATGATTTTTGTGTTTTTGGTGTAACATCGCTTCATTGATCCAAATATTTTATTATAGTTGTTGTTACTTCTCAACTACAGTGTGACTTGCAGTCCTTGAATCCAAAAGAGCCTCTAGCACGGGCAGTAAATTAAAATTGTGGTCTTTTTCAAGGCTTATTTCACACACACACAAAAATTGAAAAAAAAAATTAGGTTTTGTTATCGGTTTGTTAATAGAAGCCTCGATTAATCAAAGTTCGGTTAATCGACGTTCTACTGAATTAATATCAAATAGCTAAAAGATGCACATTAAAACCAGTATAAATTATGTTTATTTTGACTGCTTATTATTTTGTCTGAATGGTGTTTGGTTTTTTGTCTAGACAAAATGTCTAGAATCGAAAACGCGTATATGCCTTCTTATCAAATATTGCTGATATGTCAAGATATGAGGGTAGATGTCAGGTTTGGATAAGTGATCATTATCTAAAACTATTCTTGTGTGACACTATTCTTTTATTTGCTAATGTATTCTGTGTAACTGTAAGCTCTAAAATAGCATTCCTTCTTTATCTGGAATCTTAATCCAAGTATCGGAGTAATATAGTTCTGGTTGAAAGAATGTAGCATACAATCGATGACCTTTCGCTTGTTAATCAAAGTTCATAGATAAGGCATGCGGACAGGGGCTGAAGAAGAAAGATATGTCTTGAAAGAATGACCTTCCTTTTAGAGGACGACTCCGTGCGAGGAGAGGAATGAACCCCGTTTTGCGGATGGCTCTCTAGTGAGGGAGAGCTGAGATTTTAGTCTTGGGCTGGCCAGAAAAGCGCAAGGTTGGTCAGAGAAGAGCTCTGCTCCAGAGGAAAGCGTTCGTTGAGCGAGGCTCTTACAGAACTGAGCCTAGGGGTGTGCAGAGATTAAGAGTGATCTCTAAGTTAATTTACGTGCTTAAGAGAGGTATAGCGTAGCTTAACAGTGCAGAGAACGGGTGTTCTGTATTTAATTTAATGTTGAACCGGATCACCTATATCCGAGTTTTGTAAATATTGTCTTATTATTTGTAAATATTATGTAAATAAATTGTCCGTTAAGTTTAATTGAAAGAGTTTGTCTTCTTCACTACGTACTAGGGTGGAGTGAAAAAGACCAAAAAAATTTTTTTTCGGAATTTTTTCTTTGGATAGGTCTAAAAAGTTGCCTTTTGGCACACTGAATATAAGGTTAAAATTTCATTTCGTTTGGAATTCATCTTTAGTCCCCTACCAGCTCTTAAAGATTATACTCTTTATATGTGAAAATCAAGATTTCACTATGTAGTGAAAATGACCAAAAAAATTTTTATTCGGAATTTTTCCTTTGTCTAAAATGCTTCTATGTCTAAAATGTTGCTTTTTGGCACACTGAATATATGGTTAAAATTTCATTTCATTTGGAATTCATTTTAGTTCACTACCAGCTCTTAAAGATTATACTCTTTTTATGTGAAAATCAAGATTTCACAATGTAGTGTAAATTAATCAGCTTTTTTTAAAAAACTAAATTCCTGATTTCAGTAAAATAACCCACAAAAATGACTTCTTAAAGTATTACTTATGAACGATCTAAGTATCGTTGCGTTTTAACTCTTTAAATCGCGAATAAACCCACCCTAAAATATGAATGGTATTGTCCCGGAGAAGATTAAATTCAATAATTAGACATGCATTTCACTTTTATTTTTCGAATGCATATGAAAGATAGTTCTCTAAATATAAAGGAAATGCAGTTTTCTGAATATATAGTAATGAAATGAAAAGAATATATACGATGTATTGTAAAACGATCTTTCATTTCACTCAATTTATATTGGTCTTTGTTATCAAAATTAGGTATTACCTTTCGTGATTTGATTTTTGCTCATATATATCCGGTTCTTGCTTCTATTACTACAGCCGCTAATGGCGCTTCAACAACTAAGTTTACGCATCTTTTGAATACTTGAATCTAAAAGGGAAATTTTTCTGGGATTTTCGATTTTTTTCTGAGAATTTCCAGTTTAACTCTTGGTACTCTTTTAAAGAATGTGGCATGATTTCACATTCTTGCCAGTTAATAATGTTTATGTAGTTTGTAACACTGAATTTCAATATTGGAATATGAAACTATTTTATTGTAGAACATATAATATCCTTCATCTTCAATATTCTTCGGAATTCAAATTCTCCAACATAATTTTTTTTTATCCGTTATCGTTTCTGTAAATTTTCATCTCAATGACAGAAATATACGTTTTGTTGAATAACGGGATTGAGAATTTTCTTTAAATATTCCCTCAAATAACAAATCAACTTAATTGTTTAGGAAAAAACATTTTGAGCTCTATATTTGCAAGAAGAATCTTTCTTGACGTGAAACAACATAGACGAATGTACTTTCATTACAAATTCAGCCATAATCTTCAGATTTTGGGTTGAATTCTGACTTCCAATCTGCAAACCAAGTAATCAATTGGCAGTTGTCAATCAATTAGAGTGCGACATTCTTGCTGGATTACGATTTACCAGATTTGACGAGCATTAACCAGATGTAATGATTGACACATGTCACAAAAATAATTTTGGTCTACACTTACCTCTCCAGAATTCATTTCTCTGTGATAGGAGCAGATATTTTTTAATTTCTATAACTGGCTATTGTTCACATTGATCCAACGACCTTCCAATTGGAACAGGAAAAGCTCGTGAGCCTTCATTTTGTTTATCGAGTTGAATGACTTAGTGGCAATTCGTTTGCAGAGAGCTGATATATTAACCACTATTACGGAAGACTAAATCTTAGTTTCAAAAATCTATTAGCATGATTTTTTATCTTGCTGTTTACAGTCGTTCCGTCACAACTTATTGCCATAAATTTATCAAGGTTTAAATGTTTTTCAGTGCAATATTTTAATACTTCCTGCAATGATCTTTCCTGGTCCAAAAGATGGTGTAATGTGTCCCAAATACAATTAATTTGACTCTTAAAATCAGAGATTACGTTTTTCACTTATAGTTCTTCCATATATCTCCAATTTTCCATAATTTTCTTTGATTTTGGGGAATTGAATAAGCTTCTGATATTCAGAAAAATTGTTGGGAATACGCCTTTGGGAAACTACAATAATTGATGACTTCGATGCTTACTCTTAGGGGGTTTTTTACCTCTGATTTTGGCAAAACTTTACAATTACTACTGTATTTTATTTATTGTTTTGTATAATAATAATATTTTACAGCATTCTGCTATTGTTGGCAAAACAGCTTTATTTAGTTTTGAAGAATCACCAACTTCTAGTAATGGTAAACTTCGATTTGCTTACACACGTATTCATTTTGACTGTAAAAATGAAAACATACGATTTTTTAAACTCAATAAACCGTTACAAATATTTAAAAATAACGACTTAAAGTTGGAAAATGATGAAAAGAATTACATTAAACATTTTAAATATAAAAATATCAAACGAGATTACCAAAAAATCCTGTTAATGTACAATTTATGGTAAGAATCTATCGTATAAATCAATGAAAATATAAATGTCCTGGTAGGGGACTCAAGAAGTTTTTCAAAATTCATGAAATTTTACAAGTGTATTAGAGGTACTAAAAGGCAACTTTTGGCTGCTATCCAAAACCAAAATTCCAACTTTCGATTTTTCACTCCACCCTACTACGTACCTCCCATGCGTATCCGATATCACGTAATTATACCGGTGGTGGCAGCATACTAAAGTAAAGGATCATCCTTCAAAGTTTTGTGGGCTTAGAGGGGAATCTGACAGTAGAGTTAGTTATATAACCTCGGAATAACTAGCAAAAATTCACAGCAAAAGACATAAAAAAAGTAAGATCTTATTGTACAATAAAAAAATAAATAATATTACATTTGTTTGGTATTTTTATTAATTTATTTATTGAAATACACACATTTGCGATATTTATAGCACAGAATTTAACATAAAGGTAGTATTGGAAAAACAAAAATGAAGTACAATAAAAAATACTTTTACAGGCAGATGCTTAATCTGATATTGCAACATTAACACTTAGATTCAGTCATTTTGATAATCAGTTTGTTGGCCAAACGATAGTTCATTTTTAACAGGTTTTCCCATTCACTCGTCTTTACAATTTGTTTTACATCTTCATTGAAAAACTTCTGACAGGCAGAGAATAACTCAGCCTCGTCATATTCATCTGCTAAGATTACAGCCTCACAGATGTTTTCTGCTGTTAAGTTTTGCATCATGTATTTTGTACAGAACGTCTTGAGTTCTTTGACGTCGTACTTATCAGAAGTTTTGTACAAATGAACAGTACAGTTAAATGAAACATTTTCGAGTTTACCTGAGTACAAATATTCCAAAAACTGCTGGAAGGTATCCACATCGCAGTCGGGGACGTTTATAATGCCTGTTTGTTTTTCAGAGGTATCGTGTTTAAACATGGCTGCAAAGACAGATGAACGTGCAATGAGTACAGCTCTGTGAGCTTTGAACTCCTTATCCTGAACTTGCAGAAAAATATCGCAGCACTCTCCATTAAAGAAAAGATCTTTGAAGTTCTTTGACAATATATCTGTTTCTGAAATAAAAAAAAAGTGAATAAATTTCATATCAAGCAGTTTAGGGAGGGAAGGATCACTTTATACGGAAAATTTAAACAAAATCCCTTTTGAAATTCAACTATCGAAAATGAAATTCATATGAATGATAAAACAGAAAACACTTCAACGAAGATATCGTATTCTTGCCTTAAAAAGGGCATTGGGTTTTTTGAGTTATGGCCGCCATTCTACTGACAGACCACATTTGAAAGAACTCAAATTGGCAGCATTCCAAGCCGATTCCATTCACAATGTAGGTTGAATATACATTTTTGTGATTTATTATTGTTTATTTATTTATTTATTATTTTTTTACATTTATATTTATGGTTAAAGCGCAGATTTAAAGACTGCTTGGCATCCGATTTAGCGGCTATGCGATAAATCCGCCAATTCTATCAACCTAAATTTTCAGATCCAATGTAAATAAATAATGTAAGCAATAATGTAAATGAATAGTGTGAAAAATTATTTTTAAAAAATCGCCAATTCGGCATTTTTTTTTTTTTTTTTTTATCACGCCAAGAACTCGTTAATTCTTAGATTAAGTGGTATATTGTGAGGGAAAAAATTATTACGATTAGCGTAATAATCATATCCTTAAATTATCTTTTTTACTATATTTGTCTTTTTATAACTCATTTTAAATGGAATTGCAATATATTAAAAAAAAAACACACACAACTCAATGACAGGGGGAAAATGCGACATATCTGAAATGTTTAATGAATAAACTCATCCCGAGATGACACAAACTTCCCCAGTTTCGATATGCAGAAGCCCTTTTCGCCCATGCGCAGCTCGGTCTAGGTTTCTATCAAACGTAGTATATAAACACTTTGTTCTTACGCCTTTATTAACACCATGAAGATAGATATAGTAGTATATAGATATATAGTATACTATTCTATCTCCATGATTAACACCTAAAGTACCAGATAGTGCACTGAAAATCTAGCCACTAGGTAGTAGATTTTTTTTTTCTTTTTTACAAAACGGCCACTGAAACTTTCACAACCCGGAAACAGATTTTTGCATTTCGTGAAAAACGAAGTTTGTTGAGTTATGCCACTTTTGAAGCAAAGATGCGAAATATTGGACCAGCGGACATTGAAAATGTTGACGATATTATGGGGAATGAAAATAGCTGGCAGGCTTATAAATGATAGAGAAAATTCCTCATTTGGGGAAAAGTTAAATTCTGTAATAACTAATTCTGATTATCATTTTAATAAGTAAATTCATATAAATTTGCATTACTCATTAATTATATCATTTCTTTATAATATTCTGGAAGTACGGTAGAGTCCCGTTATTCCGATAGTCTGCATATTCTGAAGAGATTCAGAAAAAATGCCGATTTTTAAAAACTTACAAGGTTGATTTGGGCATACTCCAAAATATCTGAAAAAAATTACAGAATGAGCTTGTCATGAGAATACGTACGTTTAAAAAAATTTTCGTCGGAACCTCATTAGAGCGTCCGTAAAAAAATAATGAATATTTGGCGATTTTTCATCGGCGATTGAAATCGAATATGGTGATTTTTTTATCAGTTGGCGATGGAATACAATTTCAAAAAGCAACTTTTTAAAATGTCAACAGACTCGGGCTGAGCCCGTCTCATCTCTAACACACAAATGAAAACTTAAACAGCTTTTTCCCCCATGTTCATATTTTCTTCATTTTCCTGTTTAGAAAATGCTCTTTTTAGGGTGCATTCATAATTACATAAATACGTAGCACCCATAATCGTTGGTTGGTCGGTTGGTTTTTGATTTGCATTTACTGAAATGTACTAAAATATACACTGTTACAATATGCGGTGTAAAAATGTTTATTATTCATTTACAGGGCCACACAAAAGAATAGCATTACACAATGGTATAGGGTGTGATAAATCTGCGCTTGGAATTAGCCTTCAAATTATTATTTTTTTAAACAAAAATAAAAACATATGAAGATGTGTTAGATCTCATCGTTTTGCACTACATTTATTAGTAAAAAAATTACATTAAATGTTATATTAGATGTGTCTAAAAATCCACGAGCAGTCTTAAGTGATACAGTACCCCCTCGTTATATCGCGCATTCGGATATATCGCGCATGTTTTATGTCTCCCAACTTTTTTTTTTCTTCGAAAATTCTGCTACGAAAAATAATATAACGTGCTAAATAATAAATCATGCAAAGTGGAAAAAAGCCTGAAATGAAATAATAAGAGACAGGGGTTGGGGGGGGGGGGGAAGAGGTAGAGGGTGAAAAGAAAGCAGATGGATAAATCGCATCCCATTGGCTGGGCCATAATGTAATTTCTTATTTTCGCTGTCACTTCAATGGTAGGAATCTGGACAAGTGTTGCGAAATTAGGGATTTTGTCCGCATTTTGGGGAAAAGCCTGGGGATTTTTTTTATTATTATTATTTCAGTTGAAATTTTCTGTAACACTGGATCTGTCTCGAAATCAATTTCGATACAGAAAACGAAAATAAAATGCGGAAATCGGAAATATCGATAATTATTCTCGTGGTCATGCAAATGTTATCAAGAAAGTAATCAATTAAAATAGCAATGTTAATTCACATATTTACGCATTAGAAAAATTATTCCCTTTTTTCTTTAAACTAAATGTCACTTTGAATATCGTTATGTTTTTTGTATTTTCACCAAAACAAATTGTAAAGGAGATAGATAGATTTTAGAGTTTAGATAATCTGGTAAACAGAAACATATGACTTTCCACATTATATGCAATCCTCAGTTGCTTGATTCGGAAACTATGTTAAGTAGGTTGCATACGATGAAGATTTTACGATAGTCAATTGCATGTAAGTTTAAATGTTTATTTTTTGTAAATTAGGAATTCTTTCGATAAAAAGCTTGATTTGTGTGAAAATTTGTGAATTTAAATTCGTTAAATGTTTTCAGAGGAGTAAACTGAAATTTGAAAATTAACTTCTTTGTACAGAAATTGAGTTAGGGACTTTTTGGGGGAAAAAACACTGATTTTGGGGTAAAATTTTGAGCTTAAATTCGCTAAATGTTTTTTATAATGGTAAATTGAAAAATGAAAATTTATTTTTTTGTGTAGAAATTGAGTCGGGGACTTTTTCCGAAGAAAAAAAAAACTGATTTGGGGAAAAATTCAGAAATTTTGGGAAAATTGACTTTGGACTATCTGGTAACACTGATCTCGACACCGAGTTCATTTGTTAGTTCGGAGCCCTTCTCGAATTATCATGTCTGCTAAACGAGTCGGTCTGCATCTAAAAATAAAAATGGACGCGATTGCAAGAATTAAAAAAGGTGCAACGCAAATTTCGATTGCTAATGAGCTAGGCGTTGGAGCTTCTACTGTAAGAGCGTGGCTAAAAGAAGAATCCAAATTAAGAAAATTTGTAGAAAACGTGGATCAAACTGAAGGACTAAATAGAAAAAGAGCTCGAATGGCAAATGACGATGAGCTAGGCAAGGCATTAATCTTATGGTTCAAAGAACAACGTGCACTGGGAGTTCCTTTATCAAGTTCCATCATAAAAGAGAAAAAAGCTAAAGCCATATGAAGAAATCGATTTTGAAGCGAGCGATGTGTGGTTTTGGCGGTGGCAAAAGCGACATGGCATTGGACAGAGTATAATTCACGGAGAAAAGCGATCAGCGGACTAAGAAGCTGCTTTAAAATTTCTTGCTGAACTGAAGAAAAAACTGAATGATTTAGGTTTAAAAGACGAACAGATATACAATGCCGACGAAGCTGCACTTTACTGGAAGTTGTTGCCAAATAGAACACAAGATTATAAGAACAGTTCGATGAATTGTAGATACAAAAAAACAAAAGGACAGGGTGACACTCATTTTTGCAGCAAATAAAGAGGGAAGTCATAAGTTAAAGCCGTTCCTTGTGGGTAAGAGCAAAAATCCTAGAGTTTTGAAGAATGTAAATAGGAAAAATTTGCCACTGATATACGAAAGCTTCAGAAATGCTTGGATGACACAATCCTTATTTAAGAAATGGTTTTTCGATCATTTTATCCCATCAGTTCGTGGTTTTCTCAGAGATAAGGGTTTAGAAGAAAAGGCTGTGCTCTTAATAGATCAATGCCGAGCTCATCCCAGTGAAGAATAACTTATGTCATCGGATAAAAATATTAAAACTATGTTTTTGCCGCAAAACACAACAAGTCTTCTTCAACCAATGGACCAAGGAATAATTGCTACGTTAAAAAAAAACTATCGACGGGAGTTATTGAGAAATCTGTTGTTCGTAGAAGAACAGCCACTGCCTGAGGTTCTGAAAAATGTGAGCTTAAAAGATGCCATGTACATCTCTGAAAAAGCGTGGTCCGCTGTTAGGTCCGAAACCATTTCCAAATGCTGGTCGAAAGTTTTAAACAATATCGAACTCGATGCTAATGAAGAAGATTCGATAGATATTCTAGTTCAACAATCCAAGTCACTGTGTTTTAATGTAAACGAAGATGATTTGAAAACTTGGATAAATGTAGAAGATGACAAACCGATTTGTGAAACTCTTACAGATGAGCAGATCATAGCTGATATAGGAGCGGACGAAGATCATAAAGACGCAGACAGTGATGATGAAGATGAAATGACACCTGTTTCCATGAAGAAAGCCGTTGTTATGCTTGAGAAAGCATACATTGCATTTGAAAGATGCAGCTCCACTCATATAAATGAAATGCAATTGATTAATTTTCGCTCACTGATATTTTTTGGAAAACAAGTTGTTTCAGAAAAATCTAAGCAGACGACTTTAGATTCCATCTTCAGCAGAAAATGAAAAATGTGAATACACATGTGTAATCGTACATAAAATAAAAAAAAGGTAAATGGAATTTCTCTGTCATCATTATAAGATATTTTTTACTTGCTATTATTTTACTTACTATTACTCTACTTACTATTTTTATTATTGTACTCAAATTACTAATTTTATTTTTAAGACTTATGCTCGTAAAAGATGTAAAATTTGTACTAAATTACCCGCTTCCCCGGATATATCGCGCATTTTTCTTGTCTCCCGAAAAGCGCGATATAACGAGGGGCTACCATATTAAAAAAAAAAAAAAAAAAAAAAAAAAAAAAAAAAAAAAAGCCAAATGATATGCCGTACTTAAAAAAAGTAGTAAAGATTTAAAAAAATTCAAATTTGGTAAAACTGTCTTTAAATTTTAGTTAAATATGTACTCAGCCCCCGCCCTCCCCAAATACAAAATTTACTCTTAGTTGAACGTTGAAATGCAATTAGTACACCGTTTAAAGCGTATTACAACAAATAAATTAAATAAAAACGTTGAAAAGGTAAACTGCCTTTTAAGACACTCACTGATGCTAATCATGTGGAGAGAGATTTCTCTAATATCTCGTTTGCATTTTATTTTTATTTTTCCCATTGAATAGCCGAAGTTGTCTCTACATAGCACTGTTTTTACTTTTTCAATTTCGGTGGCAGATATTTTTTAGAATGACACTGTCATTTTCGGAACCGGTTTGGAAAGTGAAAGTAACTTTATAAAAAGTAGTTGTGACCAAAATCGAAAAAGTAAACATCAGATAAACGAAACCCTAAAGATGTGCGATGTAATGTCGAGAAAGACCTCGGCTATCCAATGTAAAAAAAAAAAAAAAAAAAATTAAATAAATAAATAAAAATTAAAAAGATCAAAATGCAAACGAGATATTAGAAAAATTCCTCCCCATAGGATTAATACACTATATTGCCATTGATTATGGGACACTTGCGATTTTAGACATTTTACTAAATATCTAGAAAAATACATGAGGAATCATCTCGAAACTCTTAGTGTATAAATATAATAGTATACGTCATACATCTCCGTGAAGATTTTTTACCGAAACGCCATAGGGGACCGTCAACAAATTAAAAAAAATCAATATCTTTTGAATAACCCTGTGAAAACTAATGTAGCAAAAGCGCTCAAACTCTAGATTATGATTGAATGCTTTATTGTAATACACTGTGTTCATTTTTATGCAAATAGTATGCACACTCGCAGAGTAATTAAGGTTTTTATAAAAATGGTAACAAATTTTTCCAAGTTTTTCCATTATAATTTTCAGAGTTCTTAATATAAAATAATATTTTTTTCAGAAAATATGACAAACAACATTGCACACAGTACCCTGTAATCAGAATTAAAAAATAATAAAAATTGTATGAAAAATGAGTAGCTTTACTATATATTTTTTTACTGCGCATGCGTCAAAGATATCAAAATTTCATTTGCATATTATGTTAGCTAAATGTATAGAGCAACATTTGTAAAAGTCTCAAAATCATAGCTTGAAAATTCTGAAAGAAATCGTCTATAGAAAAAGGACAAAATCCGTTGTTTCCAAAATGAAGCAAAAAAATGAGGGATTTTATCCAAATGCAGTAGTACATCCCATATTGTGTATTCTATATTGACACTAATCAATGAATATATGGATACAACCCCTCTTGTTCTTGCTTCATTTTGAGAATAACGGATTTTCGACTTATTCAATTGACGATTATTGTCAGAATTTTCAAGTTTTGATTTTGTGACTTTCACAAAAGTTGCTCTATATATTTAGCTAACATAATATGCAAATGAAATTTTGATATCGTTGACGCATGCGCAGTAAAAAATTATTTAGTAAACCAACTCATTTTTTATACAATTTTCATTATTTTTTAATTCTGATTACAGGGTACTGTGTGCAATATTGTTTGTCATATTTTCTGAAAAAAATAATATTTTATATTAAGAACTCTGAAAATTATAAGGAAAAACTTGGAAAAATTTGGGATCATTTTTATAAAAACCTTAATTACTCTGCGAGTATGCATGCTATTTGCATAAAAATGAACAAGGCTTATTACAATAAGGCATTCAATCACAATCTAGAGTTTGAGCGCTTTTGCTACATTAGTTTTGACAGGGTTATTCAAAAGATATTCATTCTTTTTTAATTTGTTGACGGTCCCCTTTGGAGTTTCAGGAAAAAATCTTCACGGAGATGTTTGACTTATACTATTATATTTATACACTAAGAGTTTCGAGATGATTCCTCATGTATTTTTCTAGATATTTAGTAAAATGTCTAAAATCGCAAGTGTCCCATAATCAATGGCAATATAGTGTATTAGCTTGCGTGTGTCTTCGTAATCAGGGACAGGAGTCTTAAGAAATTAAATTGACCATTATACCTGCGAGTATCATCACATGCTCCAAGGTTTTGGCTTTTGTATTCTCGATCAAACTGGTTGTTTTTTGAGCAAGTGCGATTGCTTTTTCTCCATTAAGATTTAGGCCATATTTAAGATTACAGACGATAGTTAGAATGTCTGATGGTAGCAGATTAATGTTGGCTTGCCTTAAATTAAATATATCGATACACAAACATGAATCATGAAAAATGCCAACGTTGCTTTTGCTAGTGAAAGTTTTGGTCCAATTCAAGCTTCCATCCGATTTCTTTATGCTGAAAGAAATAGTTACATCAGGATACGGGCTTTGTGTTTCACAGTCTAGAAATATTCTTAGGTGTTCAACAATACAGGTTATAGTTTCTTTTTTTAAAGATAAATGCCAGGAGTGATTTGCAAAGTTAAATGATGAGCTTTTATAACGTTCAGAACTCAAAGTGGTAAAATTTGGAACTTTCCACTCAAGTTGCTTTGATTCTTGTGTTGATTCAAGTTCCCCAATCATTCCGAAGACCATTCGGTATACAAATTATTTTTCAGTGAATATAAAATGAAAAAAATTGAGAGCTATATCTAGGACTACTTGTTGGTGGCTTTATTCTTGGCAGAATAGAAGGATTACCTGAAATGTAAAAAATATATGTAAGAATTCGAATGAACTGCTGGCGGTACTCAAGCACATATTGTTAATAATTACAGTTGAAAATCAGCAAATTATTATTATTATTTTAAATATTTTCTTGATTTATTTCTTTAAGAACGTAAGCTTCAATTTCGAAAAAACACCCTGACGGCGAAGACACTCGTGAGTTTAATGCAGTTCCTATTGGGAAGGGGGAGGGTTATTTTCTAATAACTCATTTGCAATTCGACCTTTTTTTGCAGGGGGGGGGGAGGGCATTGGATAATTGACGTTCCTTTCGACATCGCTCCTTTTCTATTCTTTGGATTTTGGTTGCAGATAATCTTTATAAAGTTACTTTCACTTTCGAAACCGGTTCCGAAAATGAAAGTGTGAATTTAAAAAATGTCTGCAACCAAAGTCGTAAAAAAAAAAAAAAAAAAAAAAAAAAAAAAACCTTCCCATAGAAATAGCATTAGTTTCTAAACAGATATTGAAATATAAACGAGTAATTAGAAAATAACATTCCCATAGAAATAGCATTAGTTCGCGAATGTCTTCACTTTCAGGGACTTTAACAAAACCTCATTGTTATACATAAATATTTCGTTATGAAGAATATTCTTTAAATAGAAATCGATTAAAATTCGTGAAATTTGTATAATAAAATACAAGTGCACAAAATAAAAAATACGGGTAATTCCATGCATGCTTGTAACTTGTAACGTGAGTTACCAGCTACGATTTTTTTTCTACCACTATTTTCGTTTTGTAAAATGAGACTATTTTTTTTTATTATTATCTGGGATACCTCATTAATTGAATAAAGCCAAGAAATTTTTTTGAAAATAACGGTAGACAACAATTTCGCAGTTATAATCTTGGTAACTCACTTTACAAAACCTCATGGAATGACCCATACACATAAAATGGAAAGACTGGGATTAACGATTTTGGCAAGACGTTTTTCTTTTTTCCATGACAGGTTTTTTCGTCTTTCTCATGAAAATTCGATCCAAAACAACAAATTTGACAGAATTTTCTAAAAATTTATTAAAGTTACAAAAACAGAAAGTGTTTTTTTATACCAAACTTTATGAATAACAACATCTATTTATTTCATGTATTTATGAATGACTAACTTCTGAATGTAAACTTATGACTTTACCTCTTCGCCACTGAGTATTAATGCCAGGGTTGGGAAAAAATCATGATTTTTTTTTAAATCAAAAAAATCGGATTTATTTGATTTAAATCAGATTTTTTTGATTTAAATCGGATTTATTTGATTTTTTAGAATCCTATTTTTAATTTTTGTGTTTTTATGTTTTTACAATAATTGGAGCATTTTTTTTTATAATAAATAACTAAAATAGAACAAATAATATTTATAATTTATAAAAATAACGTAAGAAATAATTATATAGTTAAGAAAATACTTATATACTAGTTACTAATTGATACTAAAAATTAAACATCCAGGCTTTAATTTAAAGCCATTCTATTGTTTTGTAATTGAATTGTGCAAACTAAAATAAGAAATAAATTTAAATATGTTATAAATGAATAGAAAATGGCAAAATTTAAAAAATAAATTAAATACAGTAGACTCCCTCAAATCCCACAGTTTAGGACCAGAGGTTGTGCAGATTTTAGAATTTTGCAGATTTCTGGCGATTGCTTTGTTTATATATATATTTTTAAGTAATTTGAATGTAAATAATAATGAAATCAAAAGTATAATGAATGCTTTCAATATACTAAATTATTAAAATAAGTAATAAACTAAAATAATAAAAATTTAAATTTTTAAAATGATTAAAATACTAAAAGCAAAGATCAAGTCAATAATAAAAAATGTACAATTAACTATTCATTATAAAGATTAAATGTGTTTTTCCTAAATTATTCAATGAAACTTGCCTCATAAAGGTACATTACTAATTCACATCAGGATCATAAAATAATGAAGCTTTATTTTATTACTTTCTGAATAACAACATCTATTTGTTTCATGTATTTATGAATGACTAACTTCTGAATGTAAACTTATGACTTTACCTCTTCGCCACTGAGTATTAATGCCAGGGTTGGGAAAAAATCATGATTTTTTTCAGGTTTTTTTTTTTTTCAGGTTTAGTCAAACTTAATCGCTAAAAGAGCTTGATAAATACATAAATATATTTGATAAAATTGTGATTACCAATGATATCAGCAATATCTTGATTTTTTTCAGAAATAAATTATTTTTTCTTCATGAAAAAAACAAGAATTCAATAACATTAACAAAAATTACAAATTAAAAAATATAGGGAATTGACATAAATCTAAAAAAGTCAAATTTTGTACCTACATCTGAACTGAATTTTTCATTTTTTACATCCATAAATTATGTGTGGATTTTAGAGAGTTGCAGATTTTAAGAGTGCGGATTTGAGGGAGTCTACTGTATTCATTTAATGCAAGCTATTTATTATGGGATAAAAATCACAATTAATTCACTATTTTTTAAGCAAATACGGATAAATCAGGGATTTAATTGTTTGAACAAAAATACTAATTTAGAAGCATTGTCTATTTCTATTTCTGTCGAAGTTTTGAATGAACTAGTCCAAAAGAAGAAAATTGTCTTTTTACTCCAGCAGATGAAGCCACGGCTGTTGTTAATTGATAAATAAATTCAATTTCAATATCGCTGGTTCTCTCTTTACCTTCCATTGCATAAAAGAACTTCCACCAATCATAATATCAGGAACTTTTTTCTCAAGCAATGGTATAATTTTTGGAATGGACCATTTTTTGCTTGAAAGTGTTCTACAGTGGTGAGAAGATTTGGACAATTTTCTTTAATGAATGCCAAACCTTCATTATTTTCCTCTACAATAAGCAAAATTTCATTTCGATTTAGAACAGAGGGATTTAATAAAACCTCAGCCAAATGACAGCCATTAATAGCTAGTTCATATCTTGCTTTAAAGTTTGTAATTCAATCTTTATTTAATACATTTTCTAAATTTTACCCCAAATTTTCCTTTGATATGTGCATTCATGTGATATTGCAAAAAAATTGATTTAAATCAAGTGATTTTTAAAAAAAAATCAGTTGATTTAAATCTTGATTTAAATCAGTTGATTTAAATCATGCCAACCCTGATTAATGCAGTATTATTAATTATTACCAGGGTTGGCAAAGTGGGCGCAGCCCAGAAAAACCCACGGGTCCACCAACAAAAACCCACCTGGGTTTTTGTTAAAAGTGGGTTTTTGCTAAAAATCATTTATGAATCTAGTAGTATAATACAAATTTTCCCTTTAAGTCCGAAACCACATTAAAAAAAAAAATCTTTTTTATAGTTTACCAAATTAAAATCACATTAATTTTAATTTTTTACTAATTTTTCACACTGCTCTGAGTCTAGTCTGTTCTGTAATTTATACTATATGAATCCAAATGTAGAGAAAATCCTCTTGATGGAAGCAGAGCTAGATGGAACAGAATGCAGAGATTGGAAAAAACTACGAAAATCAGAATCTAACTTGTTTTTCTTTTTCTGTATTTTTCCTTTAAGAATTTCCTACCATTTTGAAGCTGAGAATTGTGGCATAATACTTTCTGAGAAAAGTGATTTAAGAAAATAGTCTATGTTAGGCCTGGGCCTTAAATCGATTTATCTCTTAAATCGATTTAAAGCTTACATCGGAAAACACGATTTAGTCAGTTTCTTAAATCGATACATCGGAAATCGCGATTTAGCCATTGCTATACATCGCGATTTAGCCATTGTCTTACATCACGATTTAGTCAGTCTTAAATCGTGATTTAGCCATTGGTTTTAAATCGATTTCAAATAATGATTCAGAGTTAACATCAGAAAATTTAGTTATCTACTTTGGTGTACATACTGCTTGCATGTCAAACTAGTGTTAAATCAGGGGTGCAAAAATCTAGGCGCCAGAGAGCAGTCTCTCACCACTAAAATTGAAAAGTTTTCTTTGGTTAAATTTTAATAGCATTCTTGCAAGAATTTTGCACGAAATTATATACGAAAAATAACGAAGTAATTTTAGTGGTGGGAGACTGCCTGCTGGCGCCTAGATTTTTGCTCCCCTGTGTTAAATCGATTTAAGTAAACTTTGCAAGCCTCAATGCTTTCTGATTTAGGAAAAAAGTGATGTAAGAAAAATATGATTTAGGGAAAACAGAGCAAGTAGGTGTTAAATCGATTTAGAGGATCCGATTTAAACACACATCACAAACCTCAGTGTTTTCGATTTAAGAAAAAGACTATTTAAGAAAAACATTGAAAGCTGGTGTTAAATTGATTTAGTAGGATTTGATTTAAAATTAGCAGCGGTCTCTTGCCATGTGGATATTAAAAATGTAAAAGTGGCAATTAAAAAATTACCTTCGTTTGCCACCCTTGTCGTCATTCGCCAAGCGGTGGTTAAAAAAATTTATTTTCGGTCGCCTAGTGAAATGCAGTTTTTTTCATAGAAGTATGGATCTCTACATTGATTACATCTAATTAGAAAAGTGTTTTCTTTTTCCTACTGGATGCAAACAGATTTCAATGACATAGCTGTATTTTCAATATTTTGGTTTTTTGCAGAGTTCTTTTACTGTGTTCAGTTTGATTATGTTTTCGAGAAATGCAGTTTCATTTTGCAAAAATATATTCATCGACATCATTGATTCCACACACATTTCAAGTAATTTGTTGGCTATCGATCGCCATCCTAGTCGTCACTCGCCAAGTGGCTATTTAATAGATCTATTTTCAATCGCCAAGTGAAATGCAGTTTTTTTCATAGAAGTATGGATCTCTACATTGATTACATCTAATTAGAAAAGTGGTTATTTCTTTTTCCTACTGGATGCAAACAGATTTCAATGACATGGCTGTATTTTTAATATTTCGTTTTCTTTTCCACATTCTTTTATCTATTTCAGTTGGATGTTTTTTTCAAGAAATACAGTTTTATTTTGCAAAATATATTCATCAGATTTGATTCCATATGCATTTCAAGTAATTTATTGGTCATCGATCGCCACTGTAGTCATCACTCGCCAAGTGGCGACTTCAAATAATAATTATTGATCGACAAGTGAAATACAGTTTTTTCCATCAAAATATGCATATCTACATTGATTACGTCTAATTAGAGAACTGGTAAATTCTTTTTTCTATCGGATGCAAGCAGATTTCGATGACGTTTTTGTATTTTCAATATTGCTGTGGTTTTTTGCCATGTGCTTTTAGTATATTCAGTTTGATTATTTTTTCAAGAAATATAGCTTTATTCTGGAAAACCTCTCAGAAATGTATGCTGTATCTCAGCCCCCTCTGAAATGATAAGTCTAGATACGCTACTGTTAGCATAGATGTCAAATGCATGTGATGTGTGTAGTGTATTACTAACACAATTATTAAGGGGGTCCCTCCCCCGGAAATTCTGTGTTTTTAATGGTGAAAATGTGCAATTTCTCTCCCCCCCCCCTCGGAGCCACAGAAATACCTCCCGGAGAAAAGTGTCTGAATTCAATACTGCGTTTATTTTTTAATTAAAATCCAAAAAACAATTTGTGTTTTTTTTAATTAATTCACTATTTATGCCTGGGGGGCGGGGGGGAGCAATTTTAAAGTTAAAATTCAAATTTGCAGGTCTGAGCCTTAAATCGTTTTAACGCTTACATCGGAAATCCGATTTAACTATTGGTCTTGAATAGATACATCGAACGTCGCGATGTAGCGAAACGATGTAGCCTTGATTTAACGCTTACATCGGAAATCCGATTTAACTATTTGTTTTCAATAGATACATCGGACGTCGCGATTTAGCCAGTTCTTAAATCGCGATGTAGCGAAACGATGTAGCCTTGCCTCAATGCTTTCCGATTTAGGAAAAAGGCGATGTAAGAAAAATACGATTTAGGGAAAACAGAGCAAGTTTGCGTTATATCGATTTAGCAGGGTCAGGGCCGTAGCTAGAAATGAATAATAGGACGGGGGGGGGGCTCAAGAGAATGTAGGGAAGGGGAGCTTATTTGTTTTTTTTTTTTCTTTCTCTGACACAGAAAGAAAAATTAGTGCATATTCACATTGTAGATACTATGTTTCTCATTAAACTGTTGTAATAACTTCATTTTCTGCTAAAAAAGTACATGATGATGAAAATTTTGAGTCTATAACTGGTGAAAAATTAAACATCATGTTAGCTTCATATGTACAAATAGGATGAGGGAGCGCTGAAACGCTTATTTTAGATACAATTTAGTAATTCTGCAAAACTGTGAAAGGGTCTCAAAACTAAATTAGATTTTTGAACAGAATTTCATTTGGATTTTCGGAACAGAAATTCATTGAGTGACCTTGGAATCTTTTTCAGGGGGGTGGGGAGCAGGGTTGCAAAAAAGCCGGCTAAAATTAAAAAAAGCCAGGCCGGTGGCTTTTATTGGTTTTATCCGGCTTTTTTTGGCCAAAATTGGCCTTTTTTGGCCAAAATTGGCTTTTATACAGTGAAGCATTTTAATTATAAGCCACACATTTTTAAGTGTCTTTTAACTAGTTTTAATGATGTTTAATTTACTTTGAGTTTAATAAATTTATTTATTAAAATAAAAAATAGGGATTTTAATTATGATTCAGTATGAGAAATTGGGTTATAACCCAATTTTTCAATATTGAAGACAATAATACTAGAATGACACATTGATGGAATTGATAGTGGTTTATAGTCACAATTGCAAATATGTCAGTTAAATTATAAAATGGCCATACCAAGTGCTTTTTCTATCCCACTCTTGTTTTTTCCATTTTTACTGCTTTATAAAATTAACTGGGGCAATGGTTACTTAGTAGCATGTTTTATTACTTAACTAATTTTAAGAGTTATTAAAATGTCATGTTTCATTCTTTATAAACATTTAAAATCATAAAAACAGCATTTCTCACTATTGAAAATAGCATTATGAATTATACATATTTCATAATATATTATATTTCACAATTTATTTCAGTATTATCAGTTAGCATATGTATGAATATATTCATGCAAGGGGGCATACATGCACTATTAAATAACAAAGAGCTATTGAAAATTTTAATTCAACAAATCTTATTAGAGCATTTTTTGTTGTTGTTTAATTTTATATAATTATGTATTAAACTCACCTCAAACACTGAATCCTTCCTAATTTCTCTTTCAACATTGTTCATTCTATGACTTAATCTTTACATATAAGAATATTCCTATGAATGCTTTGATGTGTTACATTTTGTCATAATTCAATTAAATATAATTCTTAGGAATGCGCAATATAAGTAGAACTATGAAATATAGAAGTTTAAAACACATTTTTTTATTATTTTCTTTTTTCCAAGATTTATATATATTTTCAGACATAATGCCTTCACAGTTGACTTCTAGCGGTTATAAAGACTTATTTATTTGAAAAATTAAATAGAAATTTATAACTATTTTAGTAGTAAATAATTAAAAATGTATTAAAAATAAATCAATCCAAATTTAAGATGGATTCGATAAAAATTAACACTTTAATAATAAAAGCCGGCTTTTTTCAATTTTAGCCGGCTTTTTTTAAGTGGATAAAACCAAAAAAAGCCGGCCGGCTTTTTTTGGCCCGGCTAAAAGCCAGCAACCCTGGTGGGGAGTCAAAATATTTTAGGGGGGCTGAGTCGCCCATAGCGCTCCCTATGTGTTAAATCGATGTAGCAGGATTTGATTTAATACAGATAAAAATTAGCGGCCGATACTTGCCATGCGGTAATTAAAGATATAAAACTGGCGATAAAAAAAAATTTTTCGATCGCCAAGTGAAATGCAGATTTTTTCATGGAAATACGCATCGCTACATTGATTGCATTTGATTAGAAAAGTGGTTATTTCTCTTCCCTACTGGATGCAAACAGATTTCAATAATTTAGTTGTATTTTCAGTCCGGCAGAATCGGCGCAACGCTGCGACAAACTATTTTTTAACTTTTAAAAATTTAGCAAAAATTAAAAAAATTCTGTCCTAAATACAAAATTTCGGACATAAAATGCATCGCGAATTTCGATAGTCTTCGAGAAAAAATCAATTTCGTCATAGATCGCGAAAAACACGCGAATTTCGTTCAAATATCGCGAAAAAAACGGTAAATTTCGTCAACAAAATCACGAAAAAAGGCAAATTTCTTCAAAAGATCACGAAAAAAAGCGGCAAGTTTCTTCAAAACATCGCAAAAAAGGGCAAACTTCTTCAAAAGATCACGAAAAAACGGCAGTTTTTGTCAAAAAATCAAGAAAAAAAGACAAAATTTATGAATAAATTACAAAAACGGCAAATTTCTTTAAAAAATCACGAAAAAAACCAGCCAATTTCTTCAGAAGATCGCGTAAAAACGGCAATTTTCGTAAAAAATCACGGAATAACGGCGAATTTCTTCAAAAAATCGCGAAAAACGGCAAATTTCTTCAAAAAATTACGAGAAAACGGAAAATTTCTTCACAATAACACGAAAAAAAGACATTTCTTCAAAAGATCGCGAAAAAACGGCAGTTTTCGTTAAAAAATCCAAAAAACTGCAAATTTCGTAAAAAAAAATCACGAAAAAACGACAAATTTCTTCAAAAGGTCGCGAAAAAAAACGGCAAATTTCTTCAGCAGATCGCGAAAAAACGGCAAATTTCTTCAGCAGATCGCGAAAAAACGGCAAATTTCTTCAAGAGATCGCGAAAAAAAAACAGCAGGTTTCGTCAAAGGGGACTCCCCCCCCCCCCTCTTATGGACAATGTATGAGGTGTTAAAAATTCTGAGAACAAAGACAACTTCTTTTTAAAAATATACTTTTCTTTTGTCTATCACAAATACTTAGGAGGTTTGAGTGCATATAATGTAATGTGAGGGATTGGTCTGCAAACTGTTTTTTAAGTTTTTACTTGTGTTGCAGACTGCAGAAAAAATTTCTGCTGCTGGGTTTTCAATATTTTGGTTTTTTGTCATGTTCTTTTAGTGTGGTCAGTTGGAATTATTTTTCCAAGAAATAAAAGTTTTATTTTGGAAAATATATTAATTCATCAGGTTTGATTTCACATGCATTTCAAGTAAATTTATTGGACATCGATCGCCACCTTAGTCGTCATTCACCAAGTGGCGATTTAATAGATCTATTTTCAATCGCCAGGTGAAATGCAGTTTTTTTCATGGAAACATGCATCTTTACATTGATTACATCTAATTAAAAAAGTGGTTATTTCTTTTTCCTACTGGATGCAAACAGATTTCAATGACATAGCTGTATTTTCAATATTTCGGTTTTTTACCGAATTCTTTTATCGTGTTCAGTTGGATTATTTTTTTAAGAAATACAGTTTTATTTTGGCAAAATATATTTATCAGCTTTGATTCCAGATGCATTTCAAGTAATTTGCTGGTCATCTATCGCCACTCTAGTCATCACTCGCCAAGTGACGACTTAAAATAATAATTATTGATCGCCAAGTGAAATACAGCTTTTTTCATCAAAATATGCATATCTACATTGATTACATCTAATTAGAGAACTGGTTAATTCTTTTTTTATTGGATGCAAGCAGATTTCGATGACATTTTTTGTATTTTCAATATTTCGGGGTTTTTTTTGCCATGTGCTTTTAGTATATTCAATTTGATTTTTTTTTTTTTTTTTTTTTTTCCAAGAAATATAGCTTTATTCTGGAAAATATATTCATCAGCTTTGATCCCACATGCATTTCAAATAATTTATTTCTTTTTTCGCACTGGATGCAAATGGATTTCAAGGACATTTCAGTATCTTCAATATTCAATTTTTGTTGCATGCTCAGCTCTTGGATTATTTTCCCCAAAGATATACTATTTAATGATGCAAAATACACTCACCAGTATGGATGCCAACTGTATGTGATGTGTGTAGTGCATTAAAAACACATTTATTTATTTATTAAAATCTAAATAACATTTTATTGTGTTTTATTTGTAAATGATTCACTATTTATGTCTGAGAAAAATAAAAAATAAAAAGTCTTAAGGTTAAAATCTAAATTAATCCATTCTTAGTTTATATTTTTATGCATTATTTTGATGAAAAATTATTTTCATATGTTTGTGTAGCATTAGAATACTTTAGTTTTAATTAACTATTTAATTAATTAAAAATATTTTAAGAGGGTTCTGTAATGTTTTAGGTAATTTGTTTTGTACAGCAGAATGAGGAAGCATTCAATGAATTTTTCTGTAGATTTGCGGTTTTCTACTTTTTTTTTCATTATAAAGATATATATATATTTAAGATTATGTTTTATTACTAATCTTACAGGGGCTAACGATCTAAAAAAAAAATCAGCAACTTTGGTAATGTGGCCTTTCATCTTTCTCCATTCACTATAACATTTATATCAACATTTATATTCATCATCATGTCAACATTTATATATTATTATAACATCATGTCAACATTTATATTAATCTAAAAGTTAAAAAAAAAAAAAAAAAAAAAAGAAAAAAAAAATGCACCCTTTTTCTCAAATCTCCCCCCCCCCCTTTTTTTTTATACTACTATTCTTCTGATGGTAAATGAACAGCTAAATTTATCAGTGAATCTGCTTCTGTCTTACTTCAATAAGTTTTTAAGCTCACAGGCTATCATAGCCTGAGAGCTTATGTGCCCGTCCGTTCTGTATGTATGTTCGTATGTACGTAACGCGATAACTCATGATAAAAATATCCGATCCACTTGAAATTTTGTATGTAGGTATATCCTGACAAGGCGCTTCCCTGATTAGTTTTTGGAGTTCATTCGATATGTATAAGAGGGGGAACGGGGGGCTCATGCCCCCCGTTAGTTGATATAGATGGGATTTTCATGCAGAATTAAGTTTTCAAAATTTAGATTAGGATCATTCTGATGAGGCGATTCCGTGACTGTTATTAGGTGTTCATTGATTAAGTATAAATAGGGGGAACAGGGGTTCTAATGTCCCCCCCCCCGTTAGTTGATATAAATGGGATTTTCATGCAGAATTAAGTTTTCAAACTTTAGATTAGGATCATTCTGATGAGGCGATTCCGTGACTGTTATTAGGTGTTCATTGAATAAGTATAAATAGGGGGAACAGGGGTTCTAATGCCCCCCCCCCCCGTTAGTTGATATAAATGGGATTTTCATGCAGAATTAAGTTTTCGTTCAAAATTTAGATTAGGATCATTCTGATGAGGCGATTCAGTGACTGTTATTAGGTGTTCATTGAATAAGTATAAATAGGGGGAACAGGGGCTCTAATGCCCCCCCCCCCCGTTAGTTGATATAAATGGGATTTTCATGCAGAATTAATTTTCGTTCAAAATTTAGATTAGGATCATTCTGATGAGGCGATTCCGTGACTGTTATTAGGTGTTCATTGAATAAGTATAAATAGGGGGAACAGGGGCTCTAATGCCCCCCCCCCCCGTTAGTTGATATAAATGGGATTTTCATGCAGAATTAAGTTTTCGTTCAAAATTTAGATTAGGATCATTCTGATGAGGCGATTCCGTGACTGTTATTAGGTGTTCATTGAATAAGTATAAATAAGGGGAACAGGGGTTCTAATGTCCCCCCCCCCTTAATTTATATAAATAGGTTTTTCAAGCAGAATTTTCAGATTTCGTTCAAATCTCTGAATAGTTTTGGAAGTTTAATGGTTAAGTATAAAAGAGGGGGATAACTCTTTTTAAATTATATAAATGCTAAATGGGTTTTTATTAAGAATTATCTAATTTGCTCTGAATTTTGGATATAGATTTTTTATATGATAAAGCATGTCTTTGATAGTATAGGAGGTTCAATGATTAAGTATAAAAAAAGAGAAAAGGGGAGAGCTGTTTCCCCTTCTTAATTTTTTTTTTTTCGAACGGAATTAACCCTTGAAAATATAAAGCTTTAATGTGCAATTAGTATTTGTAGCCTGTGAGCTCAATGCCTTCAGTTTAACTGGGCAGTATTCTTTATTAACTCAGTGTCTGTAAAACACAAGTGCATGCATGTTATTAGCAATGAAGTGCTATTTGAGCGTGTTATGGGAAGTTGCCCCCAGGCTTTCCTACTCAAGTAATTTAGATTGTAGCATTCAAAACAAGTCAGACACAATGAAAAAAATCCTTTTTTATCTTATTTCTTTAAGGATGAGTTTATAAAAAATATTAAAATCGATCACTAAAGGCATTCAGTTTTTTTGTGTGTGTAAAATATATATTTTTTAGTTATTTGAACAATTAAATGCTAAATTAATACAAGTGGGGGGGGGGGCATAAAGCCCATATTTTGTTACAAAAAATTAAATGATAGGTTTCGTATTATAGAGGGTAAAATTAGTGCTAAATCGCAATGTTAGATGGATGATAAATCGATTTAAGAAATCTCTACATCGCCCAGTCCTAATGTTTTCACTTCAAATTAAATTACATACTCCTCCTATTAAAAAAATCGATTTATTGAAATTATTATAAAAGATGTTTATCAATATATCTATTTCAGTCTTATGTCTATAATAGGATGGGATTCAATTTTTTTTTTTTTTTTTTTTTTTTTTTTGTGTGTGTTTATTATGTAAATAACTGTTTTCAAAAAATTTAGAAAAATAACTGTACACTATATAGCACAAGAAAGGATAAGGGGGGGGGGGGTTAATAAATACTGTATTTTGTCTCTATAAATAAAAAAAACGGGTTTTCATAGTCTAAAGGTAAAATCGCTAAATCGCGATTTAGTCCTAAATCGCGATGTAGGATGGGTGATAAATCGATTTAAGAAATTCCTACATCGGCCCAGTGCTAGTCTATGTCTTTAATTTTAAATGCCAATATCGCATGTAACCACTCTGAAGGATACTGCATTATCCATTCATCAGTTTCTTCCTCTTTTGTTAAATTAAGCTTTTCCCATTTAAACTTTGCATCCATTATATTAGCTTAAAAATGCTCGGTCCCGATGATCTGTTTGTAACATTTCATCACAATTTCCTAGTGTTATTTCAATTCTTCTGATTCCATCAAATTTCTCCAAATCTTAACAGAACATGACAGCATGGTTGTATCTTTTTGCAGCTCAGAGCTGAAGATATTGTTAGCTGCTTTTTTAAATTACAACACTCCTTCCCTCAAACATCACTATTTTTTATTATTAATTTTTGTAAAAATCTTAAATTCTTGCTTGATCTGTTTCAAACTTTAAGATAGCTTAGCTTATAACATACGATAAAAATTTATAGAAAAGAATGCTGTGTCAAATACTGCAGTTTTCTGTAATAATTTCTGCAAAAACCTTAATTTCTTGTCTTAAAATGCCACTCCCTTGACTTATATGTCTACTGACAGGTTGTTTAACAGAGTTTTGTTCAAATATATTTTCGTTAAGAATATAGCACAATACCTAGTAGTGTGTGCGCAGTATGCCTGCTATATAGTGCTGTATGCAGCTGGAACCTATTTTGAGATATGTTCGACACAACGTTTGCATATCAATTACAGATTTATTTAAAAGGAAGGATCCTTCTGTGCATGCGCAGCATTTTCTACATGGTGTTGTAGGCAGTGGAGATACGGTTTGAGATGTGCATCTTAATTAGAGATTTGTTTAAAAGGAGGAGACCAGTAGTGCATGGTTTCGACCTGTTATGCGGTGGCATAGGCAGCGGGGATCCAGTTCGAAGTTTGTTCGCTTCGAGGTTTATAAAAGAACGTATAAAAGAACCAGCCCGCTAGCAGGCAAAGCCAGCTAGTTTAGTTATCATGCTATTAGTTATCATACCAATTATTATAACAATTTTAATTATTATAGATACTACAAAAATAAAATTAATTATTCATTGTGATAACTAAAATATATTTAAAAGTGATAAGAACTCACTTTTATTACTTAAAATAGTATTAAGTTAATTATAATAGTACTATTATTATTATTATTATTAATGGTCAATAATAGTATTAATAATAATTAACATGAATTATTAATATTATGAAAATTACTTTATATCGGTTAATAAACTTACTCTGATATTAGTTTTAAATTTTCTATTGATATTAGTATTAATACTAATATCAGAATAGAATAAATTTATTAACTGATATTATAAATACAGTCGAACTCGTTTATAGCGAGCTCGGATTTAACGAGAACTCGGATTTACCGAGGAAAGCGAGAATATTTGGTTGGATCAACGTTAAGTCTATGGAACAGAAATCGCTTTTAACGAGCAAGACCCGGTTTTAGCGAGCAATATTTTTCTGTCTTGTTAGTTTTTTTTGTTTGTTTGTTTGATTTTGTGTTTTTTTACTTCTCCGTGGTCTAATACTTTTGTAGGAAAAATTCATTCAACATTGCAATGTCAATAGGGAGGGTTCACAAGTCCGGGTTAATTGTAATTAAATTGAGAAAAAATTGTAAAGTATTTAATTAAATTAATTAATGTAATTAAAGTTCGTAAGTAGTAATTAAATTTTAAGTAAACTCAATCATTTGACCTCCTAACGCCCCCTTCCTTCTGGTTGCGTGCCTGTCTTAAGGAGCCGTTTATTACGAGCACTCGGATTTAACGAGTAAATGTTACGGTCCCTTTGTGCTCGTTTTTAACGAGTTCGACTGTAATATTAATTAGTAATAAATAGGTCAGATGTAATTATAAAATGCTTCTTAATAAGTATATTTTTAAATGAGTACACACATATATTAGTAAATTTACAAATACAGTGAAACCTCCAAATAAGGGACACTCCGAATAAGGGACACCTCTATTTAAAGGACAAAACTTCCGGTCCCAGTCCCTTGGTATAGGAAGTGTAATGTATTTACCTCTGAATAAGGGACACTCGATTTAAGGGACACTTGAAAATGAGATTAAAGAGACTGGTTTTTGAATTTCAGATAAAGAAGTAGACTGTGATGAAAATGAAAAAAAGATTTTTGTGAACATATCAAACAGACAGGCAGTCATGTTGATACAGAGGCATATGACACTATCAACAGCTTTTTATTTACCCACAATTCTGATTCAACATTAGTGCTTTTATCCGCATTGAAAGTAATGATGAAAATTGTGAGGATGATTCTGAAAGTGGACAATGAAAGAAAATTGCGAAATAAAGAAGTTAACATATGCATTTAAGCTGTTTTCAAATCCAAAAAAGGCAACTTTTAAGACATATGTTTTCATTAATTTTTTACCTGGAAATGCTGAAACTAGGAAGTGTTGTTCAGAAAATATGTAACCGACCAATTTTTTCTATTTTTTTGCAAATGCAATAGATCTTCAGAAAATGTCAATGTGGGTATTTTGAACCGAATTTCCACGCAAAAGAAAAATAACTACTCAAGAAAGAGTAAAAAAAGTCTGTCACGTGATCAAAATCACTTTTTACTCAGCAGGTAATTTATTTTTCAAAAAATTGAAAATACAGTTCAATTTCAAATCCCTTTCACAGTCAATCATTCCAATTTTATACCTTTCAATGAAAAAATGAATTTGTAAATGTACCAAAACCTTTCCCGCTTCCTATGTATAGCAGTTGAGAGATTTGTTGCCTTAAAATACACAAAACAGTTGAATACTTTTGTTTTTCTTTGGTAAATACTGCTGGTAATGAAAAACTAAAATTCATAAGTATGGTAAATGAACATTTGAATGGTTTATACTGAAAAATTGAAATTTGCAAAACCATTCCTTTTGATTGTTACTTTAAGTAAAATTTTAAATGGTTTTATACTTTTTACTGCATATACACAGTTTGCATAAAAAATACATATTAATAATTCTACAAATCCTTTAATGATTTAGTAATTAACTTAGAATTTTAATTAATTTAATTCTCTTTCTTTCCTTTTGTCTGATTAACATAATTTATACTCTTCGGGTCATTTAAGGGGCATCATCTTTAATGCTTTGCTATTTTATATTCTTTCGAACAATTAATAAAAAATAATATAAAAACTCCGAATAAGGGACACCTCTATTTAAGGGACAAAAGTTCCGGTCCCATAGGTGTCCCTTATTTGGAGGTTTCACTGTATACAGAAAAATAACTAAAACCCACAAAAACTCAGAAAAGCCCACAAATACCCAGAAAACCCCACAAAAACCCGGGTTTTTGCCAACCATGATTATTACTGAATTATTTCTCCTCCCATTTGACTTCAGAGCATGATTTTTATTTTGTTTGCATTAGTTCGATCTTTCACTTCGAAACATATAATTCTGATGTCAAAATTGTAATTATGTTCGAGTAGCATTAATAAAATTGGATCAAAACGGATGTTCCCATTTGGAGACCCAGCCCCAAAGTAGAATATGCTTAAAAGTGCGACGCACGTCGCATAACAACGAGCTTCTCTACAGAACATTTCAAGTAATCAGTTAAGAAATTCACCATTCAATCAAGGGGAAAATGGAAATATTTATAGGGGTTCTGAATTTTCCGAAGAAATCCGGCAGTCAGTTACGAAAATTAAAAAAAATCGATCATGTATCCGAAAATATATAGCGAATTTCGATAAATGATCAAATGATTGAAAAAAAATCAATTTCATCAATGTGTGAAGAAAAATCACCAATTTCGTCAAAGGATCGCGGGGGGGGGGGGGGGGATGAAAATTTTGTTAAAGGATAGCAAAAAAAAAAAAAAAAAAACCACGGAACTTTCGTCAAAGAATCGCAAATTTTGTCAATAAATCGCAAAAAAATAAATAAATAAATAAATAAATAAATAAAATAATAATAATATTTTTTACTAAAGATCGAGAAAAACGGCAAATTTCATCAAAGGATAGTGAAAAAAACACCAAATTTCATCAAAGGATCGTGAAAAATGACAAATTCAGTTAAGGGATCGTAAAAAAGGGACAAATTCCGTTAATGGATCGCGATAAAATGGGGAATTTCATTAAAAAATCGCGAAATATCGGAAAATTTCATCAAAAGATCGTGAAAAACGGAAATATTCATCAAAAGATCGCAATAAAACTGGAAATTTCGCAAAAAGATCGCGAAAAAACAGTAAATTTTGACAAAAAATCGCGAAAAACAGCAAATTTTGACAAAAAAAAAACGCGAAAAACCGCAAATTTTATCAAAAAACCACGTAAAAACTGCAAATTTTGGCAAAAAAAAAAATTATGCAAAAAGCACAAATTTCGTCAGAAAGATGAAAAACATAATTAGTGCCAGGAATAGATCCCCCCCCCCCTTTAACCTCCCTCTGTTGTAATCTTTTAGAAAATTTACTGCTAATTACAGAATTCTTTTTTAAACTCAGAATCCCATCTGGAAAGTAGCCACGCGCAATACCTGGGGTGGAAAAAATCTTATAACTCTTTAATTGCTCATTTAAAATGTTTACGAAAATCATCAATTAGTTGTGAGGTAAACTCATGCAATTTCCGCAGAACATTTTTGACCAGCTAAATTTCGTTGCAGAACATTGCAAAGTATCCTGCTTTTGGGGGACACAGGCATCAAAGAATGCAATTCACAAAAAACTTTTCCCTTTATTTGTCCTCCCATTTGACTTCAGAGCATGATTTTTATTTTGTTTGCATTAGTTCGAATCTTTGACTTCGAAACATATAATTCTGATGTTATTATGTTCGAGTAACATTAATAAAATTGGATCAAAACGGGTGTTCCCATTTGGGGACCCAGCCCCAAAGTAGAATATGCTTAACCTTCCCACTTCCGCGACCGTATATATTCGTTCACTAGGTTGCAGGTTTCACAGTAGTTGAAGCTTTATTAAAATTAATATAATTCTACAAATATAATCCAGTTTTAAGTAATTAAGTTATGATATATACTTTCAAGGCTTACAAGCAAATACGTAACAAAAAAATTACACCATGATGGAAAATCCCTCTTTTATTCTGTAAAAACAAAAGGTGTCTCCCCCCCCCCCCTCCTAGTAATGTCTTGTCTAGAAATTCCATTCAAAGCAACGAACTTGTTAGCATTTTCTAAAAGATATTTTCCTTCACTGAAAAATGGGGAAATTATTCGATTACATGGTTTTTGAATAAGAAAATCTGCCAATTTGTTGTTTTTAAGAACAAAAATGAAATAAACATCTTCCTCTCATACCTTCATTTTTTTTTTTTTTTTTTTTTTTTTTAACCATTTGGAAAATGGTTGTTTCTGTTGGTCGAGAATTATATATCTGATATCGAGAATTATATGTCTGGTTTTTATTCGTTTTCTGATTGGTCCGAATTAATTGCCAAAATCGAAATACTTTTGTTGCCACTATGACAAATAAAATATTAAAAAAAAACTACAAAAAAATTAATAACTCAAGAACAAATTGAGATACAGTTTTCCAAACAAAATGCATTTACAAGTACTGATATACCAGCTTTGTAAGGTCTTCACTTGGCAGAATGCCAAGCCGATTCCATTCAGACTTTGGGGGTAATAGCCTATGAGGCCGAGAAATGATATTAAATATTGTTTTCTATTTTTTGTTCCGAGTGAAATTTTATTTTAAAATAAATAGATTGTGGACCTATTATTAGTTCTCGGAATAAGATTTCCAAAATATATATTTTCTCCTGCATTTTTGTGAATTTTAATAAAAACATTTTTTTTTTTTTTTTTTTACATTTATATTTATGGCTAAAATGCAGTTTTAACGACTGCTTGGCATCTGACTTGGCGGCTATGCAAGAAATTCGCCAATTCTAACAACCTAAATATTCAGGGCACTTGTGTGTCATATACTCACTGGGATTTACTTGGCGCCAAAATGGCGTTATTTTGCCTAATATGGCAACCCTGATATTGTTTATTTTTTTATAAATTGTTTATTTACCTTAATTTTTTTTAATTATATAAAATGTTTTTTGCTCTACTGTTATTTGTTTTTAAAATTTATTATATTTAAAAATTGTTTTATTTACTGTTATTTTTTTTAAATAATAGAAAATAATTTTAAAATGTATATTTAACCAGTATTCGAAAATGAGGTTTTCGCCAAATTGACGTTAGAAATTTTTTTTACCAAACCTTGCGCGTATATGATATCTGCGTCATTTCTCATTTTCATATCCAATGAATGCAAATAATATAAATAAATAATGTACGCAATAATGTAGCGAAATAATTTAAAAAAATTGCTAATCTGGCAAGTTTTAAAATCACACCATTCAGGCGTTAATTCTAAAAAGATTAAGTTACGCTATATTGCGAGGGAAAAAGTTATAACCACTTTTAAATCATCTTTTTTATTATATTTGTCCTTTTTTTTAACTTATTTTAGTGTAACTGAATTACAATGTAATGTTTAGAAACAGATAATTGAATTAGAGAAACAAAAAGGTATTCGCCAAAAAAATTCGTCATATCTAGGATGTTTAATAAACAAACTCATCCTCGAGATGATACGAACTCTCCCATTTTCGCATTGGACTCGCTCTTCTCGCCCATGCGCAGTTCTGTCCAAGATTCTCTCAAACGTGGTTTTATCAGTATATATTTTACCTACACGACAAAAATTGACAATCTGAAATTTCGTTTAAAATTTGTTTATGATAGGTCCAGGAATATTAATGTTTAATCTATGGCGCATGTAATATAAGACTCTTATTACGTAAGCCACGTTTTGATCGTCATAAAAATTATGTTTAATACTACGAAATTCTTTGCACTGCTTTGATAGACTACTATATATATATATACTTTTTTTTTTTTAATTTTTCATAAGTATATTGCGGCCCGCCTAAAGTCTGAAACTTCTATTTACGGCCCGCGTGAAAAAAAGGTTGCGTACGGCCAGTGGCGCAGCCAGAGGGGGGGTTTTGGGGTTAAAACCCCTCCCAGAGCTAAGACAGATCGCTATAATTGCCGCTTATATGAATCAAAACCAAACTTAATATTTAAACATTTTGGCGTATTTCGGAATCCGCATCTTTATTGAATCAGATTTTATTAAATAAAGTGATTCAATTAAATGGCGAAAATTCTACTTAAAACTCTGAAAGTGCATATTACATGGATTTGTTAGGTAAAAATTGGTTATTTGAACTAAATCACTTTTCTGAAACGCATTATGCTAAAAGAATGATGATTTCCTGCCACACAGATGCTCTTCGAGTTTAAGTATTATACAGTGAATATTCTAATTAGTACTGATTCTATTAACCGGTGATTCAAATAACCGGCGAAAACCTATATCAGAAACTCAAAACCCCCCCTAGAACCGAATTCTGGCTGCGCCACTGCGTACGGCTGATTCAAATCTTGATTTGGATCACTTAAAGTTTCTGGAAATTAAAAAATATCTCTTTTTTACATTTTTTTTTCTTGCTTATTTTCTGTCTCTGGCTTAAGTTTTAAAATATTTTCTGTTCATTTTTTCAATTATTTTTCTTTAGATTTAATCCGCATATTATTCGTAATTTGCATTTATCAGTCTTATTCAAAAGAAAGAACTGGACTTGTCCTATTCCTCCCCACTACCTTCTTATGTTAAGGGTGCTCTTAACTACTCCGCTCAACAAGCGCAAAACGTTTTGACACATTTAAAAATTCATTTTTAAACACAGACATATGAAACTGAAAGGCCTGACTATGGAAGCGATTACGAATCGAACTTATTTTTCCATTTTGTGATTATTAAATTGCCTACCGAGTTATAAGCTATTTCGATATTGTGATCACCCGTTTTTCTCCTGCTTTTCGACCGGTTTTTCTGCTTTCGCCGAGAAATGTGCTCAAAAGTACCAACTTTGAAAATTTGTTATAAAAGATTTTTTTTTTTTTTTTTTTTTTTTTTTTTACCAGAAGATTGAGTGCAATTAGGCAGTTTCTGAATAATAACATCTGCTATTTTCATGCATTTCCGAGCAAAAATAAATTAAAGCATGTGTCAAAGCTGCACTTTTTGATTTAAGAACACCCTTAAACTACTTTTATAAACAACAATGCTCCTTTTACGCCTAGTTTAAATTATGGATAATATACATACAATATAATGTTCTATAAATGAAGAAACTATCATATCTACGTATAAAGAAAGCATAAAAAGTATGTGGAGAAAATTTAGTCTTGAATCTTGAAACAATCTTTTTCTTTACATAATTGTAAACTTATGCAAATCAGCTTTTTTTTTTTTTATGACGATTGGGTTACCACTGTTTCATCTAATGTGTGATTGATAAAATGTTTAGAATGATAGGTAACGAACCAGTGGCGCAGCCAGAATTCGGTTCTAGGGGGGGTTTTGAGTTTCTGATAAAGGTTTTCGCCAATTATTTGAATCGCCGGTTAATAGAATCAGTACTAATTACAATACTCACTGTATAGTACTTAAACTCAAAGAGCATCATTGTGGCACGAAATCATCATTCTTTTAGCATAATACGTCTCAGAAAAGTGATTGAGTTCAAATAACCAATTTTTATTTAACTAATCCATGTAATATGCACTTTCAGAGTTTTAAGTAGAATTTTCGAAATTTAATTGAATCACTTTATTTAATAAAATCTACTTCAATAAAGCGGCGGATTCCTAAATATGCCAAAATGCTTAAATATTAAGTTTGGTTTTGATTCATATAAGCGGCAATTATAGCAATCTTTCTTAGCTCTGGGAGGGGTTTTAACCCCAAAACCCCCCCTCTGGCTGCGCCACTGTAACGAACGAGAAAAAGCTACTGTCCCATTCCTCCCACTGTTCGACTGTCCCATTTTGTCTCACCAATAACTTACTTCTACAATAATTTGTTGCAGAATTAATAAGGGGAGTTTATCATTTATTTATTTCTCCCGATTGTAGACTACATTTTATGAGAAAAACAAAACTGCATTCATTTAGGCCTTTTCGTAATGCTTGGCGTGGCGCTTACCGCGTATTATAGAATTCGATACATTTAAAAAAGTATACAAAATGCATTATAAATTTCATCTCTTATGTAATTTTGAAATTACAGACATTAATTAATTCGTAACATATAGAGTGTTTCGTGTTTTATACACATAACACCATTTACTATTTCAAAAAGAAAAGAAAAAACTCAGCAAAATTTCTTGCTTCTGATTACTCGGCGGGAAAAGCTTGTCAGAGTCGTATATCTTTTTAAAAATAAAATTACAAACAAAGCCTCTTTAAATTTTAAATTATATTTACAGAAATTAATGAACACCAATTAATATAAAATAGACTAGTAATAACTTACTTCCTGTAATTCGAAATGAGATATTTATGTATGTATAAAAT